>JAHBCN010000122.1:0-27597 GCA_019359885.1 Listronotus oregonensis | reverse complement strand
TTTTGAAGCTGTTCGATTGTATTATCAACGAGCTCATCCTGTCTGAGCCGCTCCCATATATCATTAAATATTCCCTGATGATAATGTGGTTTATTGTAGTAATTATGTGTCACTGACTGAGTCATTTGACTTCTGTTTAAGAGTTTATACTTTTGATCCGCGATAAAATAATTAATCAGATTGGTCTCAATATTATACGTCGCCGATTGATGAAACTCATGATGCGAGATTAATAGCACTTCTGCAAGCGACTGCTTCAATTGATCTCTTAAATGCGTATTCAGTCGATTTCTAATCTGTGCAGATTCACCGATATACGCAGTCCTTTTGTGATTATGATGCATAATATATACAAGAGGATAGTTATGGTACGGTTTATCTTTTAACTTTGAAATTTCTGCCTTGTTAAATGTGATGCGTTCTATGTTTAAGTCACTCACACTAACCCTCCAATATATGTCATTTATTATGTCTTACTATAACATGAATAAACGGCCCGTGACGAATCACGAACCGTTTAGTCTATTTTACATATGCTTGCTTAAACCGGACCCCCAAAATTTTCCCATCCTCCGTCTACCGGGCTCTTTTTTAAAATTAAACGGGCCTTATCGGCAAGATATAGAGCGGGCCCCCTATCTCAACCGGCTGGGCTGCACGTTCGGGGGAAATTTTTCCCCCCCTGAAGGCCTGATGGGATCTTCTTTGAAAGAACTGAGAAAAAAAGGGGGTGTTTCGACAAGTCCTGGAAGAATCACATTGACTCTGATTTTATGTTCCGCAAACTCGAGTGCCGCATTTTTCGTCAGCATCTCAACCCCCGCCTTCGCAGAAGCATATGCTGCACCATAGAACATTGGCACATGGGCGTTTAATGATGAGATATTGACAATTGCACCGCCATGGTCCTTCATCGCATTTCCCTGATGTTTCATCGCAAGAAATACACCATCCAGTACAATATCAACCGTCGACCGCCAATCTTTATAATTCTGTTCCATAATTAAGCCTGCTTTACTTAGTCCTGCTACATTAAAAGCAGCACCCACCGTCAAATTTTTCCCCCCGGGTATTGCCAGAGCTTTCATACCCCCCCCTACAAACATCCCCAATGGGCACATCATCTCCAAACGCTTTTGACAACGCTTCCAACTTATCGGTATTTAAATCTCCGACAACGACTTTCGCTCCACTCTTTACCAGTTCTTCTGTAATAGAATATCCAATACCGGATGCACCACCGGTTACCACTGCCACTTTTTTTATCTACAAAATTAAACACTCTATTCACTCCCGTCATTTTCTTTCTTACTCTTAAAGATACTATTTTCAAAAGATTCGTGCAAATGAAATTATGCCTTAAATAACAATTTATGGATTGTCGCCTGATTGTCAAAATTGTCGTCTTTAATAAATTGAAATTGTGAAAATATTCACTTATAATAAATGGTAAGGAAGTATTTATAAATCCATCAGAGAGGAGCATATATTATGTCTGAAAATCAGTGGTTTGACTTAGATCAAAAAGAAGTGCTGTCCAACCTCAATTCAGATAAGGAAAAAGGACTATCCAACAGTCAGGTCAACACACTCCAGGATGAATGGGGGAAAAATGAACTGCCTGAAGCAAAGCGTGACCCAAGTGGCTGAAATTTTTAAAGCAATTTAATGACATGCTGATTTATGTGCTGCTTGTTGCAGCTGTTCTGACAGTCGTACTTGGTCATTATGCAGATACTGTAGTCATTCTGATTGTTGTACTGATTAATGCATCGATTGGCTATTTTCAGGAAAACAAGGCAGAAAAAGCACTGGATGGCATAAAAAAGATGCTTTCACTTGAATCTACAGTGATTCGGAACGGGCATCAGACGAAATTGCATCGTCTGAACTCGTACCGGGAGATATTGTGCTCTTAACACCCGGTGATAAAATACCGGCTGATTTACGTTTATTTCGTTCCGACCGATTAAATATTGAAGAATCTCCACTTACAGGTGAATCTACATCTGTTGAAAAATCGGTGGACACACTATCCGGAGATACTGTCCTTGGTGACCGGTTTAACATGGCGTTTTCCGGTACTGCGGTCGTATCCGGCTCCGGACGCGGCGTCGTTGTAGCAACAGGTGCACATACCGAAATCGGTAAAATCAATCAGTCTATTTCAACTGTTGAAGAAAAAGAAACACCTCTTTTAAAACAAACTGATCATTTCGGTAAGATGCTGTCTATTGTCATCGTTGCTGTCGCCCTGCTTCTCTTCTTAAATGCCGCTCTATTTTATGATTATCCATTAGGTGAACTGATGCTGTATGCAATCAGTTTAATCGTATCGGCAATACCTGAAGGTCTCCCTGCGATACTCTCGATTATACTCTCACTTGGAATGCAGGTGATGGCAAGAAATAATGCCATTATGAGAAATCTGCCGTCTGTTGAAACGCTCGGTGCAGTGACCATTATTGCATCGGATAAAACCGGGACTTTAACAAAGAATGAAATGACTGTTCAATCGATTGAATTAAAAGAGAGACATCTTGAGGTTACCGGCACCGGTTATGCACCGGAAGGAATAATAATGGAGAACAATTCTGAGGTTGATGTTTCAGATGATAATGAACTTATTTCATTTTTAACCGGTGCACTGACCATTAACGATGCAGTACTTCATAATAACAACGGTAATGACTGGGAAATCAGCGGTGAACCGACAGAAGGTTGTCTCGTCACCCTTGCAAATAAAGCAAATAAGGAAATTGAACGGCTGCCGATACTCTCAAAAATTCCATTTGATTCAGATTATAAATACATGGCCGGCCTCGTAGAACAAAACGACCGGAAAATGATTTATGTTAAAGGCGCACCTGACCGGCTGATGGATATGGCCGGAATGACTGAAGGCAGTGATGAACGAAAATTATGGGAAGATAAAATGCTTGCACGTTCAAATAAGGGTGAGCGCGTTATCGGTGTCGCATATAAAACGGTGGATAACACTCAATCAACCATTGACCATGAAGATGTATCAGAAGGACTGAAGTTAGTCGGTCTTGCCGGGATACTCGATCCACCAAGAGAAGAAGCAGTCGAAGCGATTAAAATATCCCGAAAAGCAGGTATTCGTATTAAGATGATCACAGGTGATCATAAAGCCACAGCACTCGCAATCGCAAAGCAGATGGGGATTACAGATAATGACAAAGTTCTTGAAGGCCGTGAACTTGATGCAATGAGTGCATCCGAATTAAAGGACGCCGCAATCAATGTTGATGTATTTGCCCGCACAAGTCCGGAAAATAAACTGCAGCTTGTCACTGCAATGCAGGATAATGACGAAGTTGTTGCGATGACTGGAGACGGTGTGAATGATGCACCGGCACTGAAGCGTGCAGATATCGGAGTTGCCATGGGAATTAAGGGTACTGAAGTCGCTAAAGAAGCTGCAAAAATGGTACTGGTGGATGACAACTTTAAAACGATCGTGAATGCTGTAGAGGAAGGCCGAAGAATTTATGATAATTTAAAGAAAACCATTCTCTTTATCCTTCCGACAAACGGTGCAGAAGCATTTCTGATTGTTACCGCACTATTATTCGGGATGAATGTTCCATTGACTCCTATCCAGGTGCTGTATATCAATATGGTTACTGCAGTGACCGTATCAGCCCTTTTCATTTGAGAAATCGAGCCCCATGAGAGACCCCCGGGGAACCGAAAACAAAAATGTTGTCCCACTATATTCAGGAATGCTTGTTTCCTTTTTGGCGGTGCCAAGGGGGTTTAATATGACATTCTGGAAATCCCAGAATACCCAGGCTGGACGACCATTACACTGCATTCTATTGTAATCATGCAGGCATTCCACCTGTTTAATGTGAGAAATGAACTGAGATTTGCCTTCAATGAAGATTTCTTTTCAAATAAAATCGCATTTATGCTTGCCGGAGTATTAATTGTCATGCAGATTTCAGTCACTTATATCCCGTTCCTTAGAGAGGTTTTCGGTCTGTACCCAATTGAACTACAATATTGGATATACCCATTAATTATTGGTGTAGGCACATTTATCTTTATTGAAATTGAAAAAACCATCACAAGAAACGTCATTAAAAGAAGACGGTTGAAACGTAAAGATGCGCATTAATATATCAATCTGAAAACAGCAGGATATTCATCCTGCTGTTTGTCATTTCAATAATAGTCTGCTATTATAGTGAGTAAGTACTCACTATAATTAAGAGGTGTTTATATGATTAAAATCCAGGATATTTCGAAAAGCTATGGAAAAAATCTGATTCTTGATAATGTAACACTGAATATACCGGACAATAAAATCACCGGACTGATTGGGCCCTCAGGTACCGGAAAAACCACATTAATTAAATGTCTGATGGGAATGGAAAGATATGACTCAGGTATTGTTGAAATTGATCATACACAGATGCCTGATCGAAAAATACTCAACAATATCGGTTATATGGCTCAAAGTGACTCACTCTACCATGATTTAACGGGGATTGAGAACATTCGATTTTTCTCGAGTATGTATAGTACCAAAATCTCTTCAGAAACCATTTCTGATATATTGACGCTTGTAAAACTTGAGGATGATAAGAATAAGCTGGTCAGTCACTATTCAGGCGGGATGAAACGCCGTCTGTCTTTAGCCACTGCACTAGTTAATACACCGGAGTATCTGGTTTTAGATGAACCGACAGTCGGGATTGACCCTGTTTTAAAATTATCAATCTGGAATCAGCTCCGGAACTTGTCAAAAAACAGTACCCTTTTAATTACGACGCATATTATGGATGAGGCAATGAAATGTGATTACCTGCTGCTGATGCATCATAAAAAAATTGCTGTCAGCGGTACACCTGAAGAGATTTTAAATACTTACAAAGTCAACGATATAGACCACGTCTTTTTGAAACTGGAGGCGGATAACCCATGAGAATGCTCACCCTCATCAAACGAATCATGAAACAGGTCATTCGGGACAAACGTACAATGGCTTTATTATTTATCGCACCAATTTTTGTGATTACGATACTCAACTATATTTTTCCGGATACCGATGATGATATCACTATCACAGCAGTGAATGTAAATGCGTCGGTGATCGAACATCTTGAAGAAAATAATATTAAAGTGAAAACAACACACGGTATTAACATAGAAAACTATTTAATAGAAGGACATGCCGCAGCCGTTTTGGAGGAAACTGACGGTGAATTTAATTTAACAGTTTTAAATGACAATCCAATTGAAGAAGGCCCCGCCGTACAAGCACTCTCACAGGCAGTCATGGAAACACAGCTGAATGAGTTAACGGGCGATATAGATGAAATGACAACACAATTAGATGAAGTGATGACACAGGTGAATGAGGTATTGAATGACATGCCTCCGGAAATGAACAGCAGTCTGGATATTGATACCGAAGTAGATATTCCGGATCATTTTGAAACAGAAAATATTTCAATGGAAGATGCCGTGACAGTACAATATATATACGGGGATGAAAATTATACATTTTTCGAAATTTTAAATCCGGTACTGATCAGCTTTTTTGTATTCTTTTTTGTCTTTCTCATTGCAGGCATGTCAATGTTGAAAGAACGCAGCAGCGGTACTTTGGAAAAACTCCTCTCCACACCAGTTAAACGTTCTGAAATTGTACTCGGATATCTTTTAGGTTATGGTATTTTTGCAATAATACAAACTGCTGTCATTATTATTTATTCCATTTATATTCTCGATATGGAAATTGCCGGCTCCATTGTGCATATGTTTATTATTAATATTCTGCTGAGTTTCACAGCACTCGGACTCGGCCTTTTATTATCAACATTTGTAAACAGTGAATTTCAAATGATGCAGTTCATCCCGCTGGTGATTATCCCGCAGATATTCTTCTCAGGGATGCTGAAAGTAGAATCTATGGAAACATGGCTCCAGTGGATTGCACCATTTATGCCCCTTTACTATGCAGGAAATGCGATGATTGATGTTGTATTAAAAGGCTACACGTTTAGTGAAATCATCACACCATTATTGTTTTTAATCGGCTTTATCATCATTTTTGTTACATTAAATATACTGGGTATGAAACGATATAGAAAAGTATAGAAGGCTATAAAAAAAGAGCAGCATAATGCTGCTCTTTTACTTCTTTGGAGAAAGCCCGTGTTCTAAAAGTGTGATGATTCTTTCGACTTCAATTTCCTCGGATGCCCAGTCTGCCTCCGGCACAAAAACATACCGTGCCACAATATAAGCAATAATTGTAGATGCCACCGTACGCATAATTGTGTCAGGGTGCATTTCCACCAATTGCCCTTTTTCCTGATAAAACCGTATGACCTCTCTGATTCTTTCCAGTATATCTCTTCCGGCATGCTCTATAAATTGTTCTTTCAATTCAGGATGGAAAGGAATTTCCTGAACCAGAATACGAAGAATCGGCAGATTTTTTTGAATAAATATTTTTCTGTTTTCAATCATCGCCCGGATAAAATCCTGAAATGTTTCAAATTCCTGTTTAAACACTTTATCCAAATCTCTTTTTATCACAGGAGCATAAAATTTAATCATTATAGGAGAAACAATCGCCATCAACAGCCCTTTTTTGGACTTATAATGTTTAAAAATAGTCCCTTCGGCCACCTCTGCCCTGCCGGCAATTTCACTTGTGGAAGTTGCAGAAAATCCTTTTTCGGCAAACAATTCAGTTGCTGCTTCTATGATGGCCACTTGTTTTTTTGTCAGCTTCGTTTCATCTCCCGCCATAAATTACGCTCCTTCACTTCATCATTGTCCTTAATTATACTATATTCAAATGATTTATAACTAAAGATTCAACTATTTATATCTCCCTATTTAGTGAATCAATCAATGAGGAGTGGAGACAGCTTGAGACGCGTATCCCTGTAAAACCATAGCTATTTAAAAATCAAATGTAGTACCAATTCCCTGTTTTTTTGCTTCCTGATATACAAAATATGCAATCATTGTGTCATAAAGTGCCATATTTACATTTTTAAATACAATCGGTGCCTCATCTGATTCATGCGTATGTTTAGACGATACTAAGTCAGATATCGGTATAATACGACCTCTGTCAACCCAGCCTTCGGTCAGCGGATCCATAATATCACCTGTTTCCCGCTTACCATCCGGAGAGTCGACATATAATTCATACGCTGCTTTAAAAATCTCTTCCGGTATTTCCCGCATATGTGGTTTATATGCACCCACCGCAACAATCAACTTATGATTATAATTTAAATCACCTGGAAGTACCGGCGTACTGGATGTAGTTGCAGTAATAATTATTTCTGACGCATCCACCAATGCCTCTATCGACTCCACCGGAATAATTTCAATCTCTTTTTCTTCTATCAGCCCTTTAAATTCTTTAATAAATTCATTTATCTTATCTTTTGAACGGTTATAGAGATAAATCTGTTTAATAGGTGCGGCTTCCATCGCAGCTGTCAGCTGATACAGCCCCTGTAAGCCGGTTCCAACGAGGCCGACAGATTCTGCGTCATTCTTTAAATATTTAATTGCAGTACCTGAAACTGCGCCTGTCTTTACTGCAGTCAATAATGTACCATTCATTGCCGTAAGAAACTCACCGGAATGAATATCATTTATCATGACCATTCCCTGAGTCACAGGAATGTTATCCGGGGATTCTCTATTATCCGGAAATGTAGCTGTGACTTTTAACCCGATACATTCGTTAGTAAAACACGGCATTAAACCGAAGTTGCTGTTCTCTTTCACCTCATTAAATGTTCGGTCGGGCTGTATATAGTCTCCCTTGTCCTGGAGTATAAGAGATGTTTCAATCACTTCCATTGCATCTTTCATAGTTAGTACCTGATTTACATTTTCCTCATTAAGTAAAAGCAAATAATCCACTCCTTCAATTCTATTATCCTGTACTGAACTATTATGTAAAGAGGGGATGTTAAATTAGTCACCTTGAAAAACCTAAAGAGTACCGCTGCTCCCTTAAGCAGCGGTACTCCCAATCTATATAACCCCTTTTTTATACTAGAATGCGGAAGTCCATCCCCCATCTACTGGTAACACAACACCGTTCACAAAACTTGATGCATCGGAAGCGAGAAACAAAGCCGCTTCAGCAATCTCTTCAGGCTGTCCACTCCTTGGAGACAGTCCATGCGTCATACCGGCTCTTGTCATGCCAAATTGATTAATATTTGTCATAGAAGATCCAATATTTGTTTCAACTGCACCCGGCGCAATCGCATTACAACGTATGCCTTCATTGGCATACATAAACGCAGTATTTTTCGTTAAACCGATTACCGCATGTTTTGAGGCACCGTATGTCGCACCTGCATGTGCACCGGAGAATCCGCCGGTAGATGCCACATTGATAATTACCCCTTTGCCTTTTTCAAGAAATACCGGCACTGCCTTACGCATTGTACGCATCACACCCGTCGTATTTACAGCAAAGACTTTCTCCCACAGTTCATCCGCGATATCCCCGACCGGTTCAAAATTATCCATAATTCCTGCGTTATTCACCAATATATCAAGTGTTCCAAATTTCTCCACAGCCGTATCAATCAATAATTCTGTTTCTTTTTTATCAGAAATATCTGTCTTAACTGCGACTGCTGTCCCGCTGTTATCCTTAATTGATTTTGCGACCATTTCTGCACCATCCAAGTTAATGTCAGAAACCACCACTTTTGCACCGTGCCTGCCATAAAGTTCAGCGATGGCCTTCCCCATGCCTGAAGCCGCACCTGTAACCACCGCAACTTTTCCTTCAAGTTTCATGTCATACCTCCTACACTTATTGAAAACGCTTACATTTATTGATTCCATCTTAATATAAAATACTTAATAATACAATCAACACTTACACCCGAATATGTCTAAAATATGAATACTTATCGGCTTACAATAATTCAGAAAATTGTTATACTGTTGATGATTTCAATTTACGTTCTGAAAGGATGAAAAATATGAAGAGAGCTGTTATCGGCATTACAACTTTTATCACAGGAGACAGCTTGAAGTTACCCACCACATATATTAATGCAGTCATAAAATCAGAAGGCGTTCCAATTGTCCTCGCAAAAACTGAATGCCCTGATCAGATTAAAACACAGATTGATACTGTAGATGCGCTGCTTTTGACCGGCGGTGATGATATTGATGCCTCTTTATTCGGTGAAGATCCACACCGGAATCTCGGCAATATTGAGCCTGGACGCGATGCATATGAGATGAAGTTGATTGAATATGCATTAAATCAGGATAAACCGATTCTCGCTATCTGCCGCGGTGCACAAATATTAAATATATATCAGGGCGGCACCATGTATCAGGATATTTATGACCAAATTGACACCACAGTGATTCAACACAGGCAGAATGCACCAAGAGATTATTTATCTCATACAATTCATATCGATAAGCATTCAAAACTTGCAGAAATTGTTGGAGAAACGGAAATTAAAACCAACAGTTTTCATCATCAGGCAAATAAAGATGTACCGGATCATTTTCTTATCTCCGCAAAAAGTAATGACGGTGTCATTGAAGCCATTGAGGATACCGAACGGGATTTTGTTTTGGGACTTCAGTGGCACCCGGAGGGTTCATTCAACTCAGATTCAGCATCACAAAAAATCTTTAAAAAATTTATAGAAACTGCACTTAAATAGGTTGTTTTAGTGATGGGATTTAAAAATTCCCATCACTTTTTTACTGAAATTTTAGGCAATTATCTGTAATTGAATTCACTGAATATTTACAAAATATTTTGATTAATCTTTCATTTTTAGATACAATTATATTAACTAAAACAAAGGGGTGTAAAAATGTTAAAACGCTTTTGGCTTATCGGAGTAATGTCAATCCTATTTGTGCTTGCTGCGTGTGCGAATGATGATGATGTGGATGAAAACCTTGAAGGCGACGGTGGTGATGCTTCAGAAGGCGGATCAGGTGATTTAATTATCGGGATGATTAGTGAGCCTGTATCTATGGATCCGCACCAGTCCAATGATATTCCTTCAGCCCAGTTAAGAACGCAACTCTATGACAAATTAGTCACTCAGAATTTTGACATGGAAATTGAAGACGGACTTGCAGAAAATTATGAACAGATTGAAGATAATCTATGGAGTTTTGAATTAAAAGAAGGGGTAACTTTCCATAATGGTTCTGAATTTACTGCAGAAGACGTAAAAGCAACATTCGATCGTCTGCTTGATCCGGCAGTGGCTTCGTCTGTCATGTTTATGTTTGAAATGGTGAATGAGATTGAAGTTGTGGATGACTATGAGGTACACTTCCACACGGACTACCCTTTCTCGCCACTGCTTTCAAACCTGGCACATAATACTGCAGGGATATTAAGTAAAGAAGTCATTGATGACGATTATCAAAATGCCATTGACGAAGCAGGACTCGATATCACACTTGAAGAGTACTACGACTTACGTGCAGAAGGTGGAGATGAATTCGATGAAGTATCCTCTGATATTTCGGAATATATTGGTGAAGTCATTGCGGTCAACCCGGATGGCACCAATCACCTGCAGCTGCAGGAAAGAGATCCTGGGAATCAGGTCATTCTCGAAAAATTTGAAGATTTACATGGCGGCGACCGTGAGTTTAACACGGTGACTTACCGAGTGATTCCGGAAAACCAGGCACGTCTTGCGGAGCTTGAAACCGGTGGAATCGGCATTACAGATAATGTGAATACTGAAAGTATGGAACGTGTCAGAAATCATGAAGACACAGACATGATTGATCAGGATGGTCTTTCAATGACCTATCTTGCATTTAACTATGATAAAGAGCCGTTTGATGATGAAAATGTCAGGCATGCGATTTCTCATGCAGTAGACAGAGAGCAAATCATCAGTGGCGTTTTAGATGATAGAGGGCTTCATGCCTCTACACATATTTCCCCTGCAGTGGTCGGACATGATGACAGTCAGGAGGAAATTCCATTTGATTTAGAACTTGCACAGGAATACATGGAGGAATCCAGTGTCCCTGACGGATTTGAAGCAGATCTTTGGATTTCAGATTCTGAAGAAATGATGGATATTGCCCTTCTTGTACAGGAAGGATTAGCCGAAATCGATATTGAAGTTAATGTTGAACAGTTTGAATTTGGCACATTCTTAGAACGCGCTGAACAAGGGACACATGATATGTTTATGCTGCAGTGGATTACAGTGACAGGTGATGCGGACTACGGTCTATATCCAATGTTCCATACCGACAGCCAGGATGGTTCAGGTAATAGATGGTTATATTCCAACCCTGAACTCGATGAACAACTTGAAGGTGGGCGCCAGACTGTAGAAGACGACGAACGTGCGGAATATTATACAGAGGCTCAAAGTATTCTTTTAGAAGATTTACCGATTGCACCACTCTACTATGCCGAACTGGGCATTGGTGTTAATGAAACACTGGTAGAAGGCGCTGAGCTCGATCCGGTCGGTATTATTAGACTGGAAAATGTAAGTTTCCCATAATAATCTTTCAGTGTAATTGACTGAGAGAACAAAAATACCTGTTCATTCTATAATGAAGAAACATGGAAGAGATTCGGTACAGTTAAGTGATAAAACGCTTAACTTTTTCCGAATCTTTTTCAAATTTAGAGACTTCACTTCTTAAATCTTCACAATAATTTACACCTTCTAATACCGATAAACTTATTATCTTTAAAGGTCAAAGTATATATATCAGGTTTTGTCGAATTGCCCCAAAAATCATAAGCAATATTATTATGATAATTATTTTAGATACAAGTCATCACATTTCCATGGGTACCGACAGCGATACTTTAAAATCCACTTTCATCCTTTTTTCTTTTAAGTTTTCTTCAATAATTATTTCACATCCATCTGCAAGAGGCTCTATGTTTGCACTGCTCGCTTATAAGGGCTACTTATAAAAGAATTAAATTCAATATTTCTTAAAATTCTTTTGATATTTACAGCATCTAACTAACCTTTTTTAGAAAATTGTCTTTCCCGTTCTTTTCCAAAAATAAATGGTAACTCTGCATGTCTAATAAAATAAAATGACGGCTCAATAATACCTGCGCATTAATGATTATTAATAATCGTAAGGCTTATCATTATTTCCTCTAGAAAAACCTCCCTTATACTTAACCTAAAGGGTTACGTAATGTGAGGGGCAAGAAAATTATGAAATATACTGTGAAAGAAGTATCGATATTAACAGGTTTAACCATTAGAACATTAAGATACTACGATGAAATTAATCTTATAAAGATTGAAAGAAACGACAGTAATTATCGAATGTATGAGGCCAAGGATATTTTGAAACTCAATATGATTATTTCTCTAAAATCCTTAGGAATCTCGCTGATTAAAATTAAACATGTGATCTCTGAAACACCGGATGACTTCGAGCATTTACTGCAAATACAAAAAGAACTTCTTAACAAGAAAATAAAGATGATGGAAAAACAAAAATCAGACACTGAGACAATGATAAATGATTTTAAAAAAGGATACTCTATTGAAGATGTATTGCTTCTACCACAAATCAAGGATAATCAAGTCGATATTAGACATATCTTATCATTCCATGAGAATAATGAAATCGACTTCGAATATTATTTTGAAAATATTTTCAATGTTCGTCATGATTTCAAGCAGGCAAAAATCATCATGGCACAATTTATAACATATCTTAATGATTCATATTCTAACTATTTTACTCAAGAAAAACTAAGTGATTTAATTGATAAATATAAAAGTGAGTCAGCCAGGCAGTACTTTAATAAGTACAATCGTGATTTTAATCTTTTTCTCGCAGAACTGTTGAAATCTATTTTAAATGAAGACAGTCTTTCAAAATAAATTTGACAATATAAAATATATCGTGTAAATTAATGAATGAACGTCATTCATTTTGGAGGTGATATATATGGATAAACAAAAAAATTATTGAAGCATCAATTAAGCTGTTTCTCGAGAATGGTATTGAAAAAACATCAGTACAGCATATCGCAAAGGAAGCAGGTATGGCCCCCGGTACATTTTATCTTTACTTTCCGACTAAACTTGCTGTAATGCCGAGTATCGCAGAACGTATGGTCTCAAACATTAAAGAACGTCTGTGTAATGATGTTACTAATCAAATGAGCCTGGATGAAGTGGTCACATCTATCATTGATGCGGTATTCAAGAATACGAAAGAATTTCAGAGCTTAACACTTTTAATCTATTCAGGCTTCACCCGGTCTTCTGAAGTCAAAAGCTGGGAATCCATCTACACTCCCCTCTATGACTGGCTGACGAATATCCTGAAAGGTTTACAGGATAAGGGAGAAATCACATCAGAGATCGACATTACATTTACATCGCGTATTATTATCGGTGCGGTTGAACAGTCATCAGAACAAGTCTATCTATATGATACCCAGTCAGAAAATTATATTGAAGAATATAAAGTCGCTCTGCACTACTTCATCATCTCAAGTCTTATAAAAAAGTGATACACACTCACTTTTTTATTTTTAAATCAAAATGAATGACATTCATTCATTTATCAAGTTGGAGGATTTTTATGAATAAATATTGGATTTACGTTGTATTAACAAGTATTTTTGAATTACTTTGGATTTTTGGATTTAATGTTGCCGAAACATGGTGGCACTGGGCAATTATTGTGCCGGTGATTCTCATTGACTTCTGGCTGTTATCAAAAGCATGTGAAGGTCTTCCAACCGGGACTGTCTACGCGGTGTTTGCTGCAGCAGGCACTGTCGGTACCGCATTGATGGATGTATTTATATTTAATCAGAATTTGACTGTTTCGAAAATCGTATTTATCAGTGTCATCGTTTTCGGTGTTATCATGCTGAAACTTGCTGATAACATGGCTGAGAAAAGATATTTTAAGGAGGAAATTTAATATGGGTTGGTTATTTGTCGTCATCGCAGCGTTTATGGAAACAATCGGGGTAGTCGGATTAAAAAAATACAGTCAAGAGAAAACCATTTTTAATGCAGTCACATTTTTAGGCGGATTCGGTCTGGCATTTACTTTTCTTTATGCCTCATTCAACTATCTTCAAGTCAGCATCGCATATGCTGTATGGATTGGTGTCGGTACAGCTGCCGCGGTATTAATTAATATGTTATTTTTCAATGAATCGAAAAGCAGTGGACGGATAGTCAGTGTTATCATCATTGTGATTGGTGTATCAGGCTTAAAAATGGTCTCTTAATTTTGGGGATGATACACTTTAAATGACCAGTAAAATACTTTGAATCACGAGGTCGAATTGAGAAATTTTTCAATTCGATTTTTTATATAATAAATTAAAGGAGACTGATTTATATGAAACTCAGCGTATTGGATCAGGCACCGATATCAAAAGGAGTCAGTCCAGAGGAAACGCTCAACCGTACACTGAAACTCGCTCAATTGACAGAGTCACTCGGCTATCACAGATACTGGATTGCAGAGCATCATAATACAAGCGGACTCGCGAGTACTTCCCCAGAGATATTCATGACTCGACTTGCTTCAGTGACAAAAAGTATCCGGATTGGTTCCGGTGGTATTCTACTCCCTCAATACAGCCCGTTTAAAGTAGCTGAGAACGCCAAAACACTTGCCGGCTTTTTCCCGGACCGCATTGATATTGGTGTCGGTAGCTCTCCCGGCGGATCAGAATTAACCCGTTCTGCATTAACAGATTACCAAAATAAATCTTTAAAAGATTTCAAAAGACAGTTATTTGATCTAAATGGGTTTCTAAATAACAGCCTTCCGAAAGACCATGATTTCCGTCTCGTTAAAGCCGGACCGAGAGTTGAAGAAATACCGCCGGTTTTTCTGCTCGGCTTATCTGAGCGTTCCGCCGCTCTGGCCGCAAAATCCGGTCTTGGCTTTGTATTTGGGCATTTCATCCGGCCCGACCGTGGTGCAAGTGCATTAAAAATCTACCGGGAAGAGTTCAATTCTACTATCAACCAACCTGCTCCTGAGCCTATCATATGTATATTTATCGTTTGTGCTGAAACAGAAGAAGAGGCAGAATCCCATGCACTAACACAGGACAAATGGCTGTTAAATGTCGGAAAAGGACTGGGTACAAAAGTACTTCCGAAAGAAGATATTGATAAGCAGAAGTTTGACGAAAATGAACTGAAACAAATCCGAAAAAATCGAAAACGATGTATTGTCGGTACACCAGAAGCAGTAAGAAATGAACTGTATCGTTTAAAAAGATTATACCAAACAGATGAATTTATGATTATTACGAACATTTATGATTTTGAAGCAAAGAAAAAGTCATACCGCTTATTATCTGAAGCTGTATTCAATAAATAAATTAAAGAGGTGAACAGATGTTTAAAAATTTTGATTTTGGAACTTTTACGAAATATGCTTCTGAAGCCTCTCCTTGTATTATTCTGATGTGCGGTGTATCCGGTTCTGGAAAAACGACTTTCGCAAAAATCATTGAGAAATATGGATTTGTTAGACTTTCCATAGATGAAACTGTATACAGCACATACGGAAACTGCTTATTTGATTTCTCACCTGTTGAAATAGACAAGATAAAAAATAAAGCAGAACAAAAGCTTAAACTACAGTTGGAAGATTTAATTAAAGATGAACAGAATGCGGTGATTGATTTCAGTTTTTGGAATAAGAAGAAAAGATTGGAATATAAAAATTTCATTGAAAAAATGGGTGGGTTTTCTCAATTAATTTATATTAAAACACCTTATGAAATGATTAAAATACGTTTAAATGAAAGAAATCAGGAAAGTCATGCGAATGCATTCCCCATTAGTGTCGCGCTTTTACACCAATACTATAATAATTTTGAAGTGCCTGAAAACGAAAATGAAATCGTGGTGCTGAACAGTTAAATGATTTGTTTAAGAAGTGATTCAAACGGCTATGTCCCAGTTTTCCCGATTAGGAGTAATTTGAGCAGGACAGCCTGTCACATAAAAAGGTTGTCCCCACTTCTGTGAATGGGACTTTGCCGACTGTGTACACTGATGTTACTGTGGATAATTCTTTTACTTTCAGAGGTAACTAAAAAAGCTGTATGCGTTTTCACCTGTTTTTATAACTTTTAAAGATATAGGAGGACCTTAAATGAATGATAATTTCGAAGAGTTTTTGCGAATCACTAAAAAGTTGAATGAAAATAATATCATACCTTTACTAATGGGTTCTTTAGGCTTGGAATATTTAACTAAAGTTGACTGGCACTCTGGAGATATTGATATCCACGTAAAAGGAGATTCAAGAGGATGGGAAGCGCCTGATGAGGACAGGATATATGAATGGAATACTATTATGAATATCATGAAAGAATTAAAATATAAACTGATTGATTTGCATGAACATGAATTCAGTAATGGTACACACAGTGTCGAATACGCCACAATGGATACCTTACCAGATTTTGCCGGAGTATATCTAAATGAATTAGATTTAATCCACTCCAATAATGTTCGTTTTTATTTGCCGAGTGCTGAACAGTATTTAAAGATTTATCAAAGTTCAGCTAAAGACAGCTATCGAGCAGATAACAACAATCACAAGGATCTTGCAAAGATAAAGTTTTTAAAAGATATGATTCATTAGTTTGATTTGAAATTAAACCAATATTTCAAGCACATACATTAGTAGTGAAGCCTTAATACTTTAATTAATTTTATTCTTGGTCGGCTTTATTCAGTCTAATGTTTATAACGATTCCCAGATTTTCAATCTGTTTTAAATATAAGAATAATACTTAATCCTGAAAAAAAGAAAAATTCTTACTGTGGTTTTCAATGGTTAAGAACAGAAGAAAGCAGAGCTGCATATCACTAACCTGCAATACAGCTCTGCTTATTTTTATGCCAGTAAAGTTTCAATATTTACTTTATCTGCATCACTTTCTACACCAGTGACAATTAGGAACACTGCGCCTTTATCCATTTCTGCTTCATATTTAGAAGCTTCTTCTTCGCTGAAACCAACATTCTGCAGCTTATTTCTCAGTTCATCTCCCTGCTTTTGAAATGTTGTTTTCACTGCATCAGTTACACCTTGTTCACTGACTCCGATTGTGTTTGCACCGGCATTTTCAACTATTCGTTTCGTCCGGTCGTCATCGTGACAGATGACATAAATATTATCTTTGTCGGTGTTATTTGATTTTAAAACTCCAATCGCATCCTGAATCAATTCATCATCATGATACTCTTTAATAAATGGTGTCATAATCTAAAACCTCCAAATGATTTATATTAAATACACTACACAGTATATCCGTTTTAATTATTCTTAAACATTATTACTATACTTGAATCTCCCCGTTCCCTTCCAACTCCACCCTGTCTTATTTTAAATTAGTATAATTATAATTTATTGACATTATTACCAACTAAGATAACATAGTACTAAAGAATATATTTTCTGACTATTATGATTATCATATATATTCAACGCTATATTTAGAAAATATAGAGGAGGGCCTTATATGGCAGAAGTATTAGATAGCGTAGAAGCAGTAGTTGTCGGTACCGGTTGGGCAGGTGGAATTATCAGTGCAGAACTTGCGAAAGCCGGCAAAAATGTCGTAGCACTCGAACGCGGAAATTCGAAAGAAAGAGAAGATTACATAGGCGTTAAAGACGAATTAAGATTCGACAACCGCTTTGAAATAATGCAGAAACTATCCAGTGAAACCATTACTTCCAGATCGGATTTGGATGAAACTGCCTACCCTATCCGATCAAAAAAAGAAATGCAGGCAGGAACAGATTTAGGCGGCGGCAGTGTTCACTGGGCAGGCGGCACCTATCGTTACCTGCCTTATGAGTTTGAGGCAAGAAGCCAGACTATAGACCGCTATGGAGAAGATAAAATTCCTGACGGTATGAACCTTCAGGACTGGGGTATTTCATATGAAGAGATGGAGCCCTATTACGAGAAGTTTGAATATATGGCAGGAATATCAGGTGAACAGGATCCACTGGCACCTGAGCGCAGTAGTCCTTGGCCAAATCCACCTCTTGGTGAAACACCGCCAATCACATTATTTAAAGAAGCTGCTGAAACACTCGGACTTCATCCATTTCAAACGGCAGCAGGTAACATGTCACAGAATTACGAGAATCCGGATGGTGAACAGCTGAATGCCTGCATGTATTGTTCTTTTTGTACACGGTCAGGGTGCGACTTTGATGCGAAATCTGATCCACTCGCAACCGTCATCCCTACTGCACTCAGACATGATAATTTTGAGCTGAGAACCAATGCCTATGTCAGGCGTGTCCTCTATGATGAAGAAGAGGAACAGGCTACAGGCGTATTATATATTGATGAAACAACAGGTGAAGAGTTTGAACAGCCGGCTGACGTTGTAGTTTTAGCCGCATTTTCAATCTCAAATAACCGTCTATTAATGCTTTCTGAGATTGGTGAACAATATGATCCGGAAACCGAGGAAGGTATTATCGGTCGAAATTTCTCCGGTGTATTCAATCATTCCTTATTAGGTGTAACTGCCTTTTTTGAAGATAAGAAATTTAATCTGTATATGGGTGCCGGCGCCCTCGGAGGTTCAATATGTGATTATGACGGTGATCATTTTGATCACAGCGACCTGGACTTTATCGGCGGCGGTATTATTGAATACAGACAGTACGGACTTGGTGCTCTTGAAAGCAGCGAAGTTGTACCCTCAGATACACCTTCCTGGGGTGCTGAGTATAAAGAAAAATCCATCCATTATGCTTATCGGAACATGCATATCCGTTATTGTCCAATGATAATGTCCTACTCGCATAATTATCTGGATCTTGATCCAACATACCGGGATGAATATGGTGATCCGCTTTTACGTGTAACTTACCGCCCGACTGACCAGGAGAAAAACATTAGTCAGTTTGGTATAGACAGGTGTCATGAGATTGCAGAAGCAATGGGTGCAGATATTATTGAAGATGATGAAGTGCCGGATAATTTTAATCATATATATGAAGGCGGTTCTTATGTCGGTGGTGTCATTATGGGAGATGACCCTGAAACGTCTGCGGTAAATAATTATTTACAAATGTGGGATGTTGAAAATTTATTCGTGGTCGGCGGCTCTGCCTTTCCACAACTCAGCAACAGTCATCCGACCAATACGATTGGTGCCGTCAGTTATCGTGCAGCTGAAGGAATAGAAATTTATTTGGATGAAGGTGGACCTTTAGTTGAAATAAATGAGGACTAGAAAGAAAAGGCAGGCAGTGTAATTAACTTCACTGTCTGCTTTTTATACATATATTAAAAGTTAAACTGACTTGGGTCCGGACCGCTTCTCTCATTATCATTTAATGAATCCAGTAGACTAACATCTTCACTGTCGAGCTCAAAATCGAATACATCCAAATTCAATTTCATCCTCTCCGGTGTCATAGATTTAGGAATGGTTACAATCCCTTGTTGTATATTCCATCTAATAATCACCTGTGCTGCAGTTTTATTATATTCATCTGCAATTTTGTTAATCACTTCATTATCCAGCAATGCACCGTTCATGAATGGTGACCAGGATTCTACTTGAATATCATTTTCTTCACAATACGTTCTGACTTCCATTTGTGTAAGACGCGGATGAAGCTCAATTTGATTTATCACGGGCTTCACACTATTAATACTGGTTAATGCTTCAAGATGATTCACATTGAAATTGCTGACGCCAATCGCTCTTACTTTATCTTTTTTATATAATGTTTCAAGTGCTTTCCAGGATTCAATATATTTATCTTCCCCCGGCCAGTGAATTAAATATAAATCTAAATAATCCAGATTTAATTTTTCAAGACTTGTTTCAAATGCTTGAATGGTTTCTTCAAATGATAAGTGATTATTCCATACTTTAGTGGTAATGAATAATTCATTTCTAGTAACCAATCCATCATTAATCGCACGGTTGATACCTGCACCGACACTTTTTTCATTTCCGTAAATTTGTGCAGTATCTATGCTTCGATATCCTGTCTGAATTGCTGTATATACGGCATCCGCCAAATCGTCACTGTCTTCCACTCTAAATGTACCGTAACCAATTACAGGTATTTTTACACCATTGTTTAATTTAATTGTTTTATTCATATAAATCTACTCCTTAAATTTTACTATTCTATTGATTCAATAATTTTCAGCATAATTATGCCTGAACAGATGAATATTTAGTTTCCATTGATGCACTCCATAATGATAACAGAACTGCACCCGCAACCATCACTGCACCGACCCAAGGTGTATGGATCACACCCATGGAATTGACAACAAGACCACCGACAAATGAACCAATCGCAATCCCGACATTAAATGCCGCAATGTTCAAAGCTGATGATACGGCCACCGCGGAAGGCATATGCCTTTCAGCTAAAATCACGACATACATCTGCAGTCCGGGTACATTCATAAACATAAACAATCCCAAGAAAATGAGTGTTGCCAGACCTACAAACTGTATCGGTGCTGTAAACGTTAAAATAACCAAAATAACTGCCTGAATCATAAACATTTTTGACAATGCCTGTATCGGATTTTTATTAGCCGCTTTGCCTCCAATGGTGTTACCGGCTGCCACTGCCGCCCCGTACAATAACAGAATAAAACTTACAGCACTTGGTGCGTATCCCATCACACCTTCCAGTAATGGTGTTAAATAAGTGTAGGCAACAAAAGTGCCGCCGTATCCTAATGCTGTAATTAAAAATGCCAACATTAATGGTCCATTTGATAATATTTTTAAGTTATCTTTTAGTGAAGAAGCCGGTGCCTGTTTTAAATTTTTCGGTATCAACAATGCACTCGCAATAATTGCGATAACACCTAAAAATGCAACCGCCCAGAATGTCGCTCTCCAGCCAAACGCCTGTCCGATGAATGTACCGAGCGGTACACCCGTTACTGTCGCAACAGTAAGACCTGTAAACATCATCGCAATGGCACCGGCACGCTTATGCTGAGGCACCAGATCTGCTGCAATTGTCGCTCCAATTGAGAAAAATACCCCGTGGGAAAAAGCTGTGATAAACCGGGCAATAAGTAACAGTTCAAAACTATGGGATAATGCCGCAACAGAGTTCCCGATAATAAACACAACCATGAGCACCATAAGCAGATTTTTCCTATTCATACGATTTGTTAATGCTGTAAGTACGGGTGCACCAATCGCTACCCCCACAGCATAACCGGAGATTAATAAACCTGCTAATGTGATTGAAATATTCAAGTCATCCGCAAGTGAAGACAATAAACCGACCGGAACAAATTCTGTCGTTCCGATACCGAAAGCACTGATTGCCAGTGCCATTAAAGCTAAGCTTCCGCCTTTTGTTTTATTTGAATTTATATTCTTAGAATTCACTCATGAATCCTCCTTTATATCTACGCTAATAATTAATGACAGTGAATAAAGTTCGGCGCCGAACGATATCTTATTCTGACTGTTAATATTATTAAACGGATTAGATAAAAAAGGAAGTACGCACTTTAAAGTGCTGTAGGTACCTAAAAGTACCTATGCTCAAAAACTTGCTTTAATATAAGCATGTGATATTATAGTTCCATCAATTAAACGGAAAAATCATGTATTTTAAAGTGAAACAGGTACACTTACAGTTCCTGTAGATAAGGAGAAAAACTATGGCATATAATATACCTGTAGAAGCCACATTAGATGTAATCGGCGGTAAATGGAAAGTGGTCATTCTGTGTCATCTGATTAAAGGTGAGAAACGGACTAATGAATTTAAAAAACAAATGCCCCGTATTACACAGAAAATGTTGACGCAGCAGTTGAGAGAACTTGAAGCAGATGGCGTTGTTAAAAGAAAAGTCTTTGATCAAGTGCCTCCTAAAGTGGTTTACTCTCTGACAGATTACGGATGGTCTTTAAAACCAATATTAGACAGCATGTGCAACTGGGGAGAGTCTCATATTGAGATAACAGGCGAAGAAGTGGTCAGTTAAAAAAGATTCACCGTATCAACTAATACGGTGAATCTTTTTTAACTTATGACTTCATAGTTTTTTGAATACATCAACTAAGAAGCGTTTTCATTATTATTTATTAGACAGCCAATCTTCAAATGTATAGGCCATCTCCCAGAAATGCAGTTCAAAGTCTTTCGCAATAACAAACTGTTCTTTCACTTTTTCTTTTTCCTTTTCGTTCATGTCTTCTACCAGTGAATCCAACAGTTCAATCATTTCATTTGTCGAGTTCTGAAACCAGTCACTCGCATACATTTCAATCCAGTTTCGATATATATCAGTGTCGGGTGTTGAATTCTCATTAACTTTACCGATATCCGCGTAAAGCCAATAACACGGCAGAATAGCTGCGATTGAGTGCGCAAGATTCCCTGACATTGTTGCACGATATAGATGTGACGTATATGCATAAGCTGTAGGTGCCGGTTTAAACTTTTTAATATCTTCTTCAGAAATATTTAATATGTCAGCATGTGTTTTATGAACAGTCAATTCGGCTTCTGCAGTAAAACGTGCTTTATCTGCGAGCATTGCAGTGATTTTAAAGTCCTCTGCCTGTGATGCCGCAATCGCATGCACTTTACCGTAATGTTTTAGATAGTAAATATCCTGAAGTATATAATTCTTAAACGTTTCAAGTGGTAGATCTCCATTCACGATTCCCTGTACAAATGGATGATTCAAACTCTCATTCCAGCTCTCTTTTGTTGCTTCTCTTAATTCATCTGTAAATTTCATAAAAAATTCCTCCTGTCATCTTTTTCTAAAGCCTGATAGAAGGAAAAGTATTTACACTGCCACATATAAAACGAACAATATATTACTCTACTTCCCTTCGATGGTCTTAACCATATCAGGTTCCAAGGGTTTAAATTACATTTATCTCAGCCTTTAAAGGCGCCCCTAGTAGAAATTTGATTTATTTTGTTGTCTATAATGCTATCAGAACTGTTTGTTAAGTCAAATAGAAACTTATAATATCCTAATACAAAAATCATTCTCTATACTAAGTTACTGATTAACACATATCCTATACTAAAACTAATATTATTCAATAAAGTATCTCAGGTAAGATTATATTTAAACAGGACTCTGTTATTGCCCACACCATCATAATCTTTATGAATTGATATATTATCTTCAAATCCATCCCCAGGCACTACCTCAAAACCTAATCTCGTATGAAATTTTATAGACGTTTTGTTTACTGGTGCAGTAACTGCACGAACAGTATCAACATTTTTTAGTTTAACTCTATTAATAAAATACTTATATAATTTTTCCCCGAGTCTTTTTTGTCTATGTTTAGGACTAACACCAATAAAATGAATGTAAGCTTCATTAGAAACAGATTGAGAAACAAATCCACATAAAAATCCTAGTATATTCTCTGAATCGTCTTCAATAATAAAACTAGTATCCTTAAAGTGAACAAAAAATAATTTAGGCAACATATCGCTCATTTGTCTCCCACCCCACCATTCATTCATGATAGGAATTATTTTATTATAGTCATCAGGTTCAATATTTCTTATATTGTGCATTTAAATGATCCTTTCTATATTTAATAATCTTATCAGTGGTTAAACAAATTTCAGATACTTAATAACTCAAGCTCGTTCCAGGCCCAACCGGGATACCAAGCAGATACCAGCAAGCAAAGAAAATAATCCATATAATTAAGAATACTACTGAATATGGAAGCATTAATGATATCACAGTCCCTACCCCATTTTCTTTACCATAACGTTGAGCAAAAGCAACCACCAACGGGAAAAACGGCATTAATGGTGAAATAATATTTGTGGATGAATCTCCAATACGATAAGCAACCTGAGTCACTTCCGGTGCAATACCCATCTGCATAAACATCGGTATAAACACGGGCGCCATAATTGCCCACTTGGCAGAATCTGCAGCGATAAATAAATTGATTACTGCTGTGATTAAAATCAGCGCGACTAACAAGGGCGCACCTGTTAAATGAATAGACTGTAAAGCTTCTGCACCGTTAACTGCAATAATTGTTCCAAGATTTGTATAGTTAAATAAAGC
The DNA here is from genome assembly GCA_019359885.1 of Listronotus oregonensis. Taxonomy (NCBI): domain Eukaryota; kingdom Metazoa; phylum Arthropoda; class Insecta; order Coleoptera; family Curculionidae; genus Listronotus; species Listronotus oregonensis. The sequence continues at coordinate 3,450 of JAHBCN010000122.1, read as the reverse complement.
AACAAACTGTGCTGCAAAAAAGATTAATACTATAAATCCTGCCATCGTCTCAAGAGAAGAAGTCATTAACGACGCAACATCTTTATCATTTTTAATTACTTTCGTCACGATACCATAAACGATTCCCGGGATTAAGAATATCAGCATCATAATAAAAATAATACTGCTCATAAATGGCGACTGTATAAATCCACCATCATCTCCGCGTAAAATACCGTTTTCCGGTATTACCATTAACCCAATCAGTACAATTGTCAGAATAGCTGAGCCGTTCGCAAAGTGAAGACCTTTCTTTTCCTGTTTTGTTAAACCATTTGACATTTCTTCCTGCTCAGTCGGTTGATAGGTGCCCAGTCTCGGTTCAATTAGTTTATCCGTAATTAATGTACCAAGTATCACAATTAAAAATGTAGATGCAAACATGAAAAACCAGTTATCTGTCGCATTGACAATATAATTCGGATCTAAGATAGTTGCTGCTTCTGTAGAAATTCCACTAAGCAGCGGGTCATTGGTGCCAAGAAAAAAATTGGCGGAATAGCCACCGGCAACACCCGCAAAAGCTGCAGAAAGTCCGGCGAGCGGGTGTCTTTTAAAACCGAGAAAAATAATTGCACCCAGTGGTACCAATACAACGTAACCGACAGAAGCAGCCACATTTGACAGCACGCCCATTAAGACCACAATCGGAGTAATCAATTTTCTTGGTGCTTTGGTCACAGTATTGGTCATCATCGCACTGATGTATCCAGTTTTTTCCGCTACCCCAACACCAAGCATGGCTACAAGAACCGGCCCTAAAGCAACGAATGATGTGAAATTCTCAACAACGCTTGAGAACATATGAGCAATACCTTCCGGCGTCAACAAACTCACTGCTGAAACTGTCAAATCTTCAATCTGGCCAGTCTCATCATTGACACCTTCAAATTCAACGCTAATATTACTTATGTAGAGTATATGTGAGACTACGATAACTAAAAGCGTGAAAATGATGAAAATGGTAACAGGATGAGGGAGCTTGTTTCCCTTCTCTTCAATGAAATTTAAAATTCGCAATGTACGAGATGGTTTAGACTCTTCCATATACTTACTCCTTATTTTTTAATGTAGTCAATAGTATATACCTCTGTTGCTGTTTTTTTAAATAGTATGCTTATAGATATGATATATAAACAGCGACATAAAGTTGAATTAATTTTAAGAATTTTTTATATTTAAAAAGTTTTAGTTAGTGATATTAATATAATAGGATTTTAAAAGTAGTAATTAATTCATTTTGAATTTGCACTTCTGGATATAAATAGCACGCGATATATTCCTGACTCCAAAGAAGAATTAGAAGAAGCAGGTATTGAAGATGTGGATACTGTACAGGCGGTGGATTATTACCGTACTGAAAGAGGTGGACATGAAAATTCTATTAACAGATACCGCATAACAAGTGTTGCTGAAGCAATGGGCTTTGATGCGTTCCACTTTGCAGAAAAGCTTTTAGATCAGCCCCTTTTAATTATTGCTGGTAATGTACCAATCGGATTCGGCTTCTACCGCTTTGCCTATGAATTATTTGATAAGGTATGTATTAATGATAAAAAGCTTTATATTGTTAAAGGAGTATCACATTACGATTTATATAATCAGCCAAAACCAGTAGAAGAAGTCTCTCTACCATAATTACATTATTAAAGTGATTGATCTGAGTCATGATAATAAATTGATTAAATCGGATGTGTACATGCCTTTATTAGATGAGTCAAAAACAATTGAGAAAGATATGACGGTAAATTATTCGGCACGGAAATGGCACGGATTAAAACAAAAAACCCTCAAAGCTTTGGGGCTCTAAGGGTTTCACATATTCATAGTACGTCCTGGGAGTCCGTTAACGTAATAATTGATGATAGTTGATAGTGTTAGTTACAAAGGTTTTGACTTATTGTAATTTTGATAATAATTGATGTTAATTGATTAAAAAGACACGGATGCGGACACGTAAATATTATCCGTGTCTAAATTTTGTCATTGTTTAATCGATAGCTAATTGCTATATTTAAATCATACATATTTTGGGAGGATACATTATGGAGATATTAGTAATACTTTTATTCTTTTTAGTCTTTGTTTTTGTCGCATCGACTATTATTTCGGGAATTGTTTTCTTTATACAATGGATAGCAAAGAAAAATAAAAAAGTGTCGGGTATTATTTTCGGCTCAACTTTCGGCGGTGCAGCCTTATTTTCGATTGCTTTGATAATCACCATTGTTATTATGGATAATACGCCTGCTACAACTCAACCAATTGGATCATCAAATAATAACACAACAGAGACGACAAGCAGACCATCCACATCGACAACGAGTAGTAATGATGAAGACGACACAGAACCGGCAGACGAAGAAGAAGTCGAGGCGGATTTACTCAGTGAAGATGTCGAAGAAATTGAAGAACCAACCGATGATGGTGTGGATCCATCCGATTTAGATAATTACCGCACTGATGTAGATACGAGAGATATTGAACGTAATCCCGATGACTTTACAGACGAGTTGATTATGTTTGAAGGTAAAATTGTACAGGTGATGGAAGATGACGTCACAACGTCTTATAGAGTCGCTGTGAACGATGATTATGACAGAATGGTCTATGTAGAGACGTTGACAAGCACTTTAGATGAACGCCTGCTTGAAGATGATTACGTGACAATATACGGCGGCTTTATCGATTTAATCACCTATGAAACAGTCATTGGTGGCTCAGTTACCCTACCAGGATTTACTGCACATGGTGAACGTATCATTTTGAATGAAGAATAAATATTAACACCCCTCTCCATGTGGAGAAGGGTGTTTTTTGCATAAGAAAAATCCACATTGACTAGTATCTGGATTAGACTACCCATAACGGGCAGATTGTAGCCATAACCCGAGTAGAGTTATGGCTTGATCACTTATAATTATAACACAAAAACACCGCTCATCGACCTGTAGCAAGTGCAAACAGGGACTGCGGTGTTATTTTTATTTTATCATGTAAAATGCGTAGGTTTATCGTATTATCTTTTATGACCTGCAATGAGTCCTTCTCGTAATTTTAGTGTCGAAGCATCCGTACAACTAATGGCACGCATCACGCTTAAATGACCGTACCGTTTCCGGACTTCCGCAATCGCATTGGCAAGCGCTTCTTCTTTCTCAATCTTGTCAAAGTCGTCAAACATTGAATACTGCCGCTCATTGTCCGGTATCAGTTTGCCGTACGAAATGCTGATGGTTCGATATAGTAGGTAAGGATTTGCAATCAGCTTCACACTGCGCCAGACCTCTTTCATGATGTCATCTGCATTATTGGTCCCCTCTTTTATCGTAAACTGTTTACGGAAATGTTCACCGTCTTTTGAGCCGACTGATACAGACACGGTTCTTGTCATTTTACCGAGCATTCTTA
>JAHBCN010000121.1:281933-322608 GCA_019359885.1 Listronotus oregonensis | reverse complement strand
TGATTTTTATTGAATTTTGCTTAATATCAAAACATGTGTCTCTCCCTCATTATTGAAGGCTGATATCGAAAATCTGAAGCCAGATCTGGATTCAGCGGCCCCAAAATAAAAAAAATCCAGCCACAATCATTCGGGGGGGCAAAAAAGTTTTAGAATGTTGGTAAATGTTATTAAATTTGTATGATTTTAGTATTAGTTTAGATTAAAATATAATAAAAATGTTGGCAGTTTTAGGTTTTTTTAAAAGTTTCATTATTTAAAAAATTCAAAAAAATTTAAAAAAATTTTAAAAAAAAATTAAAAAAATTCCAAAAAATTTATTGGGCCCAGATAAAATATCTGGGTGGACCGCATAGCAGACGGTCCCATCATCTTAGATTTACGTATGTCTCTCAGGGCCGAACACCATGTATATTTGGTCGATTTTGTGTATAAAACTAAATTAATGTAATAAACTTTATCGAAAATTATCGACTTTTTTTTCAATAAACAAAACAATTTTTTAAAAAAAGGAGGCTAGTTACAACAATCATGCGAAAAAATTCTCAAATGGCTCCTCCCACTGGTTCCCCCCGGGAAAAAAGTCGTATAGAAAATGTAAAAATGACGTTGAGAATTAAAAAAAGTCCATTTAATCCTTTTTTTCCCAGTAACAAGTACTAAAAACCCCAAAAATTATAAATAAATATGTAGATTTTTTTTATTTGTGGCGCAAATTTTAGGTCTTCCGGATCTTTTAGGAAAAAATGATTACGATTCCGACCTGGGAACCCCTGAAAATGGCCCCCAAAGCCCCAAAAAGTGTTTCCCGAAATATCTGCCAAAATATGCAATTAAAAATTTTGTTTGACAAAAATAAAGATCACCTCGAAATCAAAAAAATGGCCCTCCAAATTTTTTTTAACAAAATTTTTTTCCCCAAAAAACGGCCGTAAAAAATCATAACTTCCCACTAGACATGCAGATGAAAAACAATTTTTATCAAAACGCAAGAAAGATTTAAAAAGAAAATTTTCTGGGATCATTGAACACTTGCTAAGGTCTCATTAAAAAAAAAATTTAATAACAAACCATTTTTCAAAATATTGTGAAAAAAAAACTTTGACCCTTTTTTAATATTCTAAAAAATCAGAAGGGCCCCAAACTGAAAAAAAATAATAGGTACGGGGTTTTCCCTTCCGATGAACTTTAAATGTTAAAAAATGCATTAATGCCAGTAATGGAACAATTCGTCCGCCGCAAAAGTGAATTCATAAGATAGGGGATTCTAGCGAAGAGAGGCATCTGAAATGAGAGAACATTTGGGCCCCATCTCGAAAACTATTGACTATTGAAAAAATTATAAAAACCTTTTTGAAGATTATAAGGCGATCTTCATTTTTGTCTAAAAAAAAATTTTCCAATTCGCATTTTTGGAATATTAGGGGGAAACTAATTTTCGGGCCTTGCGGCCATTTTCAGTCCTTGTTAATGTTGATAAACTTTTTTGCTCAAAAAATCCCCAAAAACCCAAAATTCCCACAAGGAAAACTGACAGATTTTTTACAGCTTTGTCCCCATTAATATTTTTGGATATCACTAACATTATTTTTTTAAATTTTAAATTATTACTTTAACCATTTAAAGTTACTTTATATTATTCGAAATATTTTTCCTAAAATATTTTTTATGATTTTTCTTAAAAATTTGAAAATATCATTTGAATACACATAAATTGTATGACGTAAAAACGTTCTTGAAAATAAATCCTAAAAATGACCCATTTTTTTGGTCTATACAAATAATCTCATGGACGTGATAGGCCGAAATTTTAATTAAAAATTGGGGGAAAGTATTACAAATTTAAAAAAATGTAATTTTTGCTTTACAAGAAATCACATTGTCCATATGTCACTTTTTTTTTTCTTTTGTTTTTAAGCCTATTAAAACTTTATATTAATGGATAGTAAATTTTAACAAATTATTGCGTCGAGCTGAGATTAACATACCAAATATCATTCCATTTCATAATTTCGTCACTTCTCAAATTTTTTAAAAATTTTGAAAAAAAACTCTGCCCTTATTTTTTATTTTTTTATTTACGACCCAAAAAAGGGGTAAACTAGCGTACCGTGGGTGCTAGGCTTTGTGATATTAACCCATTTCCCCCTTAATTTTCCAAGCACTAAAACATGCAGTTATTGCATTTCACAGCACCTTTAAGACAACGCGTCAGTTTCACCCGAATCACTTGCGGGACCGCAGAGACTCTGTCCACTATGCTAACCCGGGTGATAATGGCTTTCCTCATATTAAAAAAATGGGGAAATATATCTTGAACTTTTCTTTCCGTATAATTTTGAATAACCCCAAAAAAAAATGGATCTGATTAAAACCCCAATAAAGATACAACATTAAATTAACATTTCTTACACTATATTTATTAGTGCATTTTTAAAAAAGTATCCTATTTTTTGATGCGTTAAAGAAAAATAATTTATTATTTATTTTAAATAATAACAAAATTAACTTAATAATATTTTGCGATTTAAATTAGGAAATAAAAGGGTAGCATAAAATACTTGCAATTCAAACCCCAAAAACAACATTTTTTCAAAGTCAGCTCTATTCTTTTTTTTATACTTTTTTAAAATTTTTTGTTAATAAAAATAAATACGGTTTGTTTTAAAAAATATCGGAAAAAAAACGAAATTTAAAAAAAAAATATAAATCGACTTAAAAAAAACTATAAATAGCAAATTTTTTTTTTTAACACTAAATAAACCAACAAAACGAAATTAAAAAAAAGTATGAAACAAAAAACATTCCCCCCGTGCGCTTTGTCCCCGTTTTATGCAAATATCATCTTTTTTAAAAGTGGGGGGAAATTCCCCAAATAACCATATTTTTATCACATTGGCAACACTGCCCCTGCAATCTCCACGAGGAAATTGGTAACCCCATATATTTTAAAAAAAAAAGGATCACATTGTTGCCTTTTCCAATTTTCCCCCAAATGCTATTTGAGTCAGAACCCTTTTTGGGAAAAATTACAACACATCCCCAAAAATTGCGTTAATTTAAAACGTGACTATTTTTAAAATTTTTACTCCTTTGGACTAAGAGGGAATACATTCGCCCCAAGACAGCCCCAAAAATGAAAAAACTTTCCAAATTCCAATCATAACATTAAAACATTTTTTTTTATACACTTAATTTAGCGTTTGTAAATATTTTATCATTTGTTACAAAAATATACAATCATTTTTAAATATCTAATTTTCTTAAATTCCTTTTATTAAGAAAATTTTTAAAAATCGGTGTATTAAAAAAAAATTAAAAAACAATTTTAAATTTAAAGAAAAAAAGGGGATAAAAAGCATATTACAAAAACATGTTTTAAGTCAGATAACATTAAACATCTTTATATTAGATCAAAAGCACTAAATCCTCTTCTTCTATTTAAATTTTTTTTAAATTTTTAAAAATCCTGTCTTTATATAAATCTCTAAATTTTTGATGATTTTGTAATCCCCCGTATAATGTAAAAAAAAAGTCCAACTTATTTCCTTTTTTCACATATTGTATAATTTATAATGACAAACAGGAAGTAACCAATAATTTTTTTGGGGACTTTTGTAATACCCTGTATAATGTATAGGCAAACCTAATTTATTTAACTTCTCAAACACACTTTGTATAATATTTATAATTAAAAAAAAAAATATTTATCCAAAACATAAAAAAATAAGCTTTTTTTAAACTACAACTATGAAACCCCCGATAATGTATAAAAAGTCAAACTTGTTTACCTTTTTACCCTATGTATAATTTATAATTAAAAACAGAAAGTTACCAACCAATTTTTGATGATTTTTTAAAAACCCTGTATAATGGATAGGCAAACCTTATTTCTTTAACTTCTCAAACACACTGTATAATATTTATATTTAAAAAAAAAATATTTGTTTGAACACACAATAAAATCCAGCATTTTAAATCTACAACTTTATAATACCCTGTACAATGTATAAAAAGGCCAACTTTTTAACCTTTTTACAAATACTGTATAATTTATAATTAATAAACAAAAAGAAAAAAATCAATTTTGGTGATTTTTGTAATACCCTTATAATGTATAAAATAGTCCAATTTTTTTATTTTTTTCACACTCTGTATAATTTATAATCAAAAAACAGAAAGTAACCAAAAAATTTTTGTTGACTTTTGTAATACCCTGTATAATGTATAGGCAAACCTTATTTCTTTAACTTCTCAAACACACTGTATAATATTTCTATTTAAAAAAATAAAATATTCATTTTTTAAAAACACGAAAAAAAATCCAGCATTTTAAATCTACAACTTTATAATACCCTGTACAATTTATAAAAAGGCCAACTTTTAACCTTTTTTTCAAACCTGTATAATTTAAAATTAAAAAAAAGAAACAATCAATTTTTGGTGATTTTGTAATACCCTGTATAATGTATAAAATAGTCCAACTTTTTTACCTTTTTCACACCTGTATAATTTATAATAAAAAAAAAAATAACCAACCAATTTTGATGTTTTTTTTTAATACCCTGTATTATGTATGGGAAACCCCAATTTATTTCTTCTCAAACACACTGTATAATATTTATTATTGAAAAAATAATATATTCATGTTTGCCAACAGACGTATAAAACCAGCATTTCAAATATACAACTTTATAATACCCTGTAAATGTAAAAAAAGGCCAACTTATTTTTTTACGCATACTGTATAATTTATAATTAAAAAACAGAAAGAACCAACCAATTTTTGGTGTTTTTTTTAATCCCCCGTATAATTATAAATTAGTAACTTATCTCCTTTTTACACACACTGTATAATTTATAATGACAAACGAAAGCCCAAACAATTTTTGGTGACTTTTGTAATACCCTTATAATGTATAGGCAAACTTAATTTATTTAACTTTTCAAACACACTGTATAATATTTATATTTGAAAAAATAATATATTCATGTTTGCCAACAGACTAAAAAAACCCCGCATCTAAATCTACAACTTTATAATGTTATAATGTAAAAAAAGGCCAACTTATTTACCTTTTTTCCATACTTATAATTTATAATTAAAAAACGAAAGTAACCAACCAATTTTTAATGATTTTTGTAATACCCTGTATAATGTATGGGTAACCCCAATTTTTTTCTTCTCAAACACACTGTATAATATTTATATTTAAAAAAATAAAATATTCATGTTTGCCAACACACGTATAAAAATCTAGCATTTTAAATGTACAACTTTATAATACCCTGTAAATTTATAAAAAAGGAACCTATTTCCTTTTTTTCGCATACTGCATAATTTATAATTAAAAAAAAAAAAGTAACCAACCAATTTTTGGTGATTTTTGTAATCCCCTATAATGTAAAATAGTCCAACTTTTTTCCTTTTTTTTACCCCTGTATAATTTATAATCAAAAAACAGAAAGTAACCAACCAATTTTTGATGATTTTTGTAATACCCTGTATAATGTATGGGTAAGCCTAATTTATTCAACTTCTCAAACACACTGTATAATATTTATATTTGAAAAAATAAAATATTCATGTTTGCCAACACACATATAAAAATTCAGCATTTTAAATCTTCAACTTTATAATACCCTGTATAATGTATAAAAAAAGGCCAACTTATTTACCTTTTTACACACTCTGTATAATTTATAATCAAAAAACAGAAAGTAACCAACCAATTTTTGGTGATTTTTGTATTACCCTGTATAATGTATAAAATAGTCCAACTTATTTACCTTTTTACACACTCTGTATAATTTATAATTAAAAAACAGGAAGTAACCAACCAATTTTTGGTGATTTTTGTAATACCCTGTATAATGTATAAAATAGTCTAACTTATTTACCTTTTTACACACTCTGTATAATTTATAATTAAAAAACAGAAAGTAACCAACCAATTTTTGATGATTTTTGTAATACCCTGTATAATGTATGGGTAAGCCTAATTTATTTAACTTCTCAAACACACTGTATAATATTTATATTTGAAAAAAAAAAATATTCATGTTTTAACACACGTATAAAAATCCAGCATTTTAAATCTTCAACTTTATAATACCCTGTATAATGTATAAAAAAAAGGCTAACCTATTTACCTTTTTACATACTGTATAATTTATAATTAAAAAACGGGTAACCAACCAATTTTTAGTGATTTTGCAATACCCTGTATAATGAAAAGGCCACCCTAATTTTTTTAACTTCTCAAACCACACTGTAAATTTTATAATTGAAAAAATAAAATATTCATGTTTGCCGAAACACATAAAATCCAGCATTTTTATTCTATAACTATGTAATACCTTATAATGTAAAAAGTTCAACCTATTTACCTTTTACCACCTGTATAATTACTAATTAAAAAACGAAAAATAACCGTGTTTGGAAAAAGATAAAAACCCCCCGCATAATATCATCCCATCCTGTATAATACACAAATCTCTCCACTTTTACTAAAAAACATGACTTTTAAAATCCTCGTTAATTAAAATACCCTGTATAATACAAAAAAAGATACTTTTTTTTACTTCTTTAAATACCCTGTATATAAAATTTTAAAAGAAATACCCGAGTACCATGTACCAGGTACCAAACCTAATTTGTACCACAGTATGTGTCCAACCCAATTTTTAGGCGGGTATACCCAAAACATCCTGTATATAAGACCCCGAGCACTAAATTTACCTTGTATTAATATTATTAAATTTTAAAAACCCCGTTGTTATTATGAATCTCCAACTTTTGGTGATTTTGTAATCCCCCTGTATAATATATAAGCAAGCCTAATTTATTTAATTTTTTAAACACACTTTAATATTTATATTTATTAAAAAATAAAAAATATTCATGTTTGTCAAAACACATTTAAAAATCAAGAATTTTCAATCTACAACTTTTTAATACCCTGTATTATTAAAAAAATAATAAACCCCCCATAATATCTCATCCTGTATAATATAAAATCTCCCCCCACTTTTGCTAAAAAAAAACATGACTTTTAAAAAATCCTCTTTTTTTAAAATACCCTGTATAATATAAAAATACACCTATTTATTTACTTTTTTAAATACCCTGTATATTATAAATATTTAAAAATAAAAACCGGAAGTACCATGCCATGTACCAAAACCTAATTTTACCACAGTATGTTTCCTAATTACATGTTTTGGGGGATATACCCAAAACATCCTGTATATTAAATCCATAAAACACAAAAACCCCTTGTTTTAGCAATAAATTTTTAAATGTTTAAAAATCCCGTCCTTATTCTAAATCTCTAATTTTTGTAATACTCTGTATATAGTGTAACAAGCCTAATATATTTCTTCTCAAACACACTGTATAATATTTATAATTCAAAAATAAAATATTCATGTTTGCCAAAACACATATAAAAATCCACCTTTTTAAATCTAAACTTTGTAATACCCTGTATAATATATGAAAAAGTGCAACTTATTTACCCTTTTACACACCCTGTATAATTACTAATTAATAAACGGAAAATAACCGTGTTTGCAAAAACAAAAATAATAAACCCTCATAATATGATACATCCTGTAAAATTACTAAAATCTCCCCACTTTTGTTAAAAAAATATGACTTTTAAAAAATCCTCGTTTAATAAAATACCCTGTATAATACATAAAATACACTTATTATAAATATCAAATAAATAATTAAAAACCGGAAAGCAACCGTGTTTGTAAAAAAAATAATAAACCCTCGGATAATATCTACATCCCATCTCAGACAACTCGGTGGAGCAAGCAAGCAAATGTCGCGTCGTGTCGCATCGCGTCGCGCCTCGTCTCTCTAGTGGGCGAGAGGGGGAAAGTATATACCAATCCAACACCCACCGTGTAATATCATATAGATCATCCTAACACTAGAGGTTTTGATGCCGGGGCATTTTACGCAAAAATTTATCAATTTTGATCGTTCCTCGTAAATGCCCCCTTTGCAGACTTTCTTAGCGAGATTTTGGACTAAAATACGGCACCGTTTCGCGTAAAATTGTGCATAGGGTCCGAAAAATTCCAAATTTTCGATCCAAGTATAATTTTCCACCGTAAACCGTATTTTTTAGATATTACGAAAAATAAAATCCAACTGACAGATCGTTTTTTTCGATTATTTTTAAACGTGCCTCGTATAAATTCAACGCGGGTAAAAAAACACTATCGAAACCGGTGGTCCGGCCCCTTATGGAAAATCAATAGATGAAAAAAGTCGCGATTTTTTGGGGAAATATGTGTAATTTTTTTAAACCGTGTTTTTCCCATTTCCAAGTGTCGTAGAAAAAAAAAAGGTAAATACATTCTTGAAAGGCAATTAGGCGATCTAAATGATGGCCAAGGTTTTTAATTAAATTTAAAAACAAAGCGGCAATCTAGGATTAAAGTCGACACTTTTGCGTGAATTTTAAAAATTCATATCTCCGAAAGTATTTACTTAAAACTTGAATTTTGAATATGTTTTAAAAGCAAATATAGGACAATATGCCAAATTATTTTAAATTTTAGCTTTAATAGTTTTCCGTAATAAAAAATAATGTGTAAAAATGTCCGTTTTTTCGAAAAAAATCGAAAATTTTCAAGCCTTATAAAACACCCTGTAAAAATATGACAAGTTGTATATCTATAAAGATAGAGTTTGGTGCAAGGAATACGATAACATATTTATTTTTCTCGATTTGGGTCACATTTTCGAGAAAAAAAATTTAAAAAAATGCCAAAAAAGGGACGAAAACGTGACATGATTTTTATTTTAAAAAAAAATTTTTCCAGATGAGGGCATTTTTTTAAAAAGAGGACCATTTGGGCACTTTGTGTCCTAAAGTGGGTCTTTCATAATCTACCGACCGCAAGTCGATCGGAGGTATCGTTTTCGAGCTACAGGTGCCCAAAGTTGGTCAATTTTTTCGTTAAAAATCGTCGATACAATTTTTTCTATTTATCGGATCGCGCCCCAAATCAATAGGGTTCTGAACGGGACCAATTTTGACCTGCGTGCAAAATTTCGTTTCGATAAAATAAAACCCTGGACAGATAATTGATTACGCTCACCTCGATTTTTGAAAAGTCACATTTTTTGCCAAATCCTGTATTTATATGTCTTCAATTGTTTTTAAATTTTTTTGACATGTGCAACATTAAGTTCCCCAATTTTCCTGAAAATTTCAACTTTCCATCTTTAACCGTTTTTTTACTATGATTTTTTTTCCATTTAAAAGCAAAAAGCGACACCAACCTAGCGAAAACAACATGACAGCGAATAAGTACATTCGCGGTGCGAATGTACAACAAGTTAGTGACCTTCATTTTTTTTGAGATCGGTGCCAGCAAAGTCATTGAATACAAAACTCTATCAAAATAACAACGAAGCATCCGATACCAAATAATGGAGTAGAGAAGACATATTACTTCTTTAATGTTCTTTCTTTTATATTTCTAAGGTATTTTTCTTACCTACTTTTTATTTAGATTTTTTGCTAATTTAGTATGTATATAAAAAATATTATTTCATAATTTTAAGTTATTTTTTTTATGTCAAATAATTTTTTTAAAAGGTCCTTTTATTTCGTTATTATGAGTTTTAAGGAAAACAGACATATTTTTTTGTTATAAGTACTTATAATTTTGTTGTAAACATTTTGTTGAATCGATTGTGATGGAAATTTTAGTGTTCCCTAAGATGAAGTAAATATGAGCCAATAAAAAAAAATGTTCACAATCCGAATAATAGTTAAGAAGAAAAATGCGATGAAAAATATATATACAAACACACATACAAACATACAAACGTACAAATATACAAACATACATCCAAAATACAAACAAACAAACAAATATACATACAAACAGACAATAAACACGCATACAAACATACAAACAACTATACAAACATACATATAAACATACATACAAACATACATACAAACACCTATAAAATTATATATATTATTTTAGGCCATAAGTGATACAGGTTTTTGTAATCAGCGTAACACGCATAATCCTTATTTTTAAAAATATATAGAGCGTGTACCATTTAAAAAATTATATATATTCTTTTTGGATTACCCTGTATCCATACATTTTATGTCAAAAATTGCGTAATCGAAAATACAAATCGACGTGTCCGAGCGATTTTCGCAGAACAGAATAAGTGAATTTTAATCACAGTGTATACTGCAGTTTTAATAATAATACATACATAGGTGTCAAGTGAATAAACTCCTTTTTTTTAAATCGGTTATATATGAGCCGCTTTTATACTATTATTTTATGTAATTTGTTCAATTCTACGGGAAAAAATAAACAAGTAAACTTTTTTCCATTATTTTTTAAATACGAGGAAAGCCCCAAATGTGGTCCTGTCAAGGTCGTTGGATTACCCTGTAGTGTTATTCTATCTTAAATGGTTACACTCTTGAATCCTGCTAAGATTTATTAGTCTGACTCTCTATAAAAAGACGTAGTTAGCATCACCTGTGTGGCGAAAATGGAGAAATGCAGTTTCTTTCTACTGAATATTCCCATCCATCCAAGATCACGGATCAAACTCTTAAAATGAACAAACAATATTATATAAACTACTTGTATTTTTGCAAAAATATTTTAATATTATCTAGATATTTTAAGCTAACCCGTATTACATTCCCAACCATTTCTTTACAACAATTACACCTCTTTTCTCATTAAAAACCACACAGCATATGTATTGCATGATCAATTTTTTAACTCTCTCCCAAGACATCGCGTAGTCGCTCGATTACAGCACCGCTTACACCACTACAGGTCACCCATTTACGCGAGAACCGCGCCACCTATACCCAATTACCCAAAAGCACATTTCTTCTCCAAATGGTCCCCCCTGAGCTCAACAAACTTCCTGCGATGCGCTGTTTGCAAGAAGTCGAGGACCATTCTGACCGATATCCCCACCTGGGAGACGTTTCCAAAAAGTACCGAGAAGATCTACCCAGACGCCGAAGTCAGTCTTTGCGACGCTTTTCGACTTTTACTTTCGTTTAATACCGGGTTGGTCTAATAATCAGTGAGTTACATTACTTTTAAAACATAAATAGTAATTAATAATATTTTCATCGCAAAAAAAATTAGGGCGGTTTAAATTTTCGCACCTTGTTTGAGGATACATTATCAAAAAATCAAAAACTTTTTTCAAAATTTTATATATATTTTTTCTTTTGTGAATCACGGATTTTTTTTAATATATTCGTTGTTTTCTTGATGGAGTTAATTTAAATTTCTGTACAAACCCTTTTTTAAACTCCCTATATTGCAAAATTTATTTCCTTTCGTTTTTTTTAATTCTGGCCCCATTACAATGTGTTTAAAAAATTATGTTTTCTTTTTTTAAATTACGAAAATGTATTTATTTTTTAAGGTTTAAAAAAAGGTGAAGTGTTTTACCAGAAACAGTTACCTTCTGTACTGTTATAATTTCAAAAAGAGACAGAATGGATGATTTGCCGTAAAAATTTTAAAAGGTAAGTCCTATTTTTAAATAAACCTAGGGGTTTAATGTAGAAAACTTTACATCCACATTTTTAAGCCAATTAGAGAGTAGGTTTTTGTCTGATTACTATGGAAACCCAAAATATTTCTGAAACTATTCATCCTTTTCTCGAATTAAGAAAAATGTGAAATAGCCATCTTTAAAACCACTCCCGTCAAATCTAAAAAAATCCTAGGAAAATTTTAATTAAAACCAAAGAGAGATAATAAATTATTAGTTCTTTTCGTATTTATTTTTAGTAACAAAAAAAATAGTTTAATTTATATAAGAATTGCAATTAAAATAAAAAAACAGAAAAGGTAACAATAAAAACCAAAAATACCCAAAAACAAAAAAATCATTGTATTTATTATTAACATTATTAACAAAACAATTCTAGTTATGTTGATGTACAATATGGCCGCCATTTGTTAAAGGATTAAACAATCCTTTAAAAATATTTAACATAATCTGGCACTGGCAATAAACGCTTTTATTTTAAAATTGTTTTAAAAAATACTTTTATGGTATTTTTTTTTATCTTTGGACAGTCCACGAAGGCTGATGCCTAAGTACAAACGTAGGTGTCTTAAGAGTGGTGAGAGAAAGTTTGTTCACAGAAGTTAAATATTTGGAGACTGGAAAAACTTTTGCGGGTAGCAGGGTCTGATTTGGGATACATACAGAGTATGCAGACTGGAAGAAGAGAGATACTTTCTTGGAATCCAAGCTTCTTTGAAGCTGCCGAGCCTATGAATGTAATGTGTTTTTCCCAGTCGACTCTTTGTTCTGCAGAACAGCCGCTCATCTGTAACGGATGAGCATTGGCAGACTTTTTCCGGGACAGCGAACATGACTGTGTTTTCGAGGCATTAAATTGAACAAGATTTTTGGCGCCCCAATCCAAGATAACTTTGAGGTCTTGTAATAAAGACATCCGCATTGATCTACGCTTGAGAAATTGAATGTTAGAGTGGAGGGTACTATCGTCAGCAAAACTATGAATGGGACTGATTGTGGAAGAAAGAAGATCGTTTATGTGTAGAAGAAACAGAGTAGGTGCCAGTACTGAGCCCTGGGGCACCCCAGAATTAACCTGGTAGAAGCTGGAAGAATGACAACTACAGTAACTGATACGTCGATTAGAAAGGAAACTGGAGAGCCAAGAGCAAAGCTTAGGTGGAAGACCTAATCGAAAGCTTTGGATATGTCAAGAGCAATGATCTGGGATTCACCAAGAAACTGAAGGAACCCTCTTCCAGTTGTGTAAGACAAAGGAAAGAAGATCAGCAGTGGATCTTCTGTGACGGAATCTATACTGTCTATACTGTCTATCAAGATCTTGTGTTTTTCCAGATACTTCAAGATTTGAGAATTAATGAATTTTCCCATTACTTTGCACACAACAGAAAGAACAGATATAGGTCTATAGTTAGAAGGAAGAGTTTTGTATCCTTTTTTGGGGACAGGTTGCACACGTGCACTTTTCCAGCTCACCAGGAAAATGCCCGTAAGCGATTCGAATGAGGCGAGTTAGGATGGGTGCAAGCTCGGGAGCACATTTTTTTAAGACGTATTCGATAAAATATCTTTCGGGTCTTTATTGCATTGGCAACGCTAGACTTTGACAGAATATTACCTGTTTTATTTTAGCATTTCAGGCATTTTGTGATTAAAATCGCAAATTTTTCATAGAAATTAAATTAGTTCTGTTATTAATAAAAATGAATACAAAATTCTTTTTTTATTGAAAGGTATCGGAAAAAATAACATCAAACATCCATCACATTTACCAACGACCCAATGAATAAAGTGTCCCATTATAAACATTTCTCTTTTTTGCTTTAATTTAAATTACTTTATTAAGCCTTCTTTCAGATACTACAGCAATACACAAGATGACTTTTTATTTTTTTCTGAAAAAAGCTACAAACGTTCCCCTGTTTAGTCCTCGTCGAATGGCCCTGTACACATTTATAACAATATTTTAAACATTAAGAGCAGTAAATGTTTAAATAAATATTATAAAAACTGCTGTTAACAAGCTAAAATGACACCGAACAAGTGTAATGTTAGGTCAGGTAAAGCAATGTTTCTAGGCTAGATAAAACATAAAAACAAGATGTTTATTATTATATAACGATCTTTAAATTTTATTTAAATTTATTATATAATAAATAAAATAATACAAAATGAATTGCCAAATAATTTCGCTTGGAGCGGGTTTTACCGAGGGAAGAGCAAAGTATGTTAATCTTATGTAAGTGATGTGTATTAAGGTTGGACATTTGTATAAATTACAAATTTAAGACGTGCATTTTACAAATCACTTCATTTACTGTTTTAGACATAATTAATTAAAAAAAAAAGATTTACTAATCCATAGCTTGATCATTTTATTTTTCAGGAAGTTAAATATTGCACTGAGATTCCTCCCCCTAAATAGGAGGATGAAAAAGCAAAAAAATGCTCTCTTCTATAATTTAGTATACCACATTGGTGTCTGATTTTAACAACAAAATTTTAAATAAAGTTCTTTAAATTTAAGTATCAACTTTTCTATTGCAACTGCATTGACCTACGCTTGTTTGCCCAGTAAGGGCCTATAGGCTGGCTTGAGAAATCAAATATTTGATGTGGAGGGTACTATCGTCAGCAAACCTATAAATATGTTTGATTGGGGAAGAGAGAAGATTCTTAATGTGAAAAAGAAACAGAGTTGGTGACAGTACTGAGCCCTGGAGCATCCTAGCATTAATTTTAAAAAAATTTAAATAAACTTTGGTTGAAGACCATAGGAAGGAAGTTTATTAAGATGCCATCATGCTACACCTGCTCAAAATATTTCAATATATCAAAAGCAACGATCTAGGATTTAATAAAAAACTCAAGAGACTTGTTCCAGTTGTGTGAAACAAATAAAAGAAGATCAGCTGTGGATCTTTGAATTTTTCCATTACCTTACAGGTAACAAAAAGAAAAGATGTATGTCTATAGTTATACCTAAAGTCCAAAATTTCTGTCAGTGACTCATTTAATACTGGCCACCCAACCGACGAAGCGGCTGAATAAAAATCTAACACTAGTAAATGATTTTTAAGCCTATAATATACTTTTCCGCTCAAATAACAGTGAACCGGCCAAAAGTTTCATCGCCACGTTGTCATAATTCGCAAGAATAAATCAGCAGCCAGCGTTCGCACTTAAAATAGCACGCCAATATGTATTGAAATCATTGTTATCGAGAAGAAAATAAAAGTGGCAACAACATTCCTTAGTTTACAACTTGAAGAGACTTGAAAATAAGCGTATCGACAGGGTTTTCGTGCTGTTCGATGATTTTATTTAGTTATTATTGATTATGGACAGATTTTGTAAGTTTAAATTTTAATTGCTATACAGGGTATTTTGTAAATATTATTAATAGTCTAGTAGTATATAAATATTGTTTTGTGCCAATTTTATTATAGTTTATCTTATTTAGTGTATATAATTGTATATAAAGATTTAGTGTTGTTAAGTGCTTTTAATTTAGTAAACTATGAATATTAACTAACCTTTAACTAGTTATCCGCCTACAAAAAAAACTCAGTTAACGTTAAAAAAACGAATAATGGTTAAAAATGTTTACCATGGGATTCGGGAACGAAATCCAGAACTAACCACTTTGGATGCTGCAGAGATATGTGCAACTTTAACAAAAGTTTTTTCGCGTACGGTATTCAGATTTTTAAAAGGCAAATAAACAATGTTAGTAATTATTCGGATACTGGAAAATGCGATTTTTTCGCTATTTTTTGCACACTCTCTACTTTCCGATTGTTAACCATGAATCAGAAGCTGTTTTTTTTGGCCGCCTCTCATAGTATTTCAAAAGAATATTAATTTAATTGTTTAATTTCATTTTACGACATACTCCTTTAAATTCAATCATTTGCACGAAAACATTTTTAAAAAACTCATACTATTTGAATATTTAAAATAAAAAGCCCTTAAAAATACGTAAAAAACCTTATTTTTAATAAAAAGTAGGTAAAACGTTTACGTCCGAATTCAATTCGAAATTCTAAAAATGTTGACCTGTTGACAAGTTGTAATAGTTTTCTTTATGACATTTTTATAAGGTATCGAACCTTGCTTCGGTCGGCTCAATGTTTGATCAAAATATCCTCGATATGGAAATCTAAATATGGAACTCGAAAGACCGAAATAGTTATTGGATTCTACAAAGATCTCAGGGCTTTTGTGTTCCTTATATAGTGGATATTTTTGATGAAGCAATGCGTGTAAATATCGTATTTAATATTGAATTTGCAAGATCGGTGGTGAATTGGCAAGTCGGTGTAACTTGGATTGTCTATCGTTCTGTTTTTACATCTTTTTTAATTTATGTTAAGACTGAAATTTTATTATTTTTTTCATGTAGCAAAATAAAATCGGAAAAGGTAAAATTAAAGTTTTTTTTCGAAAAACGTTGAGAAATGGCCAAAAAAACTCAACTTTGTGTTATATGACCTCAAAATAGGAGGTGTTCAAAATTAAGCAAAAAAATTACATTTTTCATTAATCCGAATAATAAGAAAATATTATAGGCTTGTTACTAATTTAAAGGGTCGATGAAAATGCGAGAAAATAACTTTTGCTTGTAAAAAATATTTTCATGTTTTGACGAAATTTTATCATTTATTTTCTGAAATGCACACGCCACTGGAATTGATTCCCTGACCCCCCACAACCCGGGCACTCTAAAGGCGAGCGATGCGTCATTGACAGAAATTTTGGACTTGAAGCATAGAAGGAAGAGTTTTGCATGATTTCTTGGGGACTGGTAGCTCACATGCAGGTTTCCAGCTCTCTGGAGAAATGCCCGTGTCGTAAGAGATTCCAAAGAGGCAAGTTAAAATGGGTGCAAGCTTGCGAGCACATTTTTTTTAAGACGATTGCTGGTAGGCTTGCTTGATGCTAGCTTGTCGATTTAGCTTTGTCAGAGGATTTAGAAAACCACAATTTGTGATTTGAGGGTTTGGGGTTCTTTTTAGTATGAGTAAATTATATATAATGCCTAGTTGAATGGTTTCGATAAGTTGTTTACAAATTTCGAAAGGATCGTGAGTGGAAAAGCAGGTATGATCTCAAGGCTAGGTGGCAGAGAAACCCCTCAGACCATCCCAGTCGGCCGAGTTGTAGTACCAGATGGTTTGTGGCAGCATGCATTCAGTTGCATTTGAATGTGTAGAGTATGATACGGTGACCAAGCCATGATCTAAGCGACCAAGGGGGGCAGTTACTGATGCTTGCTAGAGTTCAGGGTTGAAAGTAAGAAAAAGTCCTAGAGGGTTAAAATTATGGGTAGAAACACTAGGGGAGTAGATAGGTTGGTGAGCGAGTTACTGAATGCCTTGCTCTGCCTTATGTGTCAGTTTTTGCAGAACCTAGCCAGTCCGTATTGTGAGCATTAAAATTCCCGACGACGATCACTTCGGACAATGGAAACTGGGAAATATTAGTTTCAATATTTAATGAAAGGATCTCAAAGAACTCATATACAGCAGATAAATTTGGTAGAAGATCTAAAGGTAAGTTTAAGCTAAGGAATATCAGGCCTACCTGATTCGAAATTAGAAACTCTAACACAATAAAATCAAACTTTTTGATGGTGCCCCCCTCCCAAATGCACCTCTCACCCGTAAATCCGACTGAAGGGGAATTTTATCTCCGGAATCAGGTGTTATCATCATTATTTCCAAATTTTATTATAAAGGAAAAAAAGAAAGAAGAAAAAGAAGAAAAACTAACTCACCCACCCTAAACTCCAAATAACCGATATGATTTTACGATTCCTTTAAAAGCCAAGTGCTTTACGCGAGAAAAAGCTTCTCTGCCACCTGCTAACTCGGGTCTGTGGGAGAGTGAATTTCCAAACTAGCATGACGATACTATGCTACACCCTGCATATATACACCCATTGTATAAAATTTCTTTTTGCGTGCACCCAACAAAGACTTTTTAATAAATGAATCCGCACAACAATACAAAACACATATACAATTCGAACATGGTGTTATGATTTGTCCAAATCAGTTAAAGAGTAGAAATGTAGGTGAAAGTTATATCACTGCCGTGTGATTTAGCAATATAAATTAAAATAGATGGACAACCTTAATCTTACATAAGTAGAAGGTTGTGTTGGTGTATCCACAAATCTAGGTTAAGAATGTGACCAACAATTATGTTTATTTTTGACAAAGCCGGTTTTAGAGATCAATAACAACACATTTGGGAAAGTGACCATATTCGTCGAAAGTATTTGTAATGCATATGAATTTTGATGCCTGATAAAAAAAAAAACAAAATGTTCAAAAAAGATAATACTACAGTGCTGTTTCAGTGGACAACAGTTGCTGTAGCTGCTGCTCCTCACAGGATGCTACGAATTTCGAAAAACAAACTGTTGTCCCATTTTTGCACACCGTATTTGCCATAATTGGATTTTTTTTTAAATTCTGACATAGCATCGTTACTGAGGAATTGATCTCCAATTAAAAAAATATATTATTTAGGTGCTTATCCATTTAGCGCGGCTGCCGCCCGCAGCGTGTTCGTTATTGTTGCCGCGGTTGGTGGATACATAATCGGTGCGCGCGGCAAGGCCAACACTACTGTCGTCGAACCAAAGATATTGGTCAAACCAAAGAAAGAAACCGAGAAAGCCAAAAATTGCGGCGACTTTGTAATGGTCAGTTTTTTTTTGAAGGTGAGTGTACCTATACTAACATACAAGAAGTGTCTTAAGTGACCACCAACAATACCTGATATAAGTCGATAAGAAAGAAACCTGGAGAACCAAGAACAAAGTTTAGAGGGAACACCGTAGGAAGGAAGTTTGTTTTGCAGCGCGTCAAGCCGGAGTAGGTCAAAAGCCATAGATATTTTAAAAGCAAAGATTTGGTATTCACCTAGTAATAAAAAATTAGAACAAGGCGAGTGCGCATGTGCATAATCCGATGCTTATTTTTTTTAAAACAATTCCTGAAATGCCTTCAACCTGGAAGGAGAATTTCTTGGGATTAAGAGACAAAGGGATACGCTTAAACTGCTTGACCCTAAATATGATTTTAAATATTTTATGAGGAACGGAAGCAACTGTTGGAAAGGGCAAATTGACAGAAGGATCAAGGATAGAATTGGTAGTAAACCTTTTAGCAAAAAGATTGGCTTTTCTTAATAAAGTATGAATAATTTCATTTTCTTAAGTCGAAATCCTATAATTTCTAATAACAAAAAATATTTTTTGTTGTCTTTTAATATACGGATGTTAAAAACTAATATTTTATTGCATAAATATTATCAAAATTTCTTACGTATTTTCCGCTTTCTTTAACTTCCACGGTTTATTTAGAATTTCTTTTCTGTGAATGGGTAATTTATTTTACTTTTAGTACCTTCTTTTAAATAGGAAATTAGCATAAGCGAAAACTCATTAGAAACGCATTTTAATTAAAAATGTGCGTCGTACCTAATTTGTAACATTATGTAAAATCCAATTTACAGTTTTTTATTTATGAAAAATCCAAGAATTCGTTAGGGCAAAATACTAATGTACTGAGTGTTACTGCAGTAAAATAAGAGGCAAATTACCAATACTGTTAAAGATATGAACGTGTAAAGACAAAAAAAACGGAAAGTACCAGAAGTCACAATCTATTAAGAACTCTGCATCAAAAAACTTCCCTGCCAAACTTATTTTAATAATATCTACTTATCTAACCCTTAAACTGAAGTCATTAGGAAATAGAAGGGAACAAAAAGCGGATAAGCTAGCGAGACAGAGATCATCCACTCCATACTTTGGACAAGAACCTGCTCTTGGAGTGACCAAAACTACAGCACGAGGGCAAAACCAGGGAATGGATCCGAAACAAACACGAGAAATACTGGTCAAGCATCAGTAGAATAAAATTGGGAAAATACCTTATAAAGGGCTCATCCAAAAGAACTACTCAGACAAAGTAGGAAAAGACTGAAATGTAGGTGCAATTTAAGACGAACTTCACCAAATTGCTTATGATTTGGGTTTATTATATTTTATATACCCTTTCCCTTCTCTAAAAACTTATGGGTGATATGTATAACATGAGTTGAATTTGGCATATTGCAGTAAATATAAAAACCCCCAAAAAATATTAGGAAGTCACAACAAGTTTTAAAATGCAAGACTGTGTTATTAAACGTGTTTTTTACAGAACAACGCATCGACATTCAAGTTGTTTCTTTGGATTACACAGGTTATAATTTATAGTTCCAAATGCGCATTAACATCATCCATATTCGCCAGACCTGACATACATGGACTATTTTGGAAAGCTGGTGATTTGATAAGAATCACAAAGTAATAAAAGCTGTAAAGAATCCGATGAAAAGTGTTATTACAAAGTGGCGAAGCTGTAAATAAATAATAGCTGAAAAATTAATAAGAAATAAAAATTAGTTAGGATTAAATCTGGTATAACCAGAGGAGCAGGGAGAAAGACATTTACAACGAAAACTTCAAGTTAATGTAATATTGTAACCTTAATCGCTTCGAATGGATACGTAATAAAAAGAAAGTACTACCTTAGCCTAGAACTATCGCATGCAACAGAGGAACAATCAAGTTTATTAACATGAATAGGAAGTTGAGAATAAATCAAGCGCCTTTTTAAGAAATCAGAATTTAAGATCACGGTAGTACCTAAATGAACAATGAGGAGTGCTACCTCATAATTTTAAAGTTTTTGTTTTGGTATTTTCTATATCCTTAGAAGCAGTATTTATCTCCATATATTTACATATATAGGAATGATAATTTGTATTAAAAAATGTATCCTTTTTAAATGAAAACAACTCAGTATTTAAAGTACAGTACATTCCACAACAATTCGTTGATTTCTCGGGTTACCTGCTACTGTTAGATGTAAAACTCAATAAACTTTGGGTACCCGCATGTAGATCCGGACTTAAAATTTCCTTTATTTATTATTGTACCTAGTTTTTGGTATATTATGTAGGTTAAAGACAAATTGCAGGTATTTAATAAAAAGCAGAGTCTTTTCATCTTAGTTCATCAGTCGTTTGGAGGTTGTCAAGGTATTTTCGTGTGTGTTATTGAGCATCCAAAATAGTTAATATTAGTAGGTAATCAGGACCTGTACCCTTTAAAAAGGTGCGGTGCCTAGACAATAGATATTTGTCAGGCAACTTATTTATGGCTGGGTTTACCACTGAGGGTTGTCATTTAAATTATATTGCGGTCGAGAAATCAACCAATTTTTGTGGAATGTACCATGCCGTGTTCAAATACCGTTTCACGTCAGATCAGTACCGTTAAGCAAAGTCGGGCGTAGTTTTTACTTGAAAGAATAGCTGCTTACGAACAGCACAAATTCTGACCTAAGTTGAGGGAAACTAACTTAGTTGGCCGTACGATTTGTCACAGCTAAGTAAGAATCTGACCTCCCCCCTTGCCCCTGCTAAGGTACCCGGATTTCTGTCTGAGATATCTTGGCTAACCTAAGTTGAGCAAAATTTGACATTTTTTATCGTTTTGGGGAGTCGTGCGTGTTCGATCAAACAACTTAGCTCAGGTCAGAAACTAACTTTAACTTAGGTAAGAAAAGTGGTTGTTCGTAAACAGCTAATGATCGCTTCGGAGCACTGTCAGCTGTTGAGTGCTTTTTTAGGAACTCTTAAGTTTATTCTCGACGTTATTATCCAGATGGCAATAGCCATCTCCAGTTAGAAGTTATTTTTGGACAGGATGGGAACCACTTTACGTTTCTTGTTATCATTATGATGTGCACAATCTTTTAAATGACCCCCGTTTTCCTTTTTAGAAAATCGAGCTCCTTCTGTGGCATTTGCCATAACTGCTAATAGCAAAGTTACTTTATTAGTAAACTGTAAAAGGCTTTCGCGGCCATTGTTTAATGTTTCAATGGTTTTTGGGCTGTAAGGATGGCGTCGATTGTCTGGTTGACTTGACGTTTCGCCAACACGAGCGGTTGGCATCTTCAGAAGTTGCTTCCTGGTTGACAGTTTGCGAACTACGAACTGACTTTATTAGTTTTTCGAATTTCCTGACGAATATTGTCCTTTGGTTTTGCAATAGTTCGGGGCATACTATTAAATATTTACTTTTTCAAAAGTCTTAAAAATAACCTGGGGCCCTCAGGGAAACAGGACATCCAAAAAAACTCCACTCTTCTGGAAATTATTTAAAACATTTTCTTAACATCTGCATGGCCTTTCGGATGGAGTGGGCAGTTGCCCTATCCTGACACTTAAAACACATCTGAAATGTTATGAAAGCAAGATGGGCCCAAAAAAATCTTAAAGATTCTTTAAAATGGCAAAAAGAAACCTTAAAAATAAGTAAAAGTAAAAATATTATAATCGTGTTATCTACAGAGGTACTATAAGATCACACAGAATATTTTAATACATTTATATGTTGTTGACGTTATGGGGAGGGAAAGAGGGAAATTCTTTAATATCATAAAGTTTTTGTAGGATGGTTGCAATATAAAATGTGACTAGTTTTTAGAGTCCGACCGAAACTGGTTTTCCGGCCGAAACCGAATATTCGGCCGTGGCTTCAGTTTCGGCCGAAACCGAAACTCACGTTGTCAAGTGTAAAAATTCCTTAAAATACTGAAATTTGGTGCATTTTACCCATTATTCTGCATTAATTAGGGCATGAAATGGAAACACAGTATATTAATTTTGTTTTAATCATTTATTTTAATTTTATCTTTTAGGTACCACTTATATAAAAATAATAATTACTAAAATTACGTGCACGACAACTTCCGAAATCAGTTTCGGTTTCGGCAAAAGTTTCGGCCAATTTTGGCCGAAACCGAAACTGCCGCCGAAACTTGATTTTGGCGAACTCGGCCGAAGAAACCGAACTTTCGGTCGGACACTAGTAAATAGGAGCCGAAACTTCGTAAACTGCCGCCGAAACTGAATTTATTGGAACCGAACTCGGCCGAAACCGAAACCGAACTTTCGGTCGGACACTAGTAAATAGGAGCACTTGTAATGGGAAGAATATAAGTATGAATTAAGTAATTTTTTTTTTAATTCATAATGTTTCAACGAAAAAATTGTTTAAGAACTCAAAAATGATTTAAAAAATACACATAAGTAAGTGCGAATAGTACCATTCGCTCTATAATTTTGAAAGTAGTTTTTAAAGAAAAAATATTCTTAAGTAAAAAATAAGCAACAAACCTAAAACAAATAAAAGATGAAGAAAAAGATAATAAACAATACCTACATGGTACCGCCCATCTGTAATAATCTGGTTAATCGCTCGACCGCTTTCCCAATAGCAAGGCTGTATTGAAAACGAAAGGTCGTATTATTAAATGAAATTTTGATGAAAGTAATTGCCCAGTAAAAACAACAATAAGGTAGTTTTGTTTTGTATTGCATAAGCATTCGATAATTATACAGGGTGGGCAAATATCTGTGTTTTAAATAAACAGTTTTTTTGCTCCCTCTTTTAGCTTGCTCATATTAACCGTGATTATCCGCTTAAACCAAATTTGAGTATATGGATAACGAAATCGCTAAGCCTTGATATTAGATTTGGACAACAAAAATTTGGTCCAGTTGATTCAAAGAGTCATTTATCGTTATGGTCGTTATTTTTTGAAATAAATCCAATTGGCATAAACACATTGTATCTATACGGCTAAAAAACTTAAAGTATTTCTCCCCTTCTAATCTGTATACTTTTTAAGTATCCCAAATCAGAACCTGTTTGGAATAATATCCTTGATTCAATTAAAAGAGGAATCCCTCGCCTTATTAATGATTCTACTTTTACAAAAAGATTTCTTCTCCTGTCCACCGACACTCTATAGAAGACCTTTCTTCTACAGGTACTGTCATGGTTTTGGCTCCGAAGAATTGGTCAACATAATTTCATCCCCAACAGCTTCCATCAGAGCAACAAGAAGCTTTATGCTTCTCCCTATCTGGAGAGGCCCCGAATCTTCCGTTTTGTTTGTGCCTTCATTTCTAGAGTCAAGAGTGTCTAGACTGCGGAACCTGATGCCTGCATTAGTCTTTTCTTTTTCTTTAGACTGTACATAGTACATTTTTTTTAAATTCAAAAATCGTTTTTAAGAAATCCATAAAGGACAATAATTATTCTCAAGTTTATTTTGCACAACAGATATTAAGTTCAATGTTTTCTTTGGAAAACGAGACAATTGAAAAAATTACATAATAATACAACAATACCATAGGAGCTACGCTCAACGAACTAGATAATTTATAATAAAATTTTATTTAAAAAAAAACGAAAATCATAAATAGGTTTTACAATATTTCTAAAAAAGGCCTAATCTAAAGAATAATTGCGAATGCTTTACAGGGTTATTCCACGAGGACTGAACATTTTCTTGCGAAAACACAAAACGTCAATATTCTGTCAAAGTCTAGCAATAATTGACTTTATGTGTTTTGGAATGTCAGGTATTTATTTTTACTTTTCTCTTATTCTAATTTTAATCGCAAATTTCTCATATGAATTGTATTCATTCTATTGTTACGAAAAATTTATACGAAATCAATTTTTAAAAATGTATTAAAAACATAAGGCGCTTCAAATATGGCCTTTGTGTATAACCCTATATGTAGAGGAATGCATGTTACTATTATGGACTGGTGGCATAGCTGCCAGTAATTTTATTAATTTTTTTACCATTATTTCGTCATAACTGTTTTTGTGACATTATTATTAATAATTTAATTTAAAAAACATATTTTCCTGCTATGCTTTTAAGCGAAAAAAAGTTTATCACGATTTCGACGTGGGAACCTGTTGAAAATGGCCCTCCAAAGTCCCAAAAATGAGTTTCCAGATCACCTCGAAATCTACAAAAATGGTCCCTACCATTTTTTTCGCAACACCAATATTTTTCGCAAAAACGGACGTCGAAAAATCCATAATATTCCACACTGGATACAAATTTTCTAGAACACTTTTTTATCAAAACGCAAAAAAGATGTCGAAGGAAATTTTCTGGGGTCATTGAAGATTTGTTAAGGTCGCATTTTAAAAAAGAAATGTTAATAACAAACCACCAACCATTTTTTCAAAAAATATAAATAAATTAATGAGATACTCTCAAAATATTGTGAAAAAAAACTTTGACCGCTTTTTTTTAATATTCTAGCAAAATTAGAATGGACCCAAACTCATATGCAATAATAGGTACGGGTTTTACCATTCCAATGAACTTTGAATGATTAAAAAATGTACATTATTGCTCAAGTAATGAAACAATTCGTCCGCCCGCTTATAAGTGAATCCATGAAGATATCGGCATTCTAACGGTAGAGCGGCGGCTGAAATGAGGGGACTTTTGGGTTCCGTTATCTTGAAAACTATCAATTTTTAGAAAAAATTATAAGGATCATTTTTGGTAGATTATAAGGCGGTCTTCATTTTTTGTCAAACCGAAAATTCTCCAACTCGCATATTTTGGCAGATATTAGCGGTAAACCCATTTTTCGGGCCTTGAGGGGCCATTTTCAGCCCTTTTGTACCTGTTAATGTTGATAATTTTTTTTCGCTCGAAAGCATCTCCGAAGATCTAAGAATTGAGAAGGGAAAACTGTACATATTTATTTACAGCTTTGTCCCTTCATTTACTGGACTACTTTTACACTGTATCTTAAAAATGAGGCTGTTTTGGACCTATGTTTATTGTTTACATAACATTTTTGTCTTATTTTTGGCCACGAAATCTCCCATTCATATGTGTTTTGAATCACCCACACAAATTCATAGAAAGTAGGATTAAATAACCAAATACAAACATCTAACCTTAAGAGTCCGGAGCAAAGGTGTTATTCTAAAAAATCAAATCTCTTTTTTTTCACAATAATAAAGATCTAAGAAAAACTGCTGGTGCAATAAAATAAGTATTTTTAGCTATTTCCTGGTGATTTAAAACTCTATTTCCAATTTATTTACATAATAATTTAATATAATTCTGACCGATCCTCCTAAAAACTAGTTCATAATGTATGTAGTGTACTTCCTTACCATAAAAAACATATCGGAAACAACTATCCACTCGTGTTCAAACTGATCCGTTACATAACTAGAAGCGCATACCGATTTCTATTTCTGCATGTCCTCCTATCAACCGGGCTTCTAGAACGGAATCCGCAACAATTTCTCTTAGGCCATACTTAAACTTATTTCCGATATACCTACTTATTTTTAATTGGATGCAATTACCTAATACTACTGTCTGCCAAGTAGTTTGTTTTTTATTTTTGTGCCGAATAAATAATTATTATATGTCTCCTTTATATAACGCGTTTTTTTTGTTTATGATGACTTTAACAATCTTTGAGGAGCAGTTCAGGTGCAAGAAAACTTGCTCTAAATATTTTCAACTTTGCTAAAGGACATGGCTCACATAACATGGGATTTTGGCTCTCGACCGATTTTTTTAATTTGAGTATGTTGTTTCTAAGATTAATAGAAACATTTTTTAAATGGGACATTTTTGTGCAGACCTATAGGGTGGCCCAAAAAAATAACTGAAAAGTTTAAGCTTAACTGTTCATTAATTCCAAAAGAGTGAAATTTCGTCTAAATCCAACGGAATAATATTTTATATATTTGTTTAAAGTTAAAAGATTTTGATTTAACAATTAACACATACAGGGTGGTCCAGTATCGAATAAATAATGTTGATTATGCCAACTAAAATGTTGATCAGAGTATCTAGCCTTACAGTGGTAATGCGGGGCTCTGCCTTGGTGGACTATTACTTCCCTAACGTAGGGTACCAACAAAATCTCTTAAGGTCGTTTTTTACAATGCAATACCATAACAAGAGTGCGAATGGGGGAATAAAACAAAAACTGAACAGGGTTGTATTTGTAAATATATTAGGTTTTCCTGAAATTACTTCAGTATCACTTACACTCAGTATCTATATTCCGCGACCAGGACCAAGCGGTCCCATTGTATAAAGATCAAAGATTTAAAGGTTCCTTTGGGATGTATACACCAAGGACTTTTCAATAGGACTTTTTTTGTAGCTCTCCTGATATTAAAAAAAAACTGTGATATAGTAATTGGGTTTCACGTAGAATTTTAAGAAACACTTGAAAAATTATTTAAATTGAAACAAATAGATACGACACGAAATTAACATTTTCTTAGTGTCTTAATTTTCTTAGTGTCTTAATTTTCTTGATACGTTTTAATAAAAAGAATATCGCATTTCCATTTAGTAACGACAGAATTAATTAAATTCATATGGAAAACTGACGATTTAAATTAAAGAATAAAAAAGGAAACAATACAAAGTACCTAAAATGCCAAAACATAAAAAAGTTAATATATATTTTTTTAACATAAAGTTAATATTCTTTATAAGTTCACCGTTCATTACTACTTTTAATACATATTGAGTAAAGTGAAAAATATAAATACATTTATTCCGCTGATACTAAAAACATACGAAACGTTTTTTTATTGAAACATATTAAAAAATGAGATACTTTTTAAAACAACCAATAAATAAAGTGCCCCATTAAGACCATGTTAATTTTATGTCAAAAGTGTTCTTCAGGATTCTACAGAAAAAAATAAACAGAATTTATTTTTTTAATGCGAAATTTTAACAGGCATTATAGGATGTAGGAGAAATAAGGTCATTGTCAAAAATTTTAGACTTAAAAGCTGCTCGAGAGACAACATTTTTGCTTAATGGTTCTGCAATTACTTAACCCTAAAAATGCTTTTAAACTGTACTTACCAACACACATTGCCAACCCTGTAGAACCTTTTGCAAACCTTTACTTACCTAAAAAAATAAAAAAACATTTAAACTTTACGGAAGTAAATCCAAACTATTTTATTTTAATCGAATACAAATTATTGGTATTTTAAATCTTTTACTGAAGTACTATATTAGATGTTATTTAACTGTAACAATTTTACCTTTATTCCCCAAAGGGTCACTATAAAAGTTTTTGAAAAGGAAAAGATAAATATTAAAATGCGTTATATTTTTGAAACAAATTTTAAAATGCTTGCAACTAGGAAATAAATTTTGACACAAATTCTTTTGCGTCAAAAATCTTCGTTCTCTAAATTATTTTTTAATATCCGGAAACAAAATAAGCCAGGGGACCAAAATTGTTACCGATACAACTTATAGTTAAACTTAGAATGTTCCTTCACCATTTTGTCAAGAAATATTGATACGTTAAAATACCCTAAAAAATGTTTTCTTGTTTTAGAGCCATATAGGATGAAACCCATACCAACTCGAAGCTGACACAGAATGCTTCATTTCAACAACCTTTTGCAAAGGAAGAAGCTTGTATTTCGGTGGCTAAAAATGAAAATTCGTCCTCCGGATTAAAAGAGGAGAGAGTTTTAGATTATTTAGCAACTTATATTCTAGTCGATTTTGTAAAGAAAAATATTAGGTAAGTAAGAGTCATTATAGTTAACACACAAAAAATATTCAAATTAAAGCAAATTATAATATAATACATTCATTGGCACATTGGTCGACAAAGAAAACTTTTTAACTACTAAAATATCAGAAAGAGACAAATAAAAACCACACAAAATTGGATTTTTGTTGTTTTAATGTGGAATTCTATGCAAGCCTTCTATGGGATATAGATCTGTATTAGTGATGAAACGAATATTCGCATTCGCGAATATTTGCATATTATTTATTTCGCATTCGCAAAATTTCTGCGAATGTTTAGCGAATATGAATATCAGAAAAAAACAATTTAAAGATAATAGTAGGTTAATGAAATCAAAATCCATTCATTTCTTATTGTTTTTATTACAAGAAAAAATAACTTAACCTCGTAATTACATTATCAAACTTCACTTTATCCTTTGGTATTATTTATTTATTTACTTTACTTTAGGCAATAAAGCTTAACAAATAAATTTTTATTAGAACTGCAATGGAAACAAACAAAAACAAATTCTATAAAATTTTTATCAGTTTCTGGCGCCAAATTTGAACAAATACTGAATATTCAGCATTCGCATTCGCGAATGTCGGTAGCAGATATTCGCATTCGCGAATGTCGGTAGCAGATATTTGCATTCGCGAATGTTCAAAAATGACATTCGTTACATCACTAATCTATATAGCGCAAGTTTAAGTGTGTTGGGATGTATAGAGTGAGATTTCTGTAGACGTTAAAAAATATGTGGGTTTTTTTTTAAGAATTTTGTTGTATGCACAATTAGACCATGTTACTTGGATTTTAAGAATTAAGACGGTTTTTTCCTTGTATCCTTTTTAAAGGACTTCCATATTGTGTTATCGATGTGTTTCTGGTCCACATTTCTAAAGATTTTAGGTGTAATCATTCTGTAGAATGTAATATAAGTAAAATTGCGAAAAATTTAAACCATTAAGCACACACCGAAAATTTTAGTCAAAGTCTTGCTCACACTGCCTAATGAAGTTCCCAAGGCTTCTACAAAATCTCTTACTCTAAATTGATGATTTTTTGAAACCATAACCTCTATTTTTGGCACTATTTCTGGTGCTAATACACTTTTTGGACGTTCTTTACGGAAATCGTCTTCAAGACTTGTACAACCACGTTCAATTCAGCAACCCATCTTTCTAATATTCCTACGAAAGGAGAAGGTTCTTTATACATTTTTAACAATCGTTTATAAATTTGTTGTGGTGTTACACCTTCCAAAAATAGAAATTTTAACACTTCAGATAGCAGACATCTTTTATCGGACGACAAAACTTTTTGAACCGATACTTGGAAAAAAAAAATAACACAAAATAATCTTCACAATTGCTGTAACTTTTCCAAAATCCCTTGTATAATTGATACATAAGCGTCTGGTAAACATTAACCTGTTCTTCTTACTCCATATAAAGAAAACACCGGATAAAATAAATTTTCACTAACATTACTTTTTTAGATTTTTAGGAAAAAATAATTAGTACCTGTGATAATATTGCATACGATATCATTCGTATAACACAATTAGCTTATTTTAATAGTTAGCAAGATTTATTTAGTACATTTTCAAAAAATAACAAGAAGAAAAGAATTAGGTACATAGGCCCCAAAGAAAATAGTGTACCAGAAACAGCAGAAGTTCTACTTCAAAAAAAATCTATAAAGGTAAGCTGACCACATTATGTTATAGTGTTTCCTAAATAATAAAAATATTAAGAAGAAAGAGCAAAAAGGGTAAATCTGTTACAGAAAAAGAAAAGCACTCAAAAAATAAAAAAGTAACTAATCAGAACAAAAAAAACTTAAGGCTTTTCAATGATTTTTTTGAATAAAAAAACACTGATAACAACTTCATAATGATAAAAATTCAGACCGCAAAACTAATTAAAAATAATAAATATGGATTTTTTTCTAGACTACCAACAATGGCCATAGCACACCTACTAGCAACTACTGCTTTAAAAACTGTAGGATTGGTTGGATCAACCCTCTGGATCATTCCTCTGATTCTTGCCAGTTTAACATTTATTAATTACAATAAGTTGGATCCAGAATCACCGGTATATAATCAGAAAACCCTCTATAAAGAGTATGATTTCGTCGTGGTTGGAGGTGGCTCGGCAGGCGCAGTAGTAAGTATTATTAGTCTTAGAAACATATAAACCTTCCAAAAAACTCATTTTTTTTGCCTTGGCAAGGACTTAAACGTACTCTCGTTTGTTTTCTAGGCAGTCGGTCTACTAATTGAGCTACATTTCACACATTTAATCAGTAACAACTAGTGATGTAACGAATGTCATTTTTTGAACATTCGCGAACGCGAATGCGAATATTCAATTTTTGTTCAAATTTGGCGCCAAAAACTGATAAAAATGTCATAGAATTTGTTTTTGTTTGTTTTTATTGCATTATATATTTTTTGTCTTATACATTTCAATGAAAATTTAATTGTTAAGGTTCATTGCCCAAAGTTAAGTAATTAAATAAGTAATACCAAGTGATAAAGTAAAGATTGATAATGGAATTACGAGGTTAAGTTACTTTTTCCTGTAATAAAACAAAAAATTGTTTTTTTTTTCTAATATTCATATTCGCAAAACCTTCGCAAAAATTTTGCGAATGCGAATGCAAATATGCAAAAATATGCGAATATTCGCAAATGCGAATGCAAATATTCGTTACATCACTAGTAACAACTGACAATGCCACTTACATCAAATTATTGTGTTTGTTTAGTTTAAAATATCCTGCGAATTCAACTGGTGTAGTAAAGAAAAATACAAATTATATTACAGGGTGCGGCAGCATAACTTCCTTTTCTCAAAACTTAATAAAACGTATTGTATGAATCAGAAAGTTTAAATTTGGTTTTTACAATGTTGGTACATACCTAAAGTTTTGTTTTACATAGCTTTAAAGAGTAAATCACGTAGGTAACGTCCCCCATTCGCGATACATTGAGTAAACCGATTTTTAGCGCGGCAGCATAACTTCTTTTTTTGATCAGGGGCAATTTGCAATGGCCGGCACGATATCCCGATTTATCTGCTTGTGATTTTTTTCTATGGGGTTTTTTGAAATCCCGTGTTTATGTGGACCATGCAAGGACCCTTCAAGATTTA
This sequence comes from Listronotus oregonensis, assembly GCA_019359885.1. Classification (NCBI taxonomy): domain Eukaryota; kingdom Metazoa; phylum Arthropoda; class Insecta; order Coleoptera; family Curculionidae; genus Listronotus; species Listronotus oregonensis. The sequence continues at coordinate 291,351 of JAHBCN010000121.1, read as the reverse complement.
AAGGACATCCAGAAAGAAATTGCCAACATAACGCCTGGTATGCTTGAGAGAGTCATGAGAAGCGCCAGAAATCGGTTTACTCAATGTATCGAGAATGGGGGACGTCACCTACGTGATTTGCTCTTCAAAGCTATGTAAAACAAAACTTTAGGAATGTACCAACATCGTAAAAACCAAATTTGAACTTTCTGATTCATACAATGCGTTATAAGTTATATAAGTTTTGAAAATGGGAAGTTATGCCGCCGCACCCTGTATAATTATTTATTGATCATTAAGACGGCATTTATCTTTGTTCACTAGTTTCGTCAACATTTTTGTAATTTTAGCAGAACTAAAATACAGACCTGTACCAACAATATTTAGTAGTGTTTGAGAAGAAAAAAAATCATTATAATTATTCATAATTAGGACAGAACTAGGTCTAATTTTTGGTCTCAGTACTTTAAAAGAGCAAGATTTTTGGATAGGAACTTGGCATTTATTTTACGTATGAGTTTTTTTTTTTCTGAGTTTCATGAATGGAATAAAATTCTGCAGCATTTTAAATTCTAAGACAATTATGACCTCAGAAACAGGTTCAATCAGATTGCAAACTTCTAAAATACCCCTTAAATATACGATATTACCGCCCCTGTTTCAGAGCGTTTCTGGTAAAAATGTGTAGTTAGAACTTTTTCTTTAGTTGTGTCTAAAAAACTACTTATACCAAATTATAAGTTTTTACTTCCTTGGGAAGCCTTCCATATATTTGACGGGTTAAAAGGTAGGTCAGTCAGTAGTAAAATGGACGGATATCTCAGAAACCACTTAAAATAACTTTCTCAAATTCTCCCCAGATAATAAGAACACTTATGTGAATTTACATACCAAATCTCATACTCTTAAGTCGAACGCTAACGAAGGTATGATAGGGGGAAAACACGATAAAACATTTCGTGTAATATACACACTGCCAGCGCGAATATCGTCTGATACACTACCGTTTTCCCAGAACCGGTAAAGTGTGTTCGTAAGAAAAGGGAATTACATTCAAACATAGATAGAAATAAAATTAGTTAATTAGGTTAAGGTTAAGTTATTGTCTTAATTGACTAATAAACAATAATAATCATAAACCTGCACTTAGAATGAATTATATATTTTTTTCATTTTAGGTCGCATCCAGACTATCCGAAATTTCAGACTGGAAAGTTCTTCTCTTGGAAGCAGGTCCGGACGAAAACGAAATATCCGATGTACCATCCTTGGCGGCATATTTGCAGCTGTCAAAACTCGATTGGGCCTATAAAGTTGAAAGTACAGGAAGGGCGTGTTTAGGTATGTAAAAATAAATTAAAATATTTGAGACTTAAAAAACAGAGTGGGGTTACTCTAATTTAATATTTGGTACATTAACTAAAACACAAAATAGCTAAAGGCATTAAATATCTTGAAATTTTAGGAATGAAAAATGGACAGTGCAACTGGCCAAGAGGCAAAGTTCTTGGTGGATCCAGTGTCCTGAACTATATGCTCTACGTCAGAGGACATAGAAATGACTACGATCACTGGGAACAACTTGGTAAAGAAAATGAATATAAAGATCATTTAGCCATAAAAAATTCTATAAATTTTTATTGTTAACATCTTTACAGGGGTTAAAGCAGAGCCTGCCTTAACCTTACTAGGTTTATTCGAATTTTAATTTTGAAATCAATTTCTGCTTCGTTTAAGATGAAAAATTAACCAAAATTATAGAAGCCACGTCCGCATTATTTGTCAAATTTTCAAAATTGGGGTTGTTTCTAAAAATATCAAAAAAAGAAAAAGATTTTTTAAATGCACTTTTCTTCCCATATGCAAAATTTCACATGTATAAGATTATTTAGATTTTTTGCACATTTTTTGTAAATTTAATAGAGTTTCAAAACAGATTTCTATGCAATCTAACCAAAAAACTTTTTGGTTTTTACAACGTTTTATTCCAGATAATTAAAAAAATATATATAAAAATTAATCGATGTTTTTTTTAAATTAATAATACATTATTTTAGGTATTTAAAATGTGTACTTATTTGTCTTAAATATAGTGTTACACTTTTGGACACAAACTACCTTTTTAAAAAAAGCTATTTAATAAAGTTACCTTCTACAAAATGCTAAAAATAAATAAACTGCAATACATGCGACCAAATTTTACGGGTTTGTCAAATTGCGGTCCAAATCATCAGACAGGTAAAAATAATAGCCAAATTGCGCGCCAAAAAATAAGGATTAAAGGGTAAGAATGATTACACGGTTTGACCTCAATGGATGGATGGAAATATTGCGGTCCGTAATAAATATTGAAATATAAATATTGAAAATTATTGAAATTTTGTTAATTACTTCTACGTAGGGTTAATTTAGACATATTCAAAACTATCTTATGTAACTAAAATTGTCTCTGAGTAAAACATTGGGTTCAGAAAAACTTTTTAAAAACTTTTTTTTATATATATTTTTAGAAATAACCCTATTTTTTGATTTTTTTTTTTGGAATAAATTTGTTCGATAATGCGAAATCATGTAACTATTATTTCTCTGGTTATTTTTCATCTTGACCGAAGCAGCACTTTAATTTTTTTAAAGGTAATCCTGGATGGAACTACAATGAAGTCCTAAAATACTTTATAAAATCAGAGGATAACAGAAACCCATACCTAGCTAAAACTCCGTATCATGGAAAGGGAGGTTTACTCACTGTGCAGGAGTCTCCATGGAGGACCCCTTTGGTGGTAGCGTTTGTGGAGGCAGGAATGGAGATGGGATATCCAAATAGGTACCTATTAAATCCTTAGTTTTTATTCAAACCGAATTAAAGACGGTAAAAAATAACAGAAATCACAGGACTTTTGTAACGAGTATTCTGTGATTTGTAGCTTTTATAAGAATCTTTTCGAGGGTATAGATCTTACAATAACTTATAGTATAGATCTTCCCAATAACTTTGTCGAGCAAATAAAAATATAAAATTTAATATTATTCTTGACAAGATGGTGAATACCAAACTAAAAAAGAAAGTAAGATTAAATTACTTTCATTATAATAATTTCATATTCCAAACGCTTTAAAACTGCACCCAATTATTTGGAATTTTTAATAATTACATATTAAACACTATAACAAAATATTTATTTTAATTCCAGAGATATCAATGGCGCTGACCAAGCAGGATTCATGATAGCTCAAGGAACCATTCGTAGAGGCCAACGTTGTTCGACAGCCAAAGCATTTTTGAGACCTGTCAAATTAAGGAAAAACATCCATATAGCTTTAAATTCACACGTAACCAAAATTTTAATAAACCCTACCAACATGAGAGCTTTTGGTGTTGAATTTATTCGTGACGGTAAGAAAATAATAAAGTTTTTAACTAGTTACAAATATTTTTATTACAGCAAGAGACTGTTCTGCATGAAAATCTTCCCCGCCCAACTAATATATTATTTCAACAAATAATTTTTATCAATGTAACCCTTAAACTTACCTATAAATTCTCGTAGCACGTACGTACAACATATTTTGGGGTTTTCTATAAACCTACCAAATAATGACTGTTTATTGACTTTTTAAAGACAAGTCTAAAGGGCAGTTAAATGGAAATGAACAACTATCGGTTTCCGCGGAACATGCATATTACAATAGGGCAAAACCCGGATAGTCGCCCCAGGGGTCATAATTACTTGATTGCAATAACTCTAGTTTGCGAATGACACACAACATGTTATTTTATTTATCTATAGACTCTGCAAATACAACTAAGATGGCAGTGTTACTGTCCTGTGCGATTGCATGGGACGGCTAGGTGCGATCAAAAAGATTTCGGGATAAACTTCCTCTTTCTCGGCGGGGCATCGATCCTAAACGTAATTTACTGGATTAGGCAACTATCCCCTATATGGGATAGTTGTCCTAAAATTAAAGGTCCGCAAAACTTGCTAATACTGGGAAATACCAAAGATAATGTTTATTCCTTTCAATAATTTGAAGATAATAAACCAAAGTACCTACCCGTTTTACAAATAAAGAATCTTGCTTTGTGCTAAGAGATACATAGTTATTTTAAAAAGTGAGGCATCTATCCTGGTTTTACCCTACGTTCATCATAAAATACAAAGATCATTAACGGAATATCTGTTGCAGATTAGTTACAATAAATAGTATTGTTTTTTATTAAAATGGGACAGCAGGGCCACAAATCAACATTATATTGGTAATGAATGAAAGTAACGTGAAAACACTGTGTCCACTTTAAAAACTTCCTTAAAGAACCCTTAGCAAAGCACCAGAAAATGTATTTACTTCCTGTGCAAAAAGACATAGGGTCTATTAAATTCTTTATGGTTATAGGCTTCGGGTTTAAATTAAAAAAAAATACTTCCTAAAAGGTGGATTCATATTGGGGTAACCTACAACTTTTGTATCTTCGAAAATTCTAAAAAATGGGAGAGAAAAACCTTTAATTTTTGCGGGCAGTATATTTAAAACATTTTACCTAATATTATTCTGGCAACTGTGCAAAAATCAGCAGGATATTTATAAATTACATAACATTATGAATTTGACAGGTCCGGGGTGTAAGTCTCGCGAAATGCCTTAATATTTCTGTAGGTCAATATATTTTCCGATGTTTGCAATATAAAATCTTTTAATAAAAAAAGTTATTTTATAAATTACCAATACATAGTTAAACCGACATGTTTAATGCATGCGACACCAAGAACATTCCAATTATCAGAATTTTCAAAGGTAAAGAGATACGCTCGGTAACGTTTAAATGCATCAACCCACGGAGTTTCAAAGGAGTATTTTTATTTCAAAATTAAAGGCCGAAACCGATGCCTTATTATATTATTAAGGCCTTAAATAAAGAAGAAAATGGTTTTCTTTATCTGAGCCGGAAATTTGGGTGCCCAAATATGGCAAAGCTTAATGAAAAAAATTTCGTTAAGCCGCAAGTATGAAATGAAAACTTTTTAAAGACGGAAATTCTGAAACTACACTTTGGCAAAATAAAGTATTACAAGTCGTTAAGCTGCAACATTTCACTTAAGCTCCTTTTCTTTATTTCCATTTGGAGTTCTTTCCTGATAATTTAGGTGCAGTTTCACATGAACACGGCAAAAGATTTTACTAGCAAATTGCTGGAGAAGCGGTATACCGCGGGAAAATGGATCCCAAGCATGTTAGCGTACTCCTGTTGGATCGATTCCTTTAAATTCAAGTAAAGAAACACAATAAACTTATTTATTTGATTGCCTTATATTTTTTTATACCAAAAGAGCATATTTTGAAAAAAAGTGGTCTACTTTATTTAATCTTTGACAATTTAATAAAGTGCTTATGTTTGCTTTAGATATCTTTTGTTCTGCTTCTCTTTTCTAAGAACTCATTTGTTATGGGTATAAACCGATTTCACATTTGAATTCTGCATATTACAGTACATACAATAAACCCAAAAAATCAGGAAGCGACAAAAAATTTCCAAATCCAAAATAATCTAATTATTTTTTTTATCCAGTACATTTATAAATAAAATTTCGTTGTCATTTGTCCAGTTTCCAAATAGATTTTACTCTTCTTTAAAATCTACAATTACCATTAAATTAAGCATTAAAACTAAAATTAACCCTAGAACTACAAACCCATTTTTTACCTGTAAACTACTAACCGGAGTAAATATTTACACCACGGGATTTTTGCTATAAAATTGTTCTAAAAGCAGTAATCTGACTTATGAGTACTCGAATTTTTTCGTTTTTTTATGCCCAAGAGAATGGTGAAGAGCAAATTTTATCAAGATTTAGTTGGTTAAAAATTGATTAGAATAGCTATAAGTACTGAAAAATAGTCAAGCCGCCATTTAACAAACAAAAATTTATAACTATTTTTCTAAACAACCGATTTTCAAATTTCCAACGGGATTTCAAAAAGGATACATAAGGCTTTAAGAAAAAATATACCATTATGATGTTTTAATAAAAAAAGCTCTTTATTTGGGACTTTGAAAATTCAAACAAATTGAAAATCCGATCAATGAAAAAATCAAATAAATATCCATACAATATTGGTTGTCAAAAATCTATTTCTGTTTCTTTCATAGAAAAAATAAAAAAGATAAATTTAACAGATATAAAAAATATTTATTACTACAGTTATGATTTTTCCTATTTTTATTTACTTATCAAAATTTACCTGGGGTAGATATCTCCCCGGTTTGTAGTTCTAGCGTTAACTATATCTAATTTAGTTCTAACTAAAATTATGCGACGAAGTCAAATTAGATAGGAAAATTTAACAACTTTAAATTCAATGTCACAAATTATGTAAAAAATGATAATGAATAAAATATTTTTTTTTACCTATAAATAAAAATCAAAATATAATTTTGTCATTTTTTTATCCTAATTAGCCTGCTAAATAAATCACTTTTTATACTAAACATTTTGAAAAATGCGGTACAAAAAAATCAGTGAACCATAATTAATTTACATTCCAACAATTACATTGATTTGTCGCCGATTTTATAAAAACAAAATAATAAATTGGCAATAATTTGCATACGAGCATTTTTTTATCATTTAGTAATTCCCCAAAACAAGTTGGACTAAATAATAATAATAATAATAACAATAAATTTGTACGTATGAGAAATATAATTATTTTTCAGCGTTACACTTCAAGAACCTTAGGAATCCTTAAGAATCCTACGACAGAATATGGGATTAAGATACTGAATACAAATAAATTCCAAAACATTACATTTTATTTTATTTAGAGCTAGGTAGAAATTGAATCCAGGAATCGATTTCTTTTTCGTTATATAATTTTAAAATGATCCGCAATCGATTCGTTTTGGGAAGACTTCGATTCCAAAAGGAATCGATTCCTTATACTCCTAACTAAAAGAATTTGTTTTTAATTGTGGTATCCAAAAACGGGCATAAATTTTTCTTGTATTTGATTGCTCGATCTTTATAATTTTTGTTCTAAGGGACTTTTAAATGGGACAATTTAGCAATACTACTCAGGGTGTCTTACAAAAATTAATTTAAAATTTTAATACATTTTTATATTCCGCAAGCAGAGAAATTATTAAGCGATACTTGTAAAACTTTTTGTAAAATTACAATAAAATGTCCCATTTATAAGTTGTTTATGGTTTTCTCAAGAATCACATTTAATAGCCTTGTAAAGATCTAGCATCGCAAGTTTTGGAATACACAGGGTTTATACTCTAAAATAACCAAAAAAGTCCCTGACATTTTCAGGTTTTCCCTAACATTTTCCCATATTTTTCCAGTATGTAAATAGTTATTTTCCTAACAAGTGCGCAAAGTGATACTTTTCCGCACGCGACTGCCGTTGCCCGAACGACGCGAAGCGGAAAAGTCACTTTGCGCAAGCGTTAGGAACAAAATTTTTCCTACGAGCGTCAGATAATACCAATATTAAAGCAATGATTATTTTTTAAATTATGTTTAATCTGAAAGAACTACTACAACATATTTATAAATGGGAATTATTTGTTGATAACATTTACAACAAAAGAACAGTTATTAGCATATTGTAAATTAATTGCAGAACCTGTAATTTCATTCAGCGGGTGGCTTATGGAAGCTGATGAAGGTTGACTTAGCTCAGGAGGGGAGTTGTTCATGGTCAATATTTTATTCGACATATCCTTTTTCTGATTTGTGGATTCATCAATGTAGCTCTCAGCTACAGCCGTTGATTTCCAGCCCCAAAGTCGCTTGACATTGGTAATTCCTTCTCCAGAATCCGCTAACATAGTCGCAGAGGATCGACGAAAACTATGTCCAGTGTACTCTTCTGGATTTTTTAATTTTAGGTATGCAGCAATTTCTGAAGGCATTTTACCCATTAAATTTATTCCCACAAATTGCGTACTACATGCTCCTTGTTTATACTGGACAAAAAAAGTCTGTGTGGGGTATGTGGTTTTCGCAAATTTGCATATTATCAAAGATAATACTACTACGAATAGATGGTTCATTTAAATGGGGCGTTTTGAATCAGTTCGAAGATATCAATGCTTCCGTAAATGCGAATAAAATTAAGTCGGTAACCCCTGTCCCAGCGAAACAAACCGTGCGACATTGCCAATGTCTGTCGCTTCTACCTTATTCGGAACACGAAGTAGCGAAAGCGGGCGGCTAAACGGATTGTGTTTTTCTAGTCGCGTTTTATCACGCCAGTAGTAAAGGCCTGCCGGCAACACTGTTTAACTTTCGTTCAAGGATAACGCGAAAATCTCTCGATGGACATAGGCTCGCTTTAGCCAAAGGCCATTAGGGTATCAAAAATATAGCATTGAATGGTTCATCTTATCCGTGTAGTATTATCTTTGATATTATTTACGGTACAATTGCAGATAAAGTCCGTTATTTGTTTCATCGGACACTACAAAGATTCTGGAAGTGTTATTTTTACTGTCAGGAATTTTCACCACTATCAAATTTTCATTATCCTGTATGTCATCAATCATTATTTTTTTTAAGTTCTTTTCCTACAAGCACCGGTAATCCCAAAAAATTGGAGCAACTTTTATTAGAAGGTAAATATTATCAGGTGCTTCTTTTAAGAATCTTGAAACTTCTTCTTTGCTGAAAGTTTTTTATTTTTTTTTGGGCCCGGGATCCCCTTTTTGTTTAAGTAGTGATGTTAGCTTTAAACTTAAATCAAGGTTCCTTTTCACTTTAAGGACACATTTTTAAAATAGAGTACTTACTCCCCTAAAGTATTAGGTTTATATGTTTTTTCAAATCCGCAAAAAAGGCCAAGAACATTTTTCTTTAATATTTTTCCCCCTTTCTGGGGCACCAGTTTTCGAAATGACTATATTGATTCTCATATTTTTTACGAGATTTTGCTGGTAATAAAATTTAAACTTACGGTATTTGCTGCATCCCGGATTTTTAAACTGGGGCTCCTCATCCAACTACTCATTTTAAAAAATAATTTTTGTCGGATTTTTATTTAATTAAAAAAAATACTATGACGCCTTTTCATTAAAAATGCTTGTTTGTATTGAAATTCATTTGTGCAATTGCTTGTTCATATGGAAACGAAGAAAAAAAACTGACGGGTTTAAAAACACCAAGATTACATATTGTTGCTTGACTTGTCATAATAATTTATTATTATTATATAGGGTAATTAAAAAAAAGTTTTTTTTTTGTTTTTAGTTGAAATATTGAAAATCCCCGAAAAAGAATAAACTTAAAATTGCAATGGCTTTGTATTTGCATGAAATAGCCTACCAAAAAAAATACATATAAATTTTTCTTACCTGTAAAAAATTTTCGAGTAGTTTTACTTTTCCGCACGCCGTGCGGAAAATGCAACTTTGGGTTAAACGGGGAAAAAGGGA
>JAHBCN010000121.1:0-281916 GCA_019359885.1 Listronotus oregonensis | reverse complement strand
CCAAGTATTTAAAACCCAACGCCTAACTTGTCAGTCCCCCCAATCGAGATGTTTTTGATGTTCCTTAATTTTTACTTCTAAAGGTCTCTTTGTCCCACCAAAATAGATCACCACCCCAGAGGGTATTTGATAAACTATTTTTTTCATCAAATTACTTGGTTTTGTTAAAGAAAAAAAACTTCAAGGGTGTTGCGGAGGAGAAACTGTTTTAATGTGTATTTTTTGCCCCTTTTTATTTTTAGAATTCCCTTTTGATTAAGGATAAAAAATCTTTTTTTTTGTTGTTATTGTATGTATAATCTGTTTTTTTTTTTAAATTTTAAAAAAAATAACAAAGTTTCGGTGTAACCGTTCTGTCGCAGGTCTTTTTAATATTATCCTTCTTTATTTAACAAAACTTAGTGCTACTTTTTTTGGACGATTATAGAGTGTTTTTATTAGCCTTTTCTTTCGTTGCCCCAAAAAAATGATTAGACTCGAAACAAGTATTGCCGGTGTGTTTGGTTTTTATATACGATGTTTTAACGTGTTTCCGGATTGCCTTACTAATACATAAGGAACGGTAGTGAAAAATTTTTTTTTTATGGAAATTTTAATGGACGGACGAAAATTATTTAGGTGATCCAGAAATGATTTAGTTTTTCACTACCGTTCCAAGGTGTCATCACATACCAACCAAATTTTGGGCACGTGTGCTTTCAATTTTAAGGGTTTAAAACCGGTTTATGTATACAATGAACGAAAAATATTACTTTCGAAACTTGTAAAAAAAAAAATGAAGACAATGGGGCCGGGAAGAAGTTTTTATTGTTTTTTTTAAACCCCCAAACATTGTCTAAACCTTCAAGAAACGATATAATTTTTCTGAAAAATTTATTTTTTCTTTGAAAAACAAGTTTTATAACGCTTTACCCAACCCCCATAAAACTTTGTTATAAAAAATATACAAAATAATTTTCTTTACAACCATTTACTTATGACGTTGCCACATAACTCTTTTGCTAGTATTTGAGGTCTTTTGGGACTCATAAACAAAAGTGGTAATATAAATCTGTGACACAACTACTTTCTGTAATAATGTAAAACAAATTCACATATCTAAAAATATAGTAAACTTTATACGAATTTCTACTACTAATTATTATAAATATTAAAAACATATTTTTTACATTTCTTTAAAACAATTCCCGCAGTTTATGCTGCTAAGGATAATACTGAAGCTCTAACTGTAATAGATTGGCCTACTACTTACTTTTTCATTGCATTTATTTTTTACCTTTTTGCCAAGACACCATGTCTGTTTTAAAAAAAAAACAATTGCCTACTTGATAAGCAACGTTTGTAACCATGGTCGGGAGCACGTAACATTTCCCCACAATTAGAATTTTAAAAATTGTGACAAATGTTATAGTAAAATGCATTTAAGGTGGACAACTAGTAAACATAAAGTAAGACAGTACTTTCCTATTTCTTGGTTGTAGAAAAAGTTTACCAACACGTGTTTTATGTATGCTACTACTCGTCTAAAGGGACGTTGGGGCACCCCCCGGCATTCTAATCATTTACACTCGTTGTTGTAATGATGTTCATAAACGTACTTGTAATGTAAATAACTGTTAACACATCTTTTTTTTTTTTTCGTTTTAAAAAGCATTTTGTTTTACGTGAAATGTACCCACTACAGGCACAAATTTATGGTAAATCTTAAGTTATTACATTAAAATGTAACACAAGAGTAAACCAATCTTAATCTAATACAATTAACAATATAAAAGTAAATAATTATTTCATGGTATACTATGGTATAAAAAATAATAAAAAAAAACTACACTGACAATCTTGGATCAGTTTTAAACACGCAATGATTTTATCAGTAAGGATACACTTTAATATTTACTTGAAACGAACACGAAGCCCCGACGAAGGCTCTTATCTTGTGTCAAACCCCTCATTGTTATTTGTAAAACATATTACGGTAGACAGAAAGATAGACACAGAAGGTAGAATAATAATTAAGTATACTTTGCCGGTAATTGTAATAGAATACTTTAAAGAAAAATTTAAATACTGATTAACTACCGAGAGTTGTTCCTTGAGAAAGTATAAAATATATTTAAACTTAGAAAAGTTGAAGGGGTATTTGTCCAGGCTCTTTTTAAAATGTTACACTTTAAAAAATGTTGCCTTATATGAAACGATTTTGGGTGTTTCGGAAAAAAATATTTTTACTATTCTTCTTTTAGCTACCTGGATCAAGCTTATGGAAAGAGTTAGTCTTATTAATTTAAAACCCCTGTTGGATGATCTTCTTCTTTTTACTGTGCCTTGGTCTAGTCAGAGTGTAGGCGCTGTCTCGCACATATCTGTGTTAGGTACTAACTGCTATTACACAGATATGCGAGACCACCGGCTTAACGTGCCTTCCTTAGCACATGTGAGAGGGTCTACTAGGCAGAAATACTATTCAGTGGTTTGCCATTGCCTTCTGTAAGGTGACGAGCTATAAAAAATCCAATGGATAACGCGGGATTCGAACCATGTTTGATGATCAGAGGTAAAAAATTATCTTGCATTTAAGACTAATAAAAAAATCAAATAAATATATAATATCCTTTTGCATTTTTAGTAAATAATATCTAATTTACCAAAAAAATTCTTTTCTGGTAGCAATCAAAAATAACTTAAAATAAAATTTTATTTTTGTTGTCCATAATTTTGGCAAATATCGCAATAAGTCCAACATAATTTGGTCATCACAATACTGGTGTTACCAAAAAGTAATATTTATAAAACATGTTTTGCTTTATACAACAATATACCAATGTTATACAACTAGCAATACAATAACAATATTATCAATTGGATCAAAACCTTTAAAAAAATTAAGTTTTACTATGCAGACATATACTTGAGAAAATTACATAATTGGTTGTAAAACAGAAGGTAGCAACCAGCCGTCATTGTAGAGTTTAGATCGTAAAAAGCCATTTGATATATGGTTATCAAGAAGGTTTTGTGTAAACTATAAAATTTACAGCAATCTAGTTTTAATGCTTTTTAATATCTATGAATCTATCAACAAAGGAACCAATACTGGGTAATAATTTAATTAGGGTTGCATTTTATTTCTCAGCTTTTTCTACAGGAACTGCTGACGAAGACTAAAAGCACCATATTTATAGCTTTTCTGAATGCGTTTACTGCGCATTTAAAAAATGTACACTTTTTACAAAACTTTGTACAAATCTAGGCCCTAGAATGTATTAAAGTCAATGATTAGTTAATTATGTTTATGTTTAAAAAAATATTATTAACTTTGTAACAGTAGCACAAATATTGTTAACTAGAATTGCCATCGTAGAATTTGTGGGACTGCAGACATCAAAGCTCCGACACGCTTTTGGTAGAATTTAAATTTCTAGTTATTTATTATTTTTTATAGCGAAAGAAGGTATTGATTTAAGAAAGTATACAGATTTAGAAAAAAATGTAAAACTTGCCTATACAAGTTATTTTTTAAAGTATTCTTTTTTATTTTACTGAATAAATTACACAAAATTACTACTTTATACATTTTTTTTTAATTCAAGAGAAGCCAATGACCCTGTACATTAACAAAAAAGCATCAAGTTAAAAATTATTCGTTTGTGACTTAATCTTTAGAGATAAATATAAAAAGGCTTAAAAACTTTTTTTTTTCTTAAAAATTGCTGCCTTTGCCAATTCTGGTATAAAATAGTGCTCTATCACATATACGTTCCGGGTTATTATTTATGCCATCTCCTATCTTAGTTAAAGCAAACATAATTGCAAATATTGAATTTTATGCAAAAATGTAATTGCTTTAAATAAACTGTAAATACCGAACTTTAAATCTCGAACACAATTTATTGCACAATATTGATTTGAATATAAACACGCAATAATTTTATTATTGATGACACACGGTAAGATTAACTTGACAATATCACGAAACTATAATAAAACCTGTTATCTTTTGATCTGCTGACAAATAGTAAAATGTATGCAGTGCACATAAAATAAAACTAAATACAAACTACAAGATAAGTTGATGTACAAAAAAGTGTGTTGTCCTGTAAAGCTATTGCTTTATTATAAACAGATACCAAAAGCGCATAGAAAAACAAAGCCATAAGCAAAAACAATAAAATATGATGAGGACCTTATAATTTACTCTAAGCTAAAGGTTCATTACAAAATGGCTCAGTTTACAAAAATTTTTGCTACTTAAAATGAACAGCTTTTACCTGTTAACTATATGAAAAAATCTAAACAAAAATGACCATTTTTCCTTTTAGAGTAAAACATTTTGATTTATTCGCAATACAGTCAATGGGACTTTTGCAAAGAATAGGAAAGTAAGTAAAATTGTTTTTTATGAAACTTTATTGGGGAATTTAAACAAAAACCGCTAATATGGACAATTTTCTGAAAAATTCGACTTGAACCTTTTAAAAGTTAGAAAGCTAATCTTTTAAAAATAATTGCTTATAATACTATTTTGTTTTTACTAGCTAAAAGGGGTCACTGTCCAATGACTAGTGTTTTTTAATTGCAGTTTTAATAATTTATTAATAAAAAACAAAGTAAAGCTTATTTTTATATAGATTTTAGTTTTCTATGTTTTACGCACTTTTTCAAAAAAGTGCACTGGTGGTTTGCTGGGAAATTTTAGATAACCTAAGAGCTTCCCTTATGCTTTGTAAACTGGGCTAGAAAATGTTAAGAAACACTCTTCCTTAAACAATATAATCATTAACTTTCTAAGCATTAACACACTGGATATTACTCTAAAAAAGTTACTAATATACTTGTCCATTTTTTGAAATAGATATTTATTTTTTCAGAAAAAAAATGAATCTGCTTGTTATCTACAAAATGTTTTTAGTGCCCAATGAAGAAGGAGGTAAGTGACAAAAGGCCCTAAACAATAATTGCCTTAATTTCTGTTATATCAGCTTGAAATAATAGTTTTTTTTTGTTGTTAAAATCGATCCCTTAGAACATTTTATTGTAACCTCATAAGGTCATGCTAAAATATCAGTTGCATTTTTAAAACATTTTTTAAAATTTAATTGTAATATTACTTTTTGAAAAAAAGCATATTATGTTGGTGCTCAAAAATTAATTAAAAGTACCAATTATATTTTAGTAACAGAAGTACAAAACTATACTTTGGAGGTTTATTTATATAATTTATATATTAAATTTATTAAATTTAAAACAGAAATGTAAGGTTTAAAATGTTTTTAGGCAGATTTTATTACCAGTGCATGTTGCTTTTAAAATAAACTACAGAATCTAAATACTAACTTTAATCCGACTTAACAAAAATAATTACATATCATATGTTTCAGTATTTATTAATTTTAATTATTTATATTATTCCTCTTTTAAAGGATTATTACAACAGAAGCGAAGTTTAGAAATAATGTAAATATATTGCGAGTCTAAAATTATATTATAAGTAATAATAATATTTTCTAGTTATTATTTAATTACTAGCATAAATATTACTTTAAATTAGAGAAAACATATAAACAATGGTTTTGAAATTTCTAGTATTTCAAACAAATATTTATTTTATGTTATAAATTAAAAGCTAGCAACATATTGTAACGGTTTAATTTTGTCGATGCTATGTTATGGTGAATGCGCTGGTAAATGGGAGAATTGCCTACAGCATTAAATTATTTTTTTTTTAAATATTCGAGCTAATCTATCTTGGACGCGCTGACGAGTGGTTGGTCCGATTTTTATTTTCAACTGCTGCCTGTGCCATTTTTGCATGGCGGCCGCTGGTGAAACGACATTGGTTTAATATTTTTACCGCGAATATCGTGGTCATCCGTATGTGATTTTTAATTTAAACCATCAATAATTTTTGCAAAGGCTCCAGTTTTGTTGTTGTGTGAATATTTTTAATAATTAATGGTGAAATTTGCAAAGATGGTCTCTGAAAATCAGGATTATTAGATTTTATTCAAGCCGCCCACATTGAGGCCACATGTAACCTAAGTAAGTTTTAGTAATTTCTTTTTTTATCTGTATTAATCAAGAGAGTTTTTTTGGTAGTTTTTGGTTTTATTAAACATCAGTGATGTATGATTTGATTTTATACCTAATGAATGCGCAGAAACAGCTATGCCATTAGTAACCTATAATATTTTATTTTTAATGTCGTAAATTAATTTGTGTAAACAATTTTATTTATTTTTGGTATGTTCTGTCAACGACGATAGCACGAATGGCCTGTTGTTTGAATAATTGTATTTAATTGATTGATTTAGTTGATTCTGTATTTTGAGGACTTGTATTATTGAATAGTTCTCCTTCCTTCGGCCACTTTTTTTTATTTGATACTATTGTTTTTTTTTTGATCTGTAAATTTATTTAAGGCCCTCAGCCAATTCTTTCGTTAATTATTTTTTTTTATCCTGTAAATTTATTTAAGGCCCTCAGCCAATTCTTTCGTTAATTTTTTTTTAATGTGTAAATTTATTTATAGCCCTCAGCCGGTTTCTTTGTTTGTTTGTTGGTTTGCTTTCAGATTTAATAATGTACTTAAGGCCTTCAGCCAATTCTTCTGTTAGTTTTTTTTAATTTGAAATTTATTTAAGGCCTTCAGCCATTTGCTTTGTTTTGTATTAAACTTTAATTTTTTTATGGTTCAAATTTTAATGCCTACCGATGTTTGTAGGACCTCAAAATTCAAGTATAACTCAAAATTCAAGTTTAACTCCAAATTTGGATACTTTACCCGATTTATGTTCAAACTGACCTCCAAACTTAAGTATAACTCCAAATTCGGCTTTAACTTGTGATTTGCCTCAAATTTTACTCCGGGGTTGAGTCCAGACTCTGCAGACCACCCTTACCTGCCGTCAGGAAACAGACAACCTTTTATTAATTTATTTATTTAACAATTACTAATCCTAATTTATGTAACTTGAAAACTTACACCTTTTTTTTAATTTATGAAATTTAAAACGTCAAGAAACTATTTCAAAATAAATGTAATTTGTTTTTAATCTTTTTGAGTTTTATTTAGCTCACCTGATACCAGAATAATTTGTATTATTATATTATTATTATTTATTTATTTATTTATTTTTTCTCTTTAATGAGTATTGACCAAGTCATTTTTTTTTTAATGCTTATATGCTAACTTTTTTGTTTTGTCGTGCACTGGTGTGTGATCGCTCAAGCAAGCTCCTATAACATTTAGGGGACTTCCAGTTTGTAGTCCGTAAGAAAACTGGTGGTGCCATAACGAACTCACTATTCCTCACCCTGAGCTGCGGGTAGGTTTGCACGCACACCTACAGCTTGCTTTGGCGTGAAGCTAACCTGTGCACAGGATAAATTTCGTATTATTTTTTTTTACTTTTCCTTTTTGAGCAATTGGTGTGACTCATCATAGTCACACCAGTTTTTATATAAACACTGCTTTTAAAAAAAGTGCGTGGCAATATAATAAATTACTCGAAAAAAGATACAAAATTATTAAATTATTAAAAGCAGGCAAAATGCGATTTTCCAGTAAAATCTGAGAATTTTAATAATGTATGCAATAATTGTGATTTGTTAGCGTCAACCACTAAAATTTGTTATTTCGTTAAATGACTAGTCAGTACATGTATTGCGTAAAAATCTTATTTGACTTACAAGAAATAAACTACTTAGTCATGCCCTGTAATGCATAGGCAAACAATAAAATAAATTGATTATTACGCTGTTTTTCCTTAACAAATTTGGGCAATACAGAAAATGACTGAATAGTTAGTCAAATACTGTAATAATAAAGCTATTATTGTGTTTACCAGCAATGCATGCACTGACCACTCATTTTAGTGTTTGACGCGGACATATGTACATAAAAAACTGAATACAACGATATTAAGGAGTATCCGATAGATGCTAGAACAAGTATTTCACATAAAGTTTTGTTATTGGTTTTTATGAAGCTCCGAAAGGCTTGAATAAAGTTATAGTAATTGATAAAGTGATTGCCAAGTTTTTAGATTTATAACTGAATTTCCACTTGTTTTACCATTGTCCATGCAGATTGCATTTCTCTGCACCTTTTAGACAAGGCGGTAATGCCACCACACACGTTATACAAAAAACAACTACCTTTGAACTAACCCCCATTAACGTCTTGGTAATATCCTCTTGAATCTTCAGTTTTACCTGATTTTTTTTCTAGTGGGAGTATATTTTACTCCCAACCATCTAACAAAATGCTATTATGCGAATAATTATAGGGAAAAAATCCTTTTTTTCCTAGATCACAACAGTTGTGCTGTGATAAACGACAATAAGTACGAATTTCGCGCTAAGGTGTAGGTTTCGTCTAAATAATATTACAGCAGTAGTTCAGAGAAGTATCTGGTACTTATGGTACCTAGTACTTGTACTTTTTTTTTCAAAAATTAAAAAAAAAACGTTTTCTTTATATTTAGAAACTATCGGTATATTGTATATCTAAAGTATTTTTAGAAAAAAAAACTTAAAAGTTTAAACAGTGTGTTTATTTGTTTAGAAACTAAGATTTATGTATTAAAGAAAGGACAAATCAGTTATACACAGTCCTACATTTTTAAAGAGTAGGTAATATGCCCTTTGCCCATATTTTTTTATTGGCTAAATATTACCCTTTATACCTTAATAACACTTCTAGCAAATATTTTTAGATTTTTTTTAACAGAGTTACAAGCATTTACAATTTAAAAATAAAATATTTGTCTGGTCGACACAGGGCTCTGCTCCTACGTTCCAATATGATTTTGAGCGGAGTTAATCCAAATATTAAAACACTTTGATTTTTCGATCAATGGAATAAGTTTCCTTTGTTAATTAAAAAAGTAAAATACTATTACTTGTTTATTTTTATTTGACAAAAATACCTGAACAAAAAATGTATTGCATTGGTTCAAAAAGTCGATAATCATTATTATCCGGACCCAAACGATAATGAACAAATTTTAGCGCTTTGAACCGTTTTTAGTAAAATTTATTTTTTGTGTGTTAATTCAGGTAGATTTTAATGGAGTAAATACACTTAACATGTATTATGTTGCATATTTAATGGCTGCATTGGATTATCTGTTTTTGCACTAAACAAAATAAAGAAGCAAAAAGACCTAATATTGGAACTTAGCAGACCTTGTGTCGTCACAAGCCTTTTTGGTCTCACATTAAATTTAGATGACCAGACGTAAACTTTAAATCGTAATTACGCTGAAACTTTTTTTTATGAAAAAGAATATTAAGCAGATTGTCCCTTAATAACATTCTCCATCAAAATAAATATTATGCAGAGGGTCCAATAATTTAATTGCAGCATTTCATTAGAGATTTTTATTTTAATTTTAATTTTAATGAGTGAAAGAGAAAAAAGTCCAATACAAAAGATTGTACAAAACCCAGCCGCAATAAAAAACTATTAAGTTTTAAAAATTGCCACTTGCTTTAATTTATTAGGAACACCTACATAAGCATGCCAGATTTTTAAAATAACCTCTAACTTAACAAATTACACTAATCTTTAATCGTATTTTTTAAAACACCAATGGAAGAATACATACATTTTTAGTTTAAATGCTCTTAATCTCTTTATATTTTAAAAAAATCCTTAAGTTAAAAAGAAATCTTAGTTAGTTTTAGTCATGTTTTTCTATTTAAGCGTCACTTTTATGTTTGGTAAGAATATTTTTAGACTTTAAAAACAACTTTAAAACTAAGACATATTAGAATATGCACAGGGTGACTAAACTTAAATGAGCGAAGGTATTTTTCAGTACCTTTAATATTAAAAAAAACGCTCGTACCCATATACCTTTTTTTTCAATGCAGCACGTCCCATCGGAAACCCTTTAACCAGGGCAAATTTTACCGCTTAAATCTTAAATGGAAAGGGTGGTCGAGTTTTACCTTGTTTAGAAGCTCTTTTGATTTTTTAAAATAAATTACTACATAACGCAGTTTCAGTGATTTTGGAAATACAGAGTGTTTAAAGAAAACCAAAAAATCCGATTTTTTGGTGCTTAAAAAACGTTTTAAATAAAAATAATCAAGGCATGATCCCTAAGAGCAACGCCTTGACAAGGGTGCGTTCCACCCCTAGAATTTATGAAGCAAAGAGGGGCTAAGTAGCACTTTGTTTTAAAGGTTTTCTCATTGTAAGCATACCTACATTAGCTCATTTGGTAAAGCGGTTTTCAATATACAGGGTGCCTATGCAAAAATATGAAATTTTCGTTTCCTTTTTATTTTTTTAAATGTTTTTTTAAAATAAGAGTTTTAATAAATTTGCCTTAAACATGATACTTTATTTTTTTAATATTGATTTACTAGAGCGCAAAGTATAGGTAACTGATCTTTAAATTAAATAATTATTATTAATGGAGAAAAAGGTATCGCCTTCTCGATCGCCATGATAGTGAATGATTCACCACTAGATTTTTTTTGTGGGATCACATAAAAAGTAAAGTCTATGCCATTTACCCAAAGTATTTGGGAGAGATGCGCGAACGCATCAATTTTAAATGTTATTAAATTACTCCTAAAATTCTCCAAAATGTGCGAGAAAGATTCAAGCAAAATTTTTATTACTGTATGGAAGCTAATGATGGCCATTTTCAAACTCTGTTAAATTTATAGTCTTGCTTTAGTGTAGTAGCAGGAGTGACTTATTTACTTTAACTTTCACTTTTGTTAATAAAATTTTATTATTAACTTTAGAAATTTAAATTCAGCAGAACCACCCTGTATATTGAAAATTGCTGTACCAATAGAGCTGAATTAAGTATATCCGCGAGGAAAATAAAAATCTCTTACGTAGGGTACTACTTGGCCCTCCTTTTCTTCTTAGATTTTAGGGGTGAACGAATTTTTGTCAAGGCGTTGCAGTTAGGGATCACGATATAGCGTAAAAATATTTTTTCTTTGAAATACGAGTACACGAGTTCGATCGTTGTTATTTAGAAATCATTTGCAAAACCACAAAGTTTCATATTTTGCTTTTTTTCGGACACTCTCTATTTTGGAAGCCACAGAATCAAAACTGTTTAATATAGGCATGTACATAAATAGAATCAAAAAAGTTTTTAAACAAGGTACAACTCCACCCCCTTTCCATTTAGGAGTTTAGGGGTAAAATTCGCCCTGATCAATGGTTTGCGAAAAGGGTTGCTTAATATGCTTAAAAAGTATCTTCATTAAATAAAGGTAAACGGGTCCAAGCACTTTTTTCAAAGAGATAAAAAGTACCCAAAAAGAACCTTTGCTCGTTTTTGTTTAGCCACCCTATATTTTTAATTGCACGTGAGTCACGCACCACTATTGATATTGCTTTTTTTTAATTTTAAATTGGCAAAAACAAGTTGTTAAACTCAATTTTGACTATAAATATTACTACAAGAAACTTATTTGAGATTTTTTGCAAATATTTTTGGTATTAAGAAACGTCATTATTTCCACCGAATAAGATAAGCTACTATTACTTATTTTTAAAACAACTGAATGCTTTAACATTTTAATACACAATTTAATTTTTTGACTGTATAATACACAAGGAGTAATAATTTAAAAAGTGTTTATAAATGTTTGATTATCATCTAAAAGTTTGAACCAACCTATGTCAACCCGTATCAAAACTTTTCATTTTAGTATTTGGACCTTAAAAATAAGTTATGTAAAGGTTGACACATTTAATAATTGTCTTTTGTTGTGTCTCGTACAATATTAATTAGCATAAATTAACTAATAATTAAAAGATGTATATTTACTAACACAAAATAATTTTAAGATACTCTAGTGCGCACGATAATGTGTTTGTTAAAAAAAAAACAAAAAATTAAATGCATTGATTTTAAAAGCGGTTACAACAATAAAATTGCATTTTATTGGTTCAAAAAGTCAGTAATCTGCGTAAAAATTTAGTATGTGTTTAAGAAATAGAAGAAAAAAGAATTTTAATGGAAAATACATACATGTTTGTTTTACAAAACACACCTTAATATTCAGCTAAAACTGGGAAAAATGACTATTAATAGATTTACATTCATAAAATATTACATTACTAAAATATAAATAAAAGGTATTTTATTGCTTAAGGTTACTTAAATTACCGTAGTTTAGAATGGATGCTACATATCTTAGTTTCAATAAAATCAGTATAAGCTTTTTAATATGTCCTTTGAATGATTATTGACCTGCGCAAAACTAATTGCGTATTTGTTTGCTCACAACTTTATTCTGACTTTTGCAACTTTTTCTTTAAGTGCCATTACCTGTGTGAGTCTGTGTCGATTCTGTGCCAATCGGAATAGTTCCTCTGCGCTGCGTTTGCCGGTCTATTCACGGATGTTCCTCAGCCAGGAAGCCTGCTTCATTCCTACTCCTCTACGTCCTTTCACTTTTCTCATCATAATCAGCTATAGAATTCTGTATCGCTCTTCTTTTGCAACTATTAAGCTTAAATTGGATTAAATACTGTTTTAATATTTTTTATTTGCATTCAACTTTTTTTAAAGGAATTATTATTTTAAAATTAAAATAATTTATCAAAAAAACAATGACAGTAAGCTTTTTACATATTTTTTTTAAAAACAGGTCGAAATACCGCCAAGCCTAAAACAAACTTGAAAATTTTATCCTATTGGTGCTTTCGAATCAAATAGGTATTTAAACTAAACAATTATAAAGAGGCATATTTTAGCAAAACATTATATAGTTATGGTACTTAATGGCTTCTGGGTGATTTAAATAAAATACACTTTCATGACCTAAATAAGTATGACATGCATTTCTTAAAGCACAAATACATGACATTCCACTTTCATAATCTAGAAAAGTATGACACACAGTTCTTAAGAACAAATACATAACATTCTACTTTCATAACCAAGACAATGATAGCATACAGTTCTTCAAAGACACCGCAAATTTCAAGTAATTATTTAAAAAAATAGGAATTCAAAGATTCTAAACCTAAATCCATTTTAATACCCAAAAGCAACAAGTTGCTGTACGGAACATTTAGAATTAAAACTTAGTTATCTATTAGCTGTTTTGTCATACACTTTTTAATCTAAAATTTTACGTTCTCTAACATATTGCATAAAATTAGGTTAAAATCTTACAAAAACGTCAAACTGATGACTAAAACCGGCCTTTTACAAATAAGTTATACATAAAGTTTTTATAAAATTAAAGAAAAAAAATAAAAAAAGCATTTTTTAGATGCATGATAATGTTTGGTTACAAATATTAAAATGTCAAAAAAGGGTATTACAGGCTTTTAAATGATATTAGGTTTTTATTATAAAAGGAATGGTTAAATATATTTATATTTTTCTATTATAACCTAAATAAAAGCGAAACACAATGATTAATCCTGAGATAATTATTATAAACCAATATTAATATTACAGGACAAAGTTAAATTTTAAACGACAACAGGCTGATCAACCCAAACCACTAAGCCTAATTGCCCGCTAAGTAACTTTAACATGAGTACCCAAAATAATGTCATTAAAATGTTTTGACTCTGATACGGGTTAACCTAACATTTATTTAAGAGTTTCTAAATAATTTCATAATTTAATTAAAATATGTTTTAAATAAGTCTTTTTGCGAGTTTTCACTATAATAAAAATAAAAATATATTAAATGCATTTTACATCAAATACGCGATATTCAGGATATGGTATACTATTTGAGTTAAAGAGCAAATAAAGATACTGGATATACAAAAAACAATTTAGTTAAAGAGAATGCTTAATTGTTACTTGCTGAAACCCCATAATTAATAAAACAGTTTTAAAACATATGTTACAAGTATTTTGTTAGATACAGAAAAACAATGTTTAAACAATTAATGGTTAAAGAGAAACAGCATGTTTAAAATTAAAGCTATTTTTTATTACTTCTGCAATCAAAAACTTTTTTAGGTATTAAATTTAAATTAAGTGACCTAAAAATTTTATGGATACAAAATAAAAAGTTATCAATAGCTATAATTTTAATTTTTTGATAAAAAAAGTTAGCTACTTACATTGAAAAAAATAAATATATGCCTTTTTTAATAATAAAAAAACTAGGTTTAGAAAAGGCATCAAAGGAAAAGACATTGTTCCAACGAGTTTTCGGTGTTTTTTTTCTATGACCTAATGGTTATAATTTTACCATACTTTAAAAAACAACTTATTTTCCAATGATGTAGTCTTAGAAGAAATGCAAAAGATTTGTTTTACACAAGACGGTGCAATATCTTACTATCTATTACTTGTTCGGAATAATCATTGTTAAAGATATTTACCGAAGAGTAGTAAATTATATGTGTGGTCTTTCCTAGCCTAGACATTAACTCACCTAATTTTTAAATTATATAAACATACTAAGATAATAAACGTTTTAAACTTCTAAAGACAAAGCATAAAGAAATATCATTTTTACCTAAAGATATACTATTTTTACAGCAAATACATATGAACAAAAACCTCTAATCCTTATTTTGCATAAAATATCATTTAGTGTCAAACTGGTTACGAATTTTTGTAATTAAAATTTAGTTGCCCTTTACTTAAAATGAAATGGTTTAAGCATTTAACAATTCGGCAAGCACAATACCCAGTACTGATAATATATAATCCGACGTGAGCTTTCGTAGAGATTAAAGAAATATATATTTTAAACTATTTTTTGCGGTAAAATCAAACATAACTTATATTTGTTAGTTGACAAAAGCTTCCGTTTAATTAAAAAACCATAACCATTGGGTCTTTTATTAAACCTTTTTAAAACAAAATTGGATTATGCAAAAACACAAAATTATTTATTTTACAAACGCTTAATGATAACAACGGAAACACCATTATAATTCGACGATATAATGGTAAATTTTACGTAGAAATAATAATTAAATTTGGAGAAAGAATTTTGTATAATATATATTAGAATAATTTAGTACTGTATTTACATCATTATACTCGTTAGTTTAAACAAAGTATTATTCATGTCATTTTTAATTTGACAAACATATGTAATGTCATTATAACATAGTTAAAATTGGTAGTTTATTCTGAACTCTAGTTACTAGTACGATTATTGCAAGCCATACTATTTTTCTTATTTCTTAAATACAAATATTTTTAGGGCTACGAAAGCTACCAAATAATCCTTAATTTTATTTTTTATTGAAAATAACTCCTAATAACTCTATGTTTAGATATGTTTACTACACACTTAAGGATTTATGTTTTACTGGATAATACTCAGTATTACTGCTCTTGGCAATGTAACAAAAAAAATATTTATTAACATTATGTTATATTTCCCTACGCAGTTAGAAATTATAGAGTTTGCTTTTAATATAACAGTTCCTTACCTAATATACAAGGTGCCTAAGATGTCTAAAATATTGCTAATATCATCGAAACCACTTTTAAACGGAAATTTACCTACCAACATAGCTTAAAAAAAAAGGATTGGATAGATGAAATTTTTTCTATAAAAAGTATACAGAAAGAATTTTTTTTTTTTAAATGAAACGTCCTTTATTTCTTTGCAGATTATAAATGTTATTTTTGAGTCTATCTTAGTGGCATACGGTTTTATGTGTTTTTTATCTGTTAAAATGACAGAATTATATTAGTAAATAATAAATTTAAATGTAGTATCATGGTCAGGTTAGGTAAGTTGGTAATTTACTGATATGTTAAATGTTTTTATTTGTTTAGCTTTTATATATATTTAAAGCGTGTAATATTATTAGTTTAACAACAATAATAGAACATTTTTTTACTTTATCTACAACCGTGAGGTAAGCACAGTTACAGGCTCTATTTTTAGTGCGGTAACTGGTGCGGTAAAGTGACAGATTCTGCAAAATTTAATTTAATTGTTTAGCATTTACCTTTTTTATAATTTTAAAAAGTCTTAATAAAAATACTAGAAGTAGTAATTTTTACTGAGACCAAAACAGGATAAAAATTTAAAAATTAACCCAAAAATTTATTGATACCAAAGCTAACAAAGTTAAAACTTTCTAGTTAAATTTAAATTACTAGCGTTCTGAATGTTAATTAAAACATCTTTCTTGTCTTTCTCCACTTGTTTTAAAGAGCACTATTTGACATATAATCATATTCTTTCTGGTAGCGAGCACTAGATTCTTGCGGCAATAAATTTGCCGTAGCGGCTTCCATTAACTCGGAAGTGTCCGATTTTTCTAATTTTTCGCAAATCCATGTTTACTTTGACTTTACTTGTGATTTTACAAAGGCGACATTAGAAACCATAAATTTGTTATTGTTATTTTGACTTTTCAAGGCAACTTTGTTTCCACATTAATGTTTTGTGAATTTGTACTTAAAAAATCGTTGACATTTTGTTGTCAGTTTTTTAAGACACTTAAAGAATTTTTATGAAAAAATAAATTACTTTTAAAGTGGGTTAAAATTATCACGATTGCTTTTAAAATGGTGTAAATATCTCGTACAGTATTTGTGTTTAGCGCACGCATAGGCACTAATGCGTCTGATAAAAACCTATATTCTGCACTTATTATATAATATATTATTGTAAAATGATCTAAAACCACAGTACCACAAATAAAGTAATAACTTTTGCATCCCAGTTTAAAATTATGGTATAATAGCACAGTTTAATAACTTCAATATCTCAAAATAATTCTCTATTCTTGTGTCTTAAGTTACCAGCGTTGAGCACCAAGATTACTCCTAAAATTTAAGTAAAAGATGGCAAGTAAGAAAATCAATACTACAATCTACTTTTAGATTTAAAAAAACACTTAAAAGCCTTATATTATTTAAATACATAAAATCATAGCTTAACATCCTAACTTACCAAAACTCTTACTACAGCCTAATGACCGTTTGCGTGATGATGGGTAAACTTACCTAAAAAAAAGAAGGTTTTTTATTTAATTTAGAATAGCTACTTTTATAAAAGGTAAAAATATATAGGGTTTTAACTTTTTGTTTTTCAAATGTACCTTCAAAAATAGTTAAAAAATGTATGTTATGTTAATTGTAATGTTATACAAATGGAGAAAACCAAAACCATTATACTTTAATCAAGGGGTAAATCACAACCTAGGCGCGGCAGACTCCAAGTCTAAAATTTAAAATATAAATAAGATGCTTAAAATGTTCTAAATTTAAAAATTATATATGGTAATTTTAATAATATAATACACTTTCTTTAAAATAGATCTGCTTTTCTAATAATACCTTACAATGCGTTACCGTTTACATAATCAACGAACAAAAGTGAATATATTTTTTTAATTTTAAAAACAAACTACGTAACCATAAAGAAAATTATTTTTTTTTTAACTTGCTATTTCCAAGATAAATATAATTTTTAAATGTAACTTATTGGCAAATGACAAAATACCTACGTATTTTTGCATGTTCCCTTAGAAATTTACAATATGTCTATCTCTTACCGGTAATAAGATTCACATACGTTTACTCAAATTTATAACGTCCTGTACACTATTAATTTAAGATTATAAGTGACATACCGGCTCTAACATATCCCTGTTCTAAAATCTTGATTAATTGTCCCAGGATCTGGCTTTAAAGGACGATTATCCGTTAGGAGAAATATTGATTAGCTAGATTTTCTTTGGCATTTTAGCACCGCCTGGAGCAATGATAAATGAACAAATAGCTTTTGTTATATTCGCTAAGATGGTCTATATGTATAAACATTTTCTGAAGAAGTTTCTAACGCAGGGAAAGAAAATAATGTTTCCTTCATTTTAAATCAATTAATATTTAAAATAATTTAAATTTGGATTTGGAGCACTCTGTGGATTGATAAAGTAAAAAAAGTTCTAATTTTACACTTTTCCGTGATATCCAAAACTAAGTACAAAATAATTTTTTACATCTTTGTAATTTATCTACACAATATTACACTAACACTATTATACAAAATTATTTTGAATCATAAATATTAACATTTAACAACGCACCTAAAGTTTACTCGACCACCGTGCTGTAAATACCTTACACGCACTATTTTAAGTGCGGAAACTTCTACTTTACTGCACTAGTGCGGTAACTACCACTTTACCGCAATAGTGCGGTAAAGTAACAGTTCCTGCAATAGTATATTACACAACAAGTGTGGAAAGTGGAAGTGGAAAATTCACTTTCTAACGAGTTGTGTACACTATTTTTCCTACGACCACTAAATATTGACATCAATTTTATTTTTTTTATGTTGCAATCTATTTACTCGTGGAATACATTTTTCTTTTTAGGGGGAATAGTATTTTCCTCTTTAAAGAGAAAAAATAATTCTGTTCTGCAAATAAACGTTTAAATTACAAATTTAGTGATGATTTTTTGGACGGCTTGTATAATATCTGGTGGTGTATTTTCAATTTCACTCTCAGTCTTTATTTTAGCCAAATTTTGTATATTAAATAACGTTAAATACCAAAAAAAACGACGTTAAATTGTCACTGACTGACGCGCTGGGACCACGTTTTGTTTTTGTTGCGTAACTCATGGCGTACTAGATATAATTCTGTTTGAAAACGATTTATAGCTTATATTTAAGACATAATTGGTTGTCAGTTATTTTCCTCTCTAGGGGAGAAAATGTTTTCCTTTCTAGAGAGGAAAATAAAAATCAGTATGCGTGTGAAATATGCATGTTTCCGAAGCAGTAGAGAGTGCGAATATGTTCATTTTCCTCAGTGGTCGTAAGAAAAATTTAATTTTCCTGATTACTGATACTGATTTTCATTTTCCTCTCTAGAGAGAAAAATAACTGACAACCAATTATCTCATTTATTTTTAAAATAATATTTTTCTCTCTAGAAAGGAAAATGTATTCCACGAGTAAATAGATTGCAACATAAAAAAAAAAAATTTAATATTTTGTGGTCGTTGGAAAAAGGGAACAACTCGTTAGAGTGAACGTCCCAACTCGTGTGATTTTTCATTTAATTGTTGTGTAATATACTATTTATTATTCAGTATTTGTCTTTTTTATAATTTTAGAAAATCTCAATAAACATACTTGATTGGTAAGTACAACAATTTTTTATTGGGACTAAAACAAGCAAACTTTTTATAGGATCACCGGTATATTATCTTTTATTTAATAGTGTATAAGATTTTAAACATAATGACGCCGCCTTTGTCAGTTTTTGAGACTTATTCTGTAAAATATTTATTTTTGAAAATTAAAAGTTTAATATGTTGTACTACAAATACGTTAAAGCAGTAAAATTTAAATCGAGTAGCGACGGAACAACAAATTAACTAATTTTTTGTTTCCTACGTCTTGTCCAGACGAAGTAAAATTTACAAAATCTTATTTATGGAAGTTTTTGTTTGAACGAAACGCGGGTGACTTGTAAGGGATATCCAAAAGATGCCATCATTGTATTTAAAATTGAATATCTTATTTAGATAAGAAAAATATATGTGGTGCCATTTAAAATTTGAAACCACTAGTCATCTTTGGTCAAACCGAAAGTGATATTAAAAAATTAAATACATCAAATAATAACTATTTGTGTTAAATACCAACATACCTACCGACCTACATTGGTCTATCACCAGTGCCCTCTATTTGCCAAATAAGATGCTACTCAGTGACGAGCAACACTTCTTACTTCTAATACCCAAAGCCTCGCAACAAAAGCTTATGGTTTACAATGTCAAAGGCTTTACTAAGAACAAAGAACAGTGTTGTTGGATGAGCTTTCATATTAAGAGTGTCATAAATAAAATTACAGAGTTTTCTAAATCCTGTTAGATTTTACTTGTCCCTTTTAAAACCATTTTAAAAAGCTCCTTTTAATTTATATTTTTCTAAAAAGTCTATTAATTGAAAATCAAAACCACTGTCCAGAACCTGTCAACCTGACTTTGAACACATTGCCTTAATTACATGGATCCAGTGGTGATCCCTTTTTCTTAAAAATTGAAATATATTTTAGGTTTTTCAGTCCCTCCAAGTAGCAACCGGAAGCAAAAGACTCACAAATTATGTGTAGTAGCAGTTCTGCAATGTCATCAGCAATAGCTCTAAACACCCTCTCATCAATTCCCCATCCTGTTTTCTCGTAGTTCTTGCAATACTTCTTTTTACATCGCCTTGCGTAACAGGACATAAAACCATACTATTTACAATGTCGGACTGAAGAACAACAAAAATATTTCAGATTGCCTAAATGCTGTAAGCTTTTTTGTCATTATATAAAAAAATTTAATTTTCTGTTTGGTGTTATTGTGTGATTTATTTACTACTTTCTAACTCTCTTTACCAAAATCAAAAAAATCCAGAATGCACCTGTTATTAAAGTTACACTTGGAGCTCTTCAACTTTTGCTCACATAATAGCCTCAACTGGCCATATCTGTCCCCTAGTACAACATTAGCACGTACTAATTTTATGCGCTTCACAAACCATACAATGCAAGTCTCTCAACTCCGGAGTGCACCATTTAAAGTTTCTGCCTTCACATCTCCATTTTTTAAATGTGATCCCTACGAAATAGTTTTCCTTGTACAAATCCAATATAAACAATCTATAAATTTAATATAAGTCAAGATAGACTGACTTTCACATTGCCCACTTCTAAAACAAGAAAACCTTGATAATAAATGGTCCCAAAATCTGCCTTTTAAGAGGTAGAAAATCAATTTACCCATCCTATTTAATTACGTTCTTGACATAGAAAAGCTGGTTAGTGATAAATTGGTTAATTTGGTGATCTTAGGAAGAAATAATGTTGATTTTGTTAAACCAAGTTAAGGATTTATAAATGGATTTAGAGACATTGAGAATTTCATGCGTCAGACTAACCTGAAAACGATAGATTAACGGATTCAGTAAGCAATTTTTGTGACAAAGTGTAGATTGGGAAAATATATATATATATATATATATATATATATATATATATATATATATATATATATATATATATATATATATATATATATTTTAAAAAAATGTAACACTATGTTTTTAGGTCAAATAAAATGCCAGATTTTGCGATGTTGTCGAATAAAAAAAAATAAATTTAGCTTAAAAGCATTATGGATTAATTAATATTACACACATTACAAAAAAAATAATTTTGCAAATAAGGTTATTATCTGGAAATGAGGTCCACCCCATTTTTGCCTGTAAAAAATCAAAAAATTAAGATATCGAACTTTTTTAATTTTGTTCGACGGCGCATTTATGATAAAGAAAATTTACAATTTAACGAGGAAAACCTTACGACAACTAACCAGGAACTAACCACAACTAGGTTATAGTTTGGATATTGTTGTTTGTTGGTTCTGGCTAGTTTTTTCTATAAAAAAAAAACTTAAATTATGATAAATAAAAAGAACAACTTTTAATAATAACAAATTATTAAAAAGCATCTGTCAACATTGCTTATTCAAGAAAGGAATTTTAAGCAAAACGTTAGTCGATCATATTACATTAGTATAATTTATGTGGAAAATAAAGAGATTATTTTATTTTGTGATTATGTGAGTAAAAAATTAATTTTTTCAGACCCTATGTGTTTTATTATGGTGTAACAAATAAGTGACAATTTTTTTTTTAAATACTGCTGTTTTAAAAATGGAGTTAAAGTTAAAGAAAATTGGTATGTAGGCTATTGATTACGATTAAATATAATTTGTTTTAAAATTTTTAAATTACATTTCTTGTGGCGTTAAAATGGGGATAAAAGTTTTTTAAAAAATTCGTTATATGGGAATGGAAAAATAGGCGACGAGAGCTAAAAAGGGAATTTAGAAAACTTTCCCGTAAATGGGTAGAATAAAGGGGAAGGTTAAATTTTGTATGGAATTATATTCATATTACAAAATAATAACAAATGAAATACGATAAAATAAAAATTGCTCAACTGCACGACGCGCACCTCACCGCGTAGGGTGTGACAAAAGACGATGCGCGGAGAGCGTAATGTGATTTGACGCGATGGAGTAGAAAGGGAGGGAGGAGCAATATTCCACGAAAACGGAAAAAACAAAACAGACAAAATTGTGTAGTCCACGCGGGCAAAGCTAGTCTATAAATAAATGAAAAAAAATGTATTAGCTCTTCTAGTTTAAAAAATCCTAAATCCATTTTGTTTTTGGCTTAATCAGGAAAAAATGTGTGCGACACTAAAGTTTCCCTTATAATTAAATTGACCTAAATATGCTCTAACCATTAGAAATCTATGTTTTATTAATTATTTAATTTTAATTAGAAATTGATCTAGTCTCTGAATCTAAGGTATTAATCCTAAAAGCGAAATTCGCGGTTGAAGGATAGCAGAGTAATGGCAATTAGGAGAAGTATAATTAGCAGGCAACTTCATCAGCTTTGCTTACTCAAAGAGAATATCCGGTTACAGTACGCAGTTCCTGCAGAAATTTGGGGGTAGATGACTTATTCAGTAAAACAATATTGTTTAGAGTGCTTAAAGGAAAGGACTACTCACACGCCATTTAATAGATATTTAGATCAATTTATCAGAATTTAATATTCTTGATAACCTGTAATCAGATTTATAAAATGGGAGAGCAAGGATTGGAATAATTTGGTTAAAGGTTACGTAAAAGCTTTAGTTTTCGTAGAAATGCAATTTAGGTATAAAATTAAAACATACAGGTTTAGCAAATTAAAATGAAAATAAGAAAATAAGTGATTTGATTTAAAAAAAAAAACAAGAATTACGATAGAAAAATTACTAATATTACCATTTTAAAGTAAAATTTTTAATCAAAATCACGTTTTCGTTTATTACGTTTTAGATATAAAAGCATCTATTTTTTTATAAAATAATTTAAGATTAAACTGCTAACGGTGTCAGGTAAATGATAACAAATAAAGTTTATTATGGTTTTCCACTTTTTACTTTAAAAAAATTAAAGTTTAGGGGCTTTGGGTTGACCGAAATTTTTTTACTTGTTCTTGCCACATGTTCAGGACTTTATTTTTGGTAAAAAACAAAAAAGTTTGGTTTGTTTCGTTCTGGTTAGGAAAAAATTAAGAAAAAACCATTTACTTTTTTGCCCCTACCAAAAATTTTGAAAATTATGGAAAATATAACCAGATTTGTATATATTTAATGTCACCTGAAATTACCTTAACCTTATATTACAAGATCCGGCTGCTAAAATCTGCAGGTATCTGTTTTTTTTTTAAAAACCTAATTTTTATTATTAATATATGAGAGTAATCGTATATTACGTAATAAGAGTTATAAGTAGTATATTACGCTCGCCGCGTAGCGGCTAGTGCGTAATTTTATGAGTGCGTAATTGCTTTACAAAACGCATTACATACTATACTTTACCTACGACCACCTACAGGTACGTACCGACTTAATGAGATTTATATTTAAAAATTTATAAAAAGTTCCGATGGACAATTAAAAAAGATATTTTTTTCAAGTTTGGTATGCATGTTATTGGCCTTTAATAATATTTTTTAACCAGGTTTATAGTCTATGTTAATACATAAACAAATAATTAAATAAATTAAATAAATTAAATAAATTAATAAATTTAATAAAATTAAAATAAAATTAATAAAATTAAAATAATAATAATAATATATTCAGAATTTGTTTTTACAATATAATATTACAGTATTTTAAAACCCCATTTTATTGCACATTAATGATATAAATAATGCCCTAGGGAACTAACCCCTGTATGTGCATACCAAATCTGCTATTTAGTTTATTCAGTCATAAGTAATATAAAAATTACTTTAAAAAAATAATAATAAATTTATGAAAGTTGGTTGAAATAAATGCTTTACAGAAATGGCCAAACTTTTTATATTTACGATTTTTTTTTTTTTTTTGGGGGATTAAATTATAATTTTTGGGCTGATAGTTAATCGATTAATATTAATATTAGTATTGCGGCTAGGAATTAATAGTTGTTTATTGGTTTTCGATTTGTGTCATGAGAATGGTTAATATATTATTTCAGTTTAGAATTTTTATGAATAAAACATAAGGAATAGACAAAGAGGGATCGAGCATTAAGGATTTCGGTAGAATACAATAGTTGCGTAGAATATCTTTTTTTTTTTTTTTTATATGATTTTTAATATAAAATTTTTGGGTAATTTTAAGAGGATATAGGATTTTTTCAGACCTCCCCACACAACTATTCCATATCTTATTGGGGGTTCCACTAAAGCTCTATATAGACAGATTAGCTTTTTTTATTGAGTATTTCCCCGGGTGTGTAGAACTTGTGAATAAATTTTTTTTAAATTTTTCCCCTTTTTTTTATTATGATCCAAGATACTTTATATTGTCTACTTCTGTTATTGGCAAGTCAAATTTTTTATATTCAGTTCGTTAAAATGAGGACGGTTAGCAGCTGTCAGAGAAAAGGCTATATAGTTTGTTTTATTGCGTTTAAATGTTAATTTATAGCAATCTAACCATTTTTTATTAATTTAACCCAAACCACAGCCACTTCCCTTGCCTGAGCCCGGGGGTTCCCCGAAAATATACCACTGTATCATCAGCATAAGAAATGAGGCACCACCATCTAATTCTGGCAGTAAGAGAATTTATGTAAATTAAAAAAAGTATTTGGGCCTAAAACGGCCCTTGCGGGATACCAATTTTTTCAGGCAGGGGATCGCCCCTTTTCCCTCCTTTTTTTTACTAATTGTTGTCGCTCGCTAAAAAGCTATGAAGACACCAACGCGGTACCCCTCACCCCAAGGTGTTTAGAACACTCAGAAGCAAGTGATGAGGCCCCGTGTCGAACGCCTTCGCGAGATCGAGAAAAAAAGCTAAACACTTTTTATTATCCGAAGAAGTAATTTGTCCAACAAGTTCATAGATTGCATTTTCAGTACTTAGACATATCTAAAACCAAATTGGTTATCGGATAAGATTTCATTACATACAAAGTAACTTACAATTTATCCTTCAGACATTTTTCAAAGATTTTTGAGAAATTATTTACACACTTATGGGGCGATAATTTGAAACATCTTTTTTATCCCAGCTTTATATATGGTTTAACAATTGAAATTTTGTAATTTGGGGGCTTTGCCTAATTTAAAAATGATATTTATTATATGCTTAAAGGGGTCTAATATGTAAGGATGAATAAATTTTATTTTTTAGCATCAATTCCGTCTAAACCCGATGCACAGTCATTCTTAAGAGAGTTTATGTAGGATTTACCCATTTTTACTAACTGGTCTCAGAAACATAGATGATCTTGCGTTATATTTTTTTTAAAAAATTTTGTGGCATTGATTTAATTTTTTTATACATATTTAACCAATATTCGTGAAGTACTTTTACAATAATTTGCCATCTCCTTATAGTAGAAAGCCAACACCAGTCCTCTAATTTTAATTTTTCATCGATTTAGAAATTTTTTTTATCTGTAGCTTCAGCAATTAGTTTGTAAATTTTTTTTTAAGTTGTTCTTGTTATTTTCTATTTCCTTTATAATAATTATGTTTAATTTATTTATCACTTTGTTGAGGTTATTTCGATATCCTTTATATTGTCTATTATTTTTCTTCATTGAAATGAGTCAAAAAAATTTTCTTAACATCTCTGTGTTTTATAGAATTTATAATTCCCGTTGTTATCCATGGTTTAATTTTGTTATAAGATTTTGTTGTAACATTTTTTTTCATTTTGGATTATTAAAAATGTTGAAAAATATGTCAAAAATTTTTGCAGGCAATTTCAGGGTCATTTGTTGGTGACATCTGTCCAGGTTTGATTTCTGAAAAAATTTTCTCAACATATTGTAATCCACCTTTGTAACTGTATATGTATTCTTTTTTTAAAATTTTTGCGTTATAGGCTTTATTTTATCAATATTAATCATTATAGGGTAATGGTCTGTTACCAATGAATTAAGAACGGAAGAATACTTCAAAGAGGTGGTATTAAGCCTTGCTCTGACAAAGATATGACTATACATGATTGTGAACTATTTGTTACTCGAGTGGGAGTGTTTACTGCTGATAAAAACCAAAATGATTTAAACTAGTAACATATAAATTAACAAGAATATCTTCATGATCACACAGATTTATATTTACATCACCCATAATATCAATGGGTTTTGTTTTTTGTATTAAATAATCTTCAATATCATCCAGAAAGCTCTGAATATTTGTTGAAGGAGGCCGGTACAAACGGGTTATTCCAAATTCAGTATTTTCTATTTGAAAATAATTTCTGTAAGAGTTACTTTGGGATCTTGTTAGCTTTATATTCTGAAAATTTGCATTTAAATTTGATTTAACAAAGATTACAACCCGTGTTTTTATTAATGTTGGCATCATTGTAAAACACTTCAAAACCCTTTTTGATTTTGTATACCTCATCAATATGCCAGCACTCGCTTAATATAATTATGCAGTAAATTTTATATTATATGCTTTGAAAGTTAAAAATCATTAAAATTTTTACGAATGCTACGTATATTGAGATGAAACACTAATAACTTATTATCTAAAGAAATTTTTTTTGTATAAATTATCACAGTCAATCACTTCATGTTGTATGTTGGATCTAAGTAAGTCAAGCTCATCTAGTATACCAACTTCTTGTTGTTTATTGGCCATGACCATAGTTTTTTATTTTTAAACATCAGAGATTTGAAATGATAATAAGGATCATTTGATGTATGTTCAATATGGTTCTTAAAATTGTATTTTTTATTAAACGTTAATACAATTTTGACACTGTTTCCTATTTTTTAGACAGTTTTAACTTCATGTTCTTCAGCACAGAATTCAAAACTGTTTATTTTGACAGTCACTATTTTTATGATAAGTTCCTAACTTTAAAACATCCGGAATTGACAAGTCTTCATAAACGGACATCTTTCCCAACAATAAATACTTTTTTTGTATGCATAAATTTATGAAATAGACCTGATGAGCATTCAAGAAAAATTGTTGAGGTGTTCTTATTGCTCTAATTTTTTAACAAAATGTAATTTTTAGTTCATCAGTGCTCAAAATGAAGTTTGTTCTGTTCCTTAGACTATTTTTTTTCAACCCCTTCCAAGTCAAGATTTCCTTCGTAGATAGTTATTTTTAATTAGAGGTAGTTTCATTTTAGTTAATTCACTTCATGCCTCAGAAGTATACTTCAGCATTAATTTTAGTATTTCGTGGTTCTTTTTTTATTTTCAATTTTAAAATAACACAGCCATTCTTTGTGGTACGAGTATTTTTTATCCCAATTTTTAAATTTTCCAATTTAATATTTTGTTTGATATCAGTATTTGTCTTATCGGATGTGTTGTTTTTTTTGTTTGATAATTACACTTGGAATACTTAGAATTTTAGGCTTATTAGTATTTTGTACAGTCTGACTAAATGACAGGTGATTCCATTTGGGTACTTGATCCTGATTTTTCTCTAGCTCTTTAATTTTTGTTTTAATAATTGAATTACCATCCTACCTGCTATTATGTTATCTTTATCCTTGATGGTATTTTTCAATAGCAACCGGGATCAAAACTTCGACATTTTTCACAGTGGAATTTCATCACCTTTCCTTGAATTGAAGTACCTAACTTCGGATGAAGTTAATTTAGAGCAAGTTTTGCAGTATCCTGTTCTGCAACCATCACAAAGAAATATGTTATCTTTTTTTTTTTTGTTTCCTTACATTTGCATACATCGCATTCCATGTTTTGGTTATTCTGCTAAACTGTGGATGGTAAGAAAAACCATTTAATTTTCCTCCGAATTTACTTTTTTTCGAGAGACAGCACCTACTAAAGACTACAACCACTCTGCTAATTTTTTTCTGTAATATTACGAGAAACTAGAAAATTTATAACAACGTGTTGACATAACAAACGTCGATCATTACAGTTCCATTACCATCCATTACCAAATAACTTAAATGTCTTAGACGTCTATAAGTTTTATTCAAAAATGTTTGTCTGTTTGTCGTTTCTATGGCTACAGCTGTCGACGCGCGAATATGGCCTACTCATGGCATTAAGGATCCCGTTTGTAATATTGATTTAGCATGTAAATACCTACTTTAATAATATTTGCCGTGCATTTACTTTACG
This sequence comes from Listronotus oregonensis, assembly GCA_019359885.1. Taxonomy (NCBI): domain Eukaryota; kingdom Metazoa; phylum Arthropoda; class Insecta; order Coleoptera; family Curculionidae; genus Listronotus; species Listronotus oregonensis. The sequence goes on along the minus strand of JAHBCN010000121.1, from coordinate 253,771 downwards.
GCGTTTACTTTACGTGCGTTTACTTTACCGTACGTAATGAGCTATTTACTATGCCTGTGGGTAGTGTGTTTTTGACTGTTTTACATAGTTGTCGTTTTTAAAATAGGCAAATAAAACTTGAGTATAATGTATAATGTTAAATTTGACAATTCACTTGACATCCGGTGACTTTCGGTTTCACCGAAAATGGCCCTGGCTTTTAATTTTCAAATGAGACCTTATATCATATTACATTTTTGGATTAAAAAAAAAATGCGTATAGCGATACCACATTTGTCAAATTTTGACAAACTAAAGATAACCCAAAATAATTGGAAACTACTTTCTTTATTAATGCAATACCAAACACGGTCATCTTAAATTAAAAACGAAGACATTTAGTTTTGTTTTGTCGCCTTTTCGCTAGGAAAGTAAGATAAGTTAAAGCTTTTTCGGTAAAATCGCCATTCAACCCTACTGCAATCTATTTTACTCTTATGTATTCTTTATAAAATTTTGGTTTTATCAAAAAAACCGATACTTGCAAATTCTAGCGGCCGCATTTTAAACTATTAGCTAATGGCACCCAAGTACTAAGAGGCTATTGACTATAAGGGACTTAAAGGCGTTATAAGAAACAAATTTGTAGAAGCAATTTTATGACTGATTATGGTTTGTGGGTGCCTAAATATAAAAAAATATAAAGTGCTTTTAAATTAAGGCTTGCGTTTTGGAGAAATCGGTAAATACGTCATTATTTAAAAAATTCCAGATTATCTCAAAATTTATGCATTTTCAGCAAAAATATAGGGAAATACATTTTTAAAGAAAATGGACGTTTTTCTAGGGCAAGATAGGTATAGGCACTGCTTTACACAAAAAAAGGTTGCGTTAAACCTTTAAAATAAGCTTGGCTCAAATATTTTTGCTATTAATTACACAAAAGGGTCAAATTATTTCCGAAATTTCGGAGCTCATGAATATTTTGGAAATTATCCGGAAGACGGTCGTACCTAGACACATCATACTATGAGACCAAAATCGGCAAAACCTCAAAAAAAAGATTTTTAAAACTGATTTAACCAAAGAATAAGTTTAGAAGATGCTAAAACATGCGATATTTTGCAGACGAAGTACAAATATTTTGTACATTTATAAACGTACAGGGTAATTCCTAAGTTAACGGTTTTTTTAACTGTGTATAGAACTCATTAAAATAAACAACTTTTTTAAATGAGTTTTTTCAAAATACTGAAAAATAGTGCACTTATATTCATTTAGTGTGCCGAATACGGTCCTGTCTTAAATAACTTGTCACCACCCAGAAAGTCTTCAGGTTGTAGTGCTTGAAAAAGTTAAACATGATTTTCCTGCAATGTTAATCACCTTTTTCTTTACTTAAACTGACTGGATCTTCCCCGATAAGATTTAAAACTTGTTCTTCCCTTTGCCAATTTTTAGGATTTCTAGGTCTTTCTGCATGAGGTTAATAAAACACCTGGGTCCAAGGAAACCAACGCGCGTACAATCTCGAAGCAGTGGCCGCAGATTGACGACTCTCCATAAATGAACAACATATCCACGTATTCATTGGTTTCGTATTGTGCCATCTTTGATCTTGTCCGATAAAAGCAAAGCGATTGATTCTTACTGCGTGAATAACAAGGTAAAAAACAAACGCAAATAAGAAATAAACTATGTTTTTATGCCCAGGCCCGCACTAAACACATTTTCAAATAAATTTATGTAGCTTTGTGATTTTTGAATTTAAAAAAATGTATTTAAAAAAATTGCTAATTTTAACGAGTTTTATACACGATTAAATAAAAAGCATCAACTTAGGAATCACTCTGTATATGTGCTTTAAAAGTTTTTAAGTTTAAGTTTTTCAAATTTATCCAGAGACTTACACGTTTAAAAACATTCCTAGTAAATAATGCCAATGTGCTGTTTACAATATAAAAATACAAAAAATTTAATATCTTATAGACCTTTAAAGATTTAAAATTAAATTAAAAGTTATGGGAAAAATTCGAAACTACTTTCATTGCATCCACGGCAAACATATATATTAATTAAAAAAAAAGTTTATTAGTTTACTTTTTAAATTTTTTTATTTATTAATTTTTTGTTTTTCAATTTTTCAAACATCAAAAAATATTTCAATAAAAAAAACAAATTTTAAACATTTTTATAAAATTATTCAATATGGGCCCATTAAGAATATTAAACATAATTTAATAAACATTATGTTTTTTCAATAACTTTTAGATATTGTTTTTCTTCGGCAATATATTCTTTAATACGTTATCATAATAAAAGACAATAAAAGAGCGCCAGCTGGGTCTACGATAATATTCGATAAAACTTTCTCAAAATCGAGAAGATCCTTTAGATATTTTGATCTTTGGATATTGGATAAAAAATTTCTGTTATTTCAGAAAGTTTTCTAATATAAGTAATAAAATAATAAAATAATAAATAAAATAAGGATAAAATGAAACCAAAGTTTAATATTTGTAATTTGGTATGAGGTAAGGGTCAGTTTGTAAGTGAAATATTTGGATATTACAAATATAAGAAAAATTTAGTTAAATATTATTAAACGACATTATGCTGATAAATAAAAGAAAATTAAAAATTACATACCCGAACTCTTAATAACACGACCAACCACAAAAAAGTTTGTTATATTTTGTCATAAAAAATATAACAATTTTTTTTGTACTTATATTTTCCGTAGTATTTTTTTCTGACCGCGAATCCGGGGTCAACAGTCCGCCATAACGACACCATTTTTTACAGCTAAAAATTGGTAAAAACTAATAAAAATTAACTGGAAAAAACGGGAAAAAATATTTTTTTACATCTTACTATACACTTTATGTAAAAAGATCTGCTATATCCAAATCTATGACCAGAATTAAGGTAGGTAGGTAGGGTAGGGTAGGTTTAAAGTGAGTGGACTTTTTACGCCGGCCAGTGCGACCCCCCCCTTTGTGGCTCAGACCCTTTTTTTTCTCCCAATAGGAGGACTTCTAATGAATCCGATACCAGTTGGGGGGGGGTTTTTACATCCCTTTTACTGTGTCGCCCCGGACATGAGCAAAATTTTTGTTTTCTGATGCCCTTTTGTTCCTGGAGAGTAGACGAGCAGATGATTAGATCCATCATGCCCTCCTCCCCCCGGCATGACGTGGGGTAGCTACCAGGTCCTTGTTACAGGAACCAGATTTCCCCTTTTTTGAGGCCGCATCTCCGGCCTTATCCTAAAAAACGGTCCTATCCGCTTTCTGTTTAAAGCCGGAAAACCCCCTTTTTCCATAAAGGCGGTTCTGTGCGTCCTCTGTTTGGATTTAGGAATTTTTCCCCCAAGCCCTTTTGGGGTTCGGGGGGGAATTAGCCTTTCCCCCCGGAACCAGGCGCCGGTGACTTCAGGGCACCTTACGAAACGGATTCACCCGTTTCGGTCGGCGCCCTTTTTTGCTTGTGACCTTGAGGGGCACCTCTTGAAACGGTTTAAAATTCCGTTTCGGTCAGCGCACCTGTGTCTAAGCATTGCGGGGTATGTAGCGGGGGTATACCTTCATCCAAATTTCAAGGACATTTACGTACCCTGCAACATCGCCCCAATTGTTGCGTAGAGCAGGAGGAGGGCGTAGAATTAGTAAACACATCGTTTAGATCCCGAATTGCAACTTACCGACTTACCCCCAAAAAAGGAACCCACCAACGAAAAAGGGTTTTTTTGTTTTATCAAAGGGAAAAAAGTTTTTCAATTGGGGTGGGGAAAATATTCGACGATTACAACATCTCAAAGTCGGTTTGGAGCTTTTGGGGGCGCTTCCTCCTGCAGGCCAAAGAGACGACAGAGATCAAGTCTTTAATTCCCCAAATTCCGAGCAGTAGGGAAAGGGGGCAGATCTGGGGGTTTTTCCCCGAGGTTTTCACTACCCGGGGAGCGAAAGGCGTCAGAATTCCAGGAAAAGGAAAGTGGTGGGTACTTTTTTACCAAATTTTTCTAAATTAATCAAAGAGTTAAATAATTTTTTTTTTTATTAAATATTTTATAGATAACTAAATCAGTTTTTTTGTTACAGGTTGGGCGCTACAGCAACTCCTCCATTTAGAAGTTAGTGGAATAAATACAGTCCGACTGGAGCATCTTCATACTTGCCATTGCCAAAGGGGGATCGAACGAAAATGGGGTTTTTTAAAAATCCAAAACACAGACCAGGAGTGTTTTCGATGGTCAGTTTTAGCTTACCTACATCCAGTGCTTGGGGCTAAAAAAGCTAATAGAGTCGCGAACTATCAACCATTTGAGAATGAACGGGGTTTTTCAGGTATTGAAAGCTCTCCTATGACTTTTAAAGATATACCAAACGAGCGACCCCAAAAATATTTCCGTTAATGTTTAGGGGGTTGAAAAAGTGTTTGAAAATGGTAAAAAATTATTGAAGTTGTCGGACCTTCATCATGCTGAATCTCGGGGAAAAGGGAAACATGCTAACTTATTACTCATTAGCGATGATTTTGGTAAAGTCACATTGTTTAATAAGAAAAATTGGGTTCTCTGTCAATTATCCCCAAAACAAACAAAAAATTTGCGGGGGGGTTTTAACATATTTTTATTCTGAAGATAAATTAAAAGCCAATCAAGAACATGATTGCGGACACGTTTCAGTTAAGTTACCAACGGAAAATTTGCGTAAGGATAAATATGGTAAAGAAATCCCTGAGAATTTACTTAAATTTGAAAATTACTTTTTTCCTATGTTTGGAGCTAGGGAAGTAATAGTCCACCACGGCAGAGCCCTACATTACCGCAGTAAGGCTAGATACTATGAGAGGTCGCCCTGTATCTCAGAGGCACCGTTGTATTAAGGTAGCACGAGTAGTCTTCTTCCAACCTCAAAAAACGGACCAAAAATAACTATTTTTAAAACATCGCGGATCTTGCCCTTATTTCGTATATGGGGGTTTTTGGGGTCGCTGATAATTAATCTGAAATTAGATTTTACAAATTCAGGATGGGTAATCTAAAATGACCAATGTTTTTTCTAAGATGGCAAATACATTTTTCAAAAATCAACGGACTTAAGCCAAATTTCGTATCAGGTGGTTTTTGAGGTTGCTGATTTTGAATCTAAAGTCAAATTTGAAACATTCATAGTTTGATATATTATTTTAGAAAGAATCGGCGCATCAGTACCGAAAACTATCCCACCTCAATTTTTTTATACGATCCTCTTTAAGTGGCTCTACTGATGATGTAAATGCATGTTGCCATGGCGCCATATCGTTTAAACCGAAATTGTTTCTTAATTTCGACATTAAAAGATGTGGAATCGATTCTCGAGGGTCGAAGACTCTTTAACCCAAGTTTTCAGCAATTGACACGAAATAACATATGGCAATTTGGTAGTTATGTATAACTTTTTATGTGCTTTAAAAATATATTAAAAGAAAATTTGGGTTTCGTTAAAAAAAACATCAATAACGTCATATTTTAAATTAAAGATACACACTATAAATATTTATTTTACCAAAACCTAACTTACTTTTTTACAGGTTCAAGCATTTTTCCAAAAATTAATTTGTTTTTGATTTATTAAATTTAGTCCAATAACTAAAAATAAATGTTTGATTGCGTATTTTAGATACTAGTTTTTATCAATAACAAATAATTTAATTTAAACTGTTTTGAACACCCCTTTTCCAAATTAAGTAACCCTGTCTCTAAATTACCCTGAACAACCTAGTGTCAACCGAAAAAATCTGTGCGCCAAAATTTGAAACTTTTTTACTTTAAAATTGACTAAAATTTTTTTTAATCTTATTTTGTTAATAAAAATAATTTTAAAAGGTAATTTGTTATGAAAAAGCTTGAGACTCTTCATATTTTAGTAAGGGTCAAAGGGCTGCGGAAAAGCAGTCCTCGCACTATAGTGAAAGTTTAAATCGGTTATAACTCCGTCAATTTTTATGCCACAAAAAAATAAAAAAGGAAAATAATCGTCATAAAAAATGCTACATTTTTCTACACTTTAGTTTTTTTTGTATCTCTTATGGTTTTGAAGTTTAAATGAGAAAAAGAAAATTTTTGAAAAATCACAAAAAAAAATCATATAATTTAAGCTCCTTTTTTTCAAAACTGTGCATCTCTAATCAGTTAAACTTTCAGATGTCATAAATAACATACAAATAAAGTAATTGGTACAAGGAATAAGTTTAATTTTGATTTTGAATGAGATGACATTTTTATTTTTTTTTTTTTAGTTTTAACTATTTTACACCATATCTCTCTGAAATTTTAGTCAAAAAGACTTTTATTCGTGATTATTTTAAAGGTCTTTTTATGCTTTTTAATAAATATTCCATGGCTTTTTGTTGAAAAATGTACCCTTTCCCGTTATTTTAGGTTAAGTACTTAATCACGTAAAATGAAAGATTTTAAGCAGCTATAACTTGCCCTAGATAGAACTTTTAGATCTTCATAAATAGCTCAATTATTTTTTTTTTATAACCTTCAATTTTGTTCATTACACTTTTTTCGATAAAACGCACAATTGCAGAGTTATGCGTAAAAACAATTGAAAAATTATTTTTTTAACGAAAAATCGCACTTTTCAATTGCGAATACTTGACATGACATTTTTTACTTTTAATTTGCTTATCTATCGATTTCTGGGGGTATTTTGGGTAAAAAATTGCCCACCTTGAGAAAGGGTGGCATCCACCCCAGGGGTGGTTGCGCACATCGGCACCATATAGATTTTGCTTTTCGATCATCCATCTATAATCTGTTAAAATTTTAAATAAATCGGTGCATGTATAAAAAATTCGGAGGTAAAATGTTTGACTGCCTGGACTAGTAAGGACGTCATTGCTGACCAAACCAATAAACAACCCACTGCAGATACATATTATACTTTTTTATTACGCTAAAGAATAAAATTATTTTTTGGTAAAAAACACTTACAATAGACGAAGCTTTATTTATTTCTGGTTAGATGTACGAAATAGCTGGCATGTTTTTGCTAGAAATCCTTCGTAAATATGTATATAACAAGAATTGAGATACACTATGATTTTTTTATAATCAGTTTGACTATATCCACGAATTTTAAATATTTTCTTAATTGTAATTATTGTTTAAAACTTTTAATAACAACTTTAAATACATTGATTTTTGTAATCGTTTAATTGCTTGCCAAGATACAGACTGCCAAAGTTAACCGGCATTTAAAGCGAATCTATAAACAATACTTAATATTAATTTTTTACACAAAGTTTGTATGTACTTATTACATTAATTTTAAGTTTATTTTATTATAAAGGATCCTTTTAAAACAGAAAAATGTGTCTTATTTTTTTTTAACGTTTCAAAGCCTAAGATCTCTAGTAAAAGTTATATTCTTTACCAATTAACAGAATTGTCAAATTTTTTAAACGAAATTGAATTGCAGACTTATCGGTCAAACACTATTAAATGGTTTTTAACAAAATTAAGCACAATGTTTCAGGATTGCATAAAGTTTTATCTGGCTGAAATTGGGATTGCTTGTTGAAATGTAATGGTCCCAAAAATCCATGCAAAAACTACTTCTTTTGCATTGCTTTTTGGTTTATTGCTTTTTTCCAACAGGTCTAATAAATTTTAAGATTTTCTAACTTATTCTATCTCTTAGGAAGTTAGGTTATGAATCTTTTATATTTCTACAATTTTTTTCTACAACCAACACTTATAATGTTATGGGCGACTTACATAACAAAAACTTTATTTTTTGATTTTTTTTTATACTTTATATGTTTAAAAATTGTTTAGTACGTTTCTGAAAGGAATTCTAATTTAATTTAATACTTGTTATATACATCTTTTTGTAGGGTTTCCAGCAAAAACATGCCTGCCACCAAAATCAAATAACTCTTGTTTTTTACAGATAAGGTTTGGTCTAAAATGGAATTTTAAAATTTAATTTGATATCTTTTTTATGCATTGAAATCTGTATAGTGCTAAATTAAAAACGGTTCCTGCTTTAAAGCCAACATTTTACCCTCCTTTGATATGCTGCTTTTTTGGCAGACATAACAAATTGACTAAGAAAATTGTTTCCTTCGGGCGAACAAATTTAATTTTGTAGACTTAAATCAATCATACAATTTTTACATCTCGGTTAAATTAAAGTCATTAGTCATTTTTTTATTATTTAATTATTTTATCATAAATGTTAGTTTTTAAATTAAATAAGCAAATCTTATACGTTTCTGTGATTCTATACTGTTTACAACATAATGAACATGGATAGTTATGTGACTACAAGTTTTTTAATGTCTGACGTTTTGGTGTCTGTACGTCTCTAAATTCAAGAGTATAAGTTATGTGTCTTACGAATAGTAAATAAATAAATAATAAAAAAGAAAATTTTAAGAAACAAGCTTTTATGTATTAAAAATAGGAAGATAATCTTTAAATTAATTCACACTCATAAATTTATTACATTACAACATTTTTATGATATAAAAGCTTGTCACGGGATTTACCTATTTTATAAAAAAAGAACATTAATTTTTTTTCTTAGAAATACTTATGTTAAGATAAAGTTACATATTCGGCCGAGTGATGATCCCTTTGTTAAATTTAGCAATGGACTAAACAATTGTTAAATTTAGCAAAGGGTGAAAAATGAAAAAAACTTGACAACGCAGCACATTTTTAAACATTTCATGGTAACTAGATTACAAGATATAGTTTAGTTCGGAATTTCGCGTTTAAAATCCATTAAGCCTAAAAAAGATTTAAAAAATAATTACCTTGCACAGAATATAAAATATATATTTTCTTCAAAAACAAGCAAAACAATAGATAGCTCGAATGATCAATACTGCAGAAATTCTAATTTGGGTTTTTACCAGGTTCTTTAATATAATTCATGCCTACTAAATTTTATTGGTACCTTTCGGTAGGTAGATTCATCTAGAGTAGGCAAAGTATTTGCTTTTTTACCTAGAAAATTAATGTTATAATTTAATAAAGATTATTAAAACAATTTATTTACAACAATTTTATTACTTACTGCTCTTTATTATTAAACTTTTAAACATTCTTCTTACTACTGTTTTTTTACAATTAACGACATCTATACTTTTGTATTAGAAACAAAGTAACACTTTTAACATCCTAAATCCTAAAATATAAAAGTATTGACATTTTTAATTACCAGAACCTAACTTATAAAATTTTTCTTTAAAATTAATATTCATCTATTCCCTTTAAAACAAAAAAAAAATAAAGAGTACAACATTTTCCCCTCACTCTACGTGCTGAGTAGTGGGCGGACGTGGCATATACTATTCTCCGCCGACTAATCAGCGTGAAAACCAAGAGAGAAAAGTTGTACTTTTATTCGTCTTTTTCTCTTACGCACACTGTAAGACTTGATCGGACTTGTATTTTGGCAAAATTATAATATTTAGTAATGCAAGCTGAAAACTGTCCGGTAGCGTAGTGGTCAGAGCCTCGGCTCGCCGCGCCGGCGATCCGGGTTCGAATCCCAGCCCCGCCGGGGAGACATATTTAGGTAGTAGTTATTTAAAATAACGTCCGTGGTGGCACTACCGCGTTGTCTAAAAGGTGCTGTGAAATGCAATATCTGCATGTTTCAGTGCTTGGGCAGCGTTGACGGAACTGGGGCAAAAAAAAAGATGGGTTAAACATCGGAAAACCCGGCACTCACGGTACTCTGGTACTTAGGAGTATATATGTATATGTATATGTCTAGTATATATAGTATATATGTATATGCAAATCCTTCGTGAGTTGTCACAAAGATAAAAAAAAAGGACAGTTAGTGCCTAAATCATTAAATTGGAACATTTTGCATGCTCTTGCGATGCAGAAAAGATTGCACTTACTTACTTACTTGAAGCTTACGTTTTCAGCTTGCATTACTAAATATTATAATTTTGCAAATATACAGGACCGATCAAGTCTCACAGTGTGCGTAAGAGAAAAAGACGAATAAAACTAAAACTTTTCTTTCTTGGTTTTCATGCTGATTAGTAGGCGGAGAATAGTATATGCCCCGCCGCCCACTACTCAGCATGTAGAGAGAGGGAAAAATGTTGCCCTCTTATTCTTATTCTTTTTTTTTTAACGTGGAGTGTTCGCACGACCAAGTGGCAGGGCTGCCTCTAGTAGTATTTATCGAAGGTTGCGATAGATAATCTAAGTAGCTTATATCTAGCGACGAAAATTTTTTTCGCTTCTCAGAGCTGGGTGTGCTCTGAAAAGTTTAACAATAAAAGGGCAATTATTATGTGAAATCGTAAAAAACGCTCTTGAGCTACTCCAAACCCTATCTCATCTAGCGTGCGTGTAAAAATTATTATATGTATTTGCGCTGTTTCTAAAACCAAGAACATCTTTTATTGCGATGCAAAATTTCTTAAATCAAGATTTACACCCTAGAGTGCGTTTAACTTGGATTTCGACAAAGGCCTTGCGACGAATCGGACCTTTACCACATCGGGTCTCTAACGGTATTTTTTAAGTACCATATGTTATAGTTTTAAACAGCATTAACTTATGCCTATCAAGGAGGTTTGTTACCGGCTCGTATCAATAAAATGTAGTAGCCATATTAGAGAACCTGTAAAAAAACCCAAATTTAAAGAAATTCTGCAGTATTAGTGATTTAAGCTATTGTGCTGCTTGTTTTTGAAGAAAATATATAAAATAACTTTGTTGAAGTGTCAAACCAACTTTTTTTATATTCGGTGCAAGGTAATTATTTTTTTAAAGATTTTTTAAATATTTTTATTTGATTTTGAATGCAAAATCCCAAACTAAATTATTTTTTGACAAATAGTTAAAGTTTAAGTTATACCCTGTTGCCAAGAGTGTTCATTTTTACCTCTTTGTTAAATTTAACCCATTGTTAAGTCCATTGCTAAGTTTAACAACGCGTTTATCACTCGGCCGATTGTATTCTTATTCATTTACACAGGTTAACCTTGAGACATATATAATATAAATTGTGTATTGTAAGAAATTAATGGGCTTTATTTAATTTAAAAATTACTTTTGTTTTTTATAATATTAATTTATTTTTTTATTTTTAGTTTATAAATAGGAGTCCGCCATATTGAATTTAGAAAGAGGTTATTCTTTTTTTGTATTTTTTTACAAACTTTTTTTATTTGATACCCGTATAATGGGAGTGCATAAAAAATATCTAGTCCGTCATCTTGGGCAGTTCGCTATATTGGATATGAAATGACTTATGTAACGCATTGTAATCCAAACTAAACGCGCGTGCAAAATTTTAGTACAATCGATTAAGGATAAGTGCTTTAAAATTAAGTTGCAAGATTTGACCTGAACAGACATACATACAAACATTGCAAGCTAAATAAAAGCTTGTTAAAACAAAAAGTTTTGTTTAAATTAAAGTTTTAACAAAGATTATTAATCCACCGAATTATATCAGTCATAAGCGTAGGTTTTAAGACTTGTTAAAGGACCAAAATAAGACATTTTTATTATATCTTCTATTTCTGAATATTGAGCATTGATTTTAACGAATTTTTGGGAAGGTTCAAACGTAAAAAAAGTCATATTAAAAAAAGTAGTACGTAGGGAGGCACTAAGCGATTTGTAATATGTAAAATGGATGAAGGTCCTAATGTTAAGTCGTAGAGGTAGGTGAACCGAACTCGTCTTAAATTTTGTAATTTGGACCGGGTATGGGCATCAACAGTGTTTTTTGTTTATTTTAATAAAACTTATCAAAATAGGGTCTTAGTTTTAACGCGTTTTTTTAAGTAACAAGAACCAGTAAATGTACGTTAGGGAGTACTATTTTTTTAAATCATAATCAATGAAAGAAAATCACTAATATATTTCTTTAGACTCGTCGAGTAAATATTTCCAAAAAAAAAATAGTTTTTAAAATAGATATTTACGTTATAAGTCCGGAAAATGAACTTTTACATTAAGAGTGAGATGTATACGAACTAGGCGACGAACAAGCCGAGTCTGGAATTTCGAAAAGAATACTGTAAAGGTAAAATGTACAATATTTTATTTCATATTGTTTTGTTAAAATTTATGTTATGAAATAATAATGTATTTTTAACCTGCTTCATATATCTACAAAATAATTAATTATCTACTTTGGAAACGGATTTTAAGATTTTTGTTAAGTGGTGGAAACATTGTCAGTACTAACATAAAATTTAAATTTGACAAAAAGATTGTGTTGATATATCCAGGAAACACAACTGTTCTGTTTTTATTTATGTCAAAGTAAAAATTGGTGTTACTTTACAATCACTTTTGGTAGAATTACCAAAATATAGAAAGGTGGTGGAAATCTGAATCCAGATAAAATTTTGCAAAAATCTAATAAGGCTACAGGGCAGCTAGCACAATGGAAATGTGAGAATAGGAAGATTTCGTACACGAAGACGTATTTATGGCTTAATTTTATGACCTTGTAAGTAAATATGCACGAGTTTGAATAAAAATTTTGACCTATTATTAACTTTAACAATATTAAAAAAAATCGGATTATTCCTGTAATTTTTTTTACTGGCTTCAATACTGTAAAAGTTTATTTTCTGAACTACTGAACTGTTAAAATTTAAGACTGATTTTAAAAGCCCCCTTTTAAATTTTTTTACAATCACTTTACATATAGTAGAATAAAATATAGTTCTTATTATACTTACCTGAAAATACTACATTTTCAACTGTGTATAAAATACAGTAAATATGACATTTTCAGAACAGCGTACGGAATTTTTTTCCCGATCCCTCTTTCTGTGCGCTTATACAAAAATCCATCCATGGAAACTGTTCATAACAACGATTTATTTATTAATGACATATTTTATTTTCTGCCAGTGAAAATTATGCCATTTTCAAAAAATGAATTCAGATTTGGAAGAAAATCCGGATATTCCCGATATTATATTACAACAAGCGGCAGAAGTGAGTGCAGAATTATTACCAGTAAAATCCAGGTTGATATATGAACATGAATATCACATTTTTACCGAATGGCGGACTCAGAAAAGAATCAAAATTGTGAGTGACGATATTATCTTAGTTTATTTTACTGATAAAGCCAAATCTATGAAGTCATCCACCTTATGGAGTCGATTCTCCATGTTAAAGAGTTGTTTGGCAATAAAAGAAAATACTCACAACCAATAGCCAAAAACTATCGCTTTTTTTGAAACGACAAGCTGTAGGATATGTACCATAGAAATCCAAGGTTCTTACACCAGAACAAGTAACCAAATTTTTATGTGAAACTTCAGATGGACAATATCTACTAGCATGCCGCAGAGATGATTAAATACGTTTAAGTTTAGACGATGTGGAAGAAAATGGGCGTTTCTTTGTCGTGTTCTTACGAGATGGAAAAACTCACAGGTCAAGAAGTTTTACCATTACCAATGAAAATTGCAAATTCAATCCCCGTACACTTTGCCGTAAATACGCAGGTCTTTGCCCTAAAAATATGGAGAGTAGAAGATTATTTGTTGCATACCGAAACCAAAGATGTTACGCTCAACATGTTGGGTGCCATACTATCAGTGGTATTTCAAAACTTGTTGCAAAATACTTAAAACTAAAAAATCACGAAGAATATACCGGACATGGGCTAAGGCGTTCTTTGGCTACCATGTTGGTAGAAAGCGGCGGTGATTTGCTCACTTTGAAAAGACACGGAGGATGGCTTTTTTCCAATGTAGCAGAAGGATATATGGAGAAGTTCATTCAAAGAAAAATTGAAGTATCCCAAAAGTTGTTTAGGCCTTGTAACTTGGAAACTACAAAATCTGTAACAGTCAATCAAGAGAACCAAAACATACACGAACACTCCGCTTTAGCATCTTTAGTTCAACAAAAAGAAATACAAACGGGATTGAGCTTCAAGAATAATACGAATTGTACAATAAATATGACCATTAATCATAACGGTTCCGTCCAAAATTAATTTTCTTAGATTTAATTAGCTTGTAATTTTTTTTTGTTGAATTGTTTTACTGTTTTAAAAATAAAAATAAATAATCGCAATTTTCTTAAATATTTTTTGGATGTTTTTTATTTTATGTTTTTTCAGGTACCAAGTATAATAAAAAATATCGTTCATTACACGTCCAGAAATGGATTTTTCCGTTCTTGCATGACTTCCCGAGAATTTGTCACGCGCGCACGGAAAAATCGTCATTTCCGTACTGGTAATGAAATATACTATTATGTGCGGGCTTTTAAAATGATTTCTTTATATAGCATATTACTGTGTATATGCATATTACATATTTCTTATTAAATGGTTTAGAAAACATTAAGAAAAGTGTTAAAAATCATAATAAATGGGTAAAAAACACTAAAATATTTTTAAAAACTCATTGAGTTAATATTTACTAGAATCGATTATTAAAGTTGCGAACAGAGGTTAAGTAACAGCATTATTTTCTTAACACGCAACTTCCGATTTTTTATTGCACGAGCATTTTTCTGAAGACCTGAAAAGTTGCAAGTGGTAACATATCCCCCAAAAATAAGAAACTTTTCCTTCTACTTATAAATATTTGTTTTTTTAGTGTTATTTTGTTTTAAAAAGTTATTTTTTAGTTTATATAAGCAATAATAATATGATATTCAAAACTTTACACAAAGGTTATTTATGGTTAAGCCAAATAAATTTTAACAGAAATACCAAAGATGTAAAAGCGGGCTACTTTGCCAGTATGATATAAATCGTATTTAAGAAAAAAAACTGAAAAAAAAGCTTTTATAGCAAACCAAACTAAAATGTAGAAAATAATTTTTAATAATTTCATTAAAGTAATAAAGCGTGTGGTACAGTCTGTCTCAAAGTATACCGTGTTAGCTCTTGCCTTCATTGATGAATTATACCTGCCGACAGCAATAAAACTGCGGATCGGTAGGTATTAAAGGACAGAACATTAGGGACGGACGTTAATAATATAAAGATTTATAATTTATTGTTTATTTAGGTAAGTATAATCTTAAAATTACATTAAGAAATTAAATATATGCAAAGTTTTAATAAATTTATAACTGCATTATCTATACATAATTACATTTTTAATCTAAGTATCTAAATCTAATTCTGTTTCACTATCAGAGTCATCATTGAGATAAATTACAATGGAATTTATGTTGTTTTGAATAGAAATGTAAGAGTCCTCAATTTTTATAATGTGCTGTAGTGAATTTCTCCAGCTCTCAACTGGTATGTTAGTAATTACATTTTTTATCAAATTTATAACACTGGGACTTAAAGTAGGTGTAACATTTTCTGCTCTGATCTTTAATTTTACTTGGTTTCACAAATGCTCTATGGGGTCAAACATAGAGTGATACGAAAGAAGCCGTAAGCCAGTATGCCCAGCCTGTTCAGCCAAATTATCACATACATATTGTTTTTTAATTGCATATGAATTTAGGACTTCCAAAAGATGCGTTTTTTTGTAACTGAATTCAAAATAAATATCATTTTCTAACAACTATTCTTGGATTTTAGTTTTTGAACTTGATGAAGCTGGTGCTTTGTGTAGCAGACGACTGTGGTAGCTTGCGTTATCCATGACAATAACACTGTTGTTAGGAATATTTTTTAAAAGATAATTTTGAAACCAGTTTTCAAAAAGTTTTGCACTTGTATCCTTATGATAATCCAAGCTAGAATCATTAATATTCTTTGCAGACAACAGCAAGCAGTTTGGGACAAATCCGTCTTCTGAAACAGCGTGTATAATGGTAATGCGTTTTCCTTTATTTGAAGGTGCTTTCGTCTGACAGTTTTGACTGGAATCAACCCATCCTTTGGATACTGTGTCGTATGTATCGAACCATGTTGGTAAAGGAGGTAAATTATGGATCTGTTTTCTAACCTATATCTTTTAATTTCTTCAAGGTAATTAAATATCCAAGTGCGTAATCTGTGCGATTTTATTACTACTTGTCTTTTATCTATTTTGCGGTATTTAAATCCAATTTTACAAATAACTCTATGGAGGGTGGCACGGCTAATATTTATATTGGTTTCGTCTTCGTCTAGCTTTTTTTTCAGTTTATCCAAGGTAGGAATAAGTTCTCTTTCATAAAGACAATATATTTTCCTTCTTATTAGGTCCTAATCACTATTGTCTATAGGGTGAGATTGAAAATTACTAAGTTTTTTTCTTTTGTTTAATTTTTCACAAATAATAAAATCCCTTATCGATGATATTGGAGTTTTTGTAAGTAGATGGGTTTCTTTTTAAGCTTCTTGTTTAATTAGACCCCTACTGATTAAAGTTTTATACACATTTTTCACAACCCGTTTTACATCTAATGACAAATGATTTTGACTCGACATAGTTATATTCTCGTAAAACAATTTTTTCCAAACGCACAGTAAAAACGGTTATTCAACACTGCCACTAAAATATTAGTCAAAATATTTATATGCCTAATGGTTAATACTCAAGAAATACCTGACCCACCCCTGCCCTTACAAACAAATGGGTTTACCCAATAACAATAGATAATAAAATCGTTAAAGGTTTATTGGGGTATGGTCCGTCGAAAGCCATAACGATATTCTTTGAGACAGACTATATAATTTACATATACAGCACAAATTATATTCGTGCGTGTTTTTTTTTTAAGTATAATTTATTTTCTATTTTTTTAGTTTCAAAACAACATCAAAAGTAATCTTAATCAGAGGCCTTAAATAT
This sequence comes from Listronotus oregonensis, assembly GCA_019359885.1. Lineage (NCBI taxonomy): Eukaryota > Metazoa > Arthropoda > Insecta > Coleoptera > Curculionidae > Listronotus > Listronotus oregonensis. The sequence continues at coordinate 237,019 of JAHBCN010000121.1, read as the reverse complement.
GGCGAATGCGCAAGGATTGTGAGGTGAGGATAGTTATAAGATTGTTGTATTGTCTTCGGCCCTTAACCCCTGTGCAAATTTTCAAGTTAATCAGACTTCTTGAGATTGGTGAAACTTAAGTTGAAAGATTTCGTTACATAGATGGATACATATAGTTGAAACTAATATGAGCGTGTTAAAAATGATATTAAAAAAAAGATGTCCTTTTTTATTTACAATTACAGCTAGATCCAAAAACTTATTGACACAAATATATTATAACCACTTAAGCCTAACCTAATTATTGTATCTCCAAATAACAGTACGACATTTAAATGTGACCCTTAACCTACGGACGAAATTTGCTATTAAAGTTTTCCCATTTAGGAGGTCTGATATTAGGCCATTTTAAGGTCGGTTGCCGTTTTCTTAGTAGGGGAACTGTTTTAGGAAATACTTAATGTTATTAGAATTTCAGCGACTTAAGGAGAATTTAAAATGATTTTATTATAAAATTACTTCTGATGACACAGCAAATGTACATTCTGGTCCTTATGGCGATGTTTATTTAATCTAATTAAACCGGTTTGCTGAATTAAAATTAGACTTAGGATGAATTTAGGGTAAATTTATTAAAACGGACATAACGATGCCTGTTTTGTTTAAAGTAATTTTTCATGTTTCGTAAAGAAATTGAAAAATATTAGATTTTTTGTTGATGAACAGAATAATTATAGTAGTCAAATATATCATGAGAGTAATAAGTACAACTAATGACTATATAATAGTTAGAAACAATAGTAGAGGATAAGTTTACATGGTGTAAAAAGTACAATGCTCACGATTTTGATTGGCGATAGTGGAGCTTAAAACAAGTCGAAAAATCTAAGAATATATGGGCCAAAAGTTAATTGTTTTCGAAATATGGCCTTTCAAAGTTTAAAAATGTTGGCAATACTGCGCCCGTTTTATCGCAGTCGCGAGTCGAAATTTCGAACGTTTTTTGCTAGGTTTTGCATATTTACACTTTTTTTAAGGAGATGTTCATTTACATTCAAGTAATAAAAATTAATTCTTGTAATTTATTTTGACATTTAATTTAAAATTAAATTTAAGTAAAAAACAATAAATAATTATTGTTTGGTGTTGGTGGCGAGTCGAAATTTCGAATGTTTTTTGCTAGGTTTTGCATATTTACACTTTTTTTAAGGAGATGTTCATTTACATTCAAGTAATAAAAATTAATTCTTGTAATTTATTTTGATATTTAATTTAAAATTAAATTTAAGTAAAAAACAATAAATAATTATTGTTTGGTGTTTATTTATCATCTAAAAATGGTTGTACTTACTAAAAGAATAGGCTGAATATCCATTTTAAGAACAAAAATTATTATATTTTAAAACAGCACTTTTTAATTTTACTAAGGAATAAGAGATCTCGGTTACACACATTCTGTTTTTAAACATCTTTGGTAAATTTTGCACTACGGTTTTCGTTAATTTAAAACATATCGGCATATTTTCCCGACTTAAAAACAAACAAAAATATCGCGCCGGGCCGGTGAGCAAAATTTACAACTGACTTTACTACACTAACAATGCTTCTAGGCAGCTCTATTGCCAATTGTTTTTTTTTAACTTTTTACCTGGGAAAAATATTTTTTTATTTTTTGTAGATTAAAACATTTAAAACTTAGTTTATGGTATTACCAAATGAGTCTACTGATAAGCTATTAAGACGAAAGTTTACAATTGTTAAGATTTTCAAAAATAATTGGTTCTAAAGTTATAACTAATTTCATCTGGTTAATAACTTAATTATAATAGTTTTCTTCCTCTATACTTTTTTTCCACGACCAATAGCAACAAAGTTATTAGCAAATAAAATGATAAGAAAAAACATTGTTTTAATTTTTTTCACATTTTATTTATTAATTTAATAATCTTTTACCTACCTTTTCTAAAGGTTTTTTACAAAAACATGCCAACCCTCTCGCGCCATAGTATAATGAGAAACTAAAGTGTCCTTATTTTAATTACGATGACGCTATTTTTAATCAAAAACAGGTTAATTTATTTCCTTGCCTAAATAAGAACGGATGGGATTAAATTAGTCACCAAATTATTTTCTTTTAGTTATTATATAGACTGGAATGTTTTCCAAATAATCACTAACCAAAACGTTGTGCATCAATTAGGAATAAAGTCAATGGGAGGCCAAGATTTTATTGTTATTAAAAATGTATTTTGGTGACAGGACATATAAAATTTATTTGGTGACAGATTTATTTTGGAAACACAGTTATTATATCAAGCATGAAAACATTTTCTTGGGCAGTATTTACGAAAATTATTTATTTATTATATAAACTCTTATAAATTTGGGTACATTAATTTGATAACAAATTTATTATTTGGCAATAAAAATAAATATTTGGGTTTGATATAATAATAAAAGAATTTTTTTGGAACAAACTTTTTTTATAGTGATTAGAAATATATTCCTTATAAGAACCCTTTGCTAAATATATTTTTTCGAAAAAATGAATGTCTTAATCTGACATTAGACTAAAACGACTGGTTACTGGTCTCGTCAACACGAAGCAGTCGCCTTTGTCCAGAGATTCCACATTTATTAAATTTCTACTTTTTTTAGTAGAATTATCTCAGTTTTACCTAAATTCTGGTAGACAACTTTTTTGGTGGGTATTTATTTGAGTTTTAACTCACCCCAGTGTAGCAAACTTGCTTTCCTTGGGCAGCAATGCAAGTAGTGCGTCAGAAAATTATAACAAGTTCTGGAATAAGGTAAACCCTGACAAGTTCAGGAATAAGATAAGCTTATTACCGGATAATGGTGCCAAATAATAATGAAATCAAAATTAAAAATAATTTTTAACTGCTTTTTGCCTTCAACTAGAAAGGATAACATTTTATATTAAAAATTATTCAATTAGTCACTAAAACACAAGTGAAAAGAGGTATTATATTCTATAGATATCGGACTAGGGAGAAAATTTAGGGATTCACTTAATAAATATATCATAAATATTCAAGAGCCAGAAAATTCCAGTTAAAGTCTAAAATTTCTTAACCTATTTATACAACTGAATATTCAAATTCCAGCAGCCAAACACAATTTAGGTAAAATGGAATATTTATTTACAAAAAAATAATCGTCTAGACGCTTTTATGACCTTAACACGAAATATTTTCGATAACAAGCTGGTAAGAAAACTGATTTAACAGCAGAAAAAAAATGTAAATAAATATTTAAAAAATATATATAAATAAAATATATATATATAATATAATATATAATATATATATAAAATAATATATATATAAATAATATATATATAAATATATTAATTTTATTTATTATAAAAAAAAATATATAAAAAAGTGGCATAAAAGATTAAAATAAGAAATCAGTAAATAATGTATATGCCTAAATCTGTTAATTTTATTTATTATGTTAAAAAACTGAATGTTTTTTTTTATGACAGGTCACAAAAGCTTAATTAAAGGCCTTCTATGTATCATGGGTATGGGGTTTCAAATATTAAACCCATTTTTAACCGATAAAAAAAAACTCGACATGTATGTTATACTTTTGGAACTGCAATATATTCACGTAGTCTAATTTATTAGGGCTTTCCAACAAATAAACAAAATTTTATAGGTGTATGTAAGTATGTTTGTATGTATGCTTGTATTCATGTTGGTATGTGTGTTTGTATGCATGTTTATACGTATGTTTTTACGTATGTTTGTATGTATGCTTGTATGTGTAATTGTATGTATGTTTGTATGTATGTTTGTATGTATGTTTGTATGCATGTTTATATGTATGTTTGTATGTATGTTTGTATGGCTATTTGTATGTATGTTTGTATGTATGTTTGTATGTCTGTTTGTATGTATTTTCATTACCCTTTAAAATTATATTTTGTGGCTTCTGGGGCCTTTATTTTTAAAAGACAAAAAAAATGTTTTATATAAAAATTGTAGGATTTTTCCATATTATCTTTGAAATTATCAGTTAAAAAATACCAAAAAAAAAAGGGGGAAAAATATAGGCAACTTCAACTTTTAAATGAAACCCCCTTATATTATGCTACAACGAAAATCTTTTTTTTTTGATTTCAAAATATGTAAGGGGCCCCAGAATTTTAAATTTCGGGAAACTAATAGAAAACCTTAAAAAATTATGACAAGTTCCCATAAACTTTTTTCCCATGAGCCTCCCCTACCCGGGTACAGGTCAATGGGGGTTGAAAAAGTTTTTGTTTTTAGCCTTTAAAATAAAAGGGTAATTTAATATTTTTAAATTATGGTTACTAGATAAGTCTTCTTAAAAAGAACCCATTAAATCATATTTTTAATTTGGGGGCACAAAAATAATAGCAATTTTTAATAACCCGTATGATAAATAGCAAATTATTTTGGGTAGTTTAACCTTAAACTAAAAAAAAAGGATTTGATTAATATAAAATCAATGTTTAAAATAAAAATATGGTTGGTATTTTTTTACATTATACAGGGTGTTTTCAATTTTACTTAATATTGGAAAAATCAATTTTTTGGGGCTATTTTTAAAAAGAAAACTTCATGTGAAATTATGTCCTAAACATCTTAACTTTTGGGGGAAAGGTAAAATTTTCAAAAATAAATAATTTATTATTAAAACCTGTAATCCCTTTAATATTTAATGAAATTTTGGGATATAAGTACTATGATAAGAAGTTTTAGTGAATTTTTTTTTTTTATTTCCACCAGTGCGTTTCGTACATAATTTGACCTGCTATTTTGGCAAATAAAAAAATGTGGCACACTAAAAATGCTTCTTTATAGATAGTACATGTATGCAAATATAAAATATCCCAAGTGGATTACAAATTTTAATAATAAATGATTTATTTAATAACCCCCCTGTCTCAGAAAGTTTAGGACATCGTTTATATGAAAATTTTCTTCTTAAATGAAAAAAAATGATTTCCTAATAAAAAACGTACAATTAGAAAACACCTGTTATTTTTAAAAAATTACCAACCTGATATTAAAAAATCGTAAACAGTGGGGTATCGATGGAATCAGAAATACCCCTTTTTTGTTTAAGGTTAAAGCTATCAAATAATATTGTTGAGCCTTTTTTCTCGGTGTAAAAAAATTGCTGTTTAGTCCTGGCAAACTATGATTTAATGGTTATTTTAAAGACTATCTAGTACCATCATATGAAAAAAATATAAATCGCCTAGTATTTAAAAAGTTATTTAAACCAAAAAATTTTAGGCGTCCGTTATGTACCCTGTAAAAATTTTATAGAAAAAATTTATGGGAAAATGTCATAATTTATTTTTTTATGACTCCGAAAGATCCTTTATTCTGGATTTCAAATATATATACATTGATGATATTTGGATAAAACCCTTTTTGAAATATTTTAGGTTAAATTATTAATAAATTACAAAAACTTTCATCTTAGTATTAAAAAAGCCATTTTTAAACAATAGAATTGTTATGTTGCTGAATTTGGTGAGGGTTTTTTCTGTACCATAATGTTTATTTTGTGATTAAACATTCATGCTAAAGTGAAGGAAGACTTGTCGGTGAATAGAATTTTATTTAAAAACTTTGGATCCTGCTGCATAAACCTAGCTATTTCCAATGCATACTTAGGTCGGTCCTGCATGTTTTGTTCAGGAAGGTTCTGAACGGACTTTTAAAAATTTATATGGAAATAAATTATATCGTTTAAAATTTTAAGGTTAAATAAATTTCAAAAAAAATTTTCCGGGGTAAACCTTGTTTTCATGTCGTGCTGCAGTCCTTTTCTTCTTTTTAAAGCTTTTTCGTTTAATAAACTTTTTACTATGTATTTAAAAAGTTTTCTATAGAGGGTACCCGAAGTAAAGGATATAATAAGTTATATTTCCTTTGACTATCGTCCATTATTATTGTTACCATAAAAATGACGCATAATAGAGATTTTTTGTTCTTCTGAATAGACCATTGACAAAAAGCAATACAAACTAATTTTAATAGTTAAAATGATAAATTTCAACTTTTTACAATATCAATATGTCAAATTTATTGAAAACAATTTTATTGTTTTCATAGCTTTCTTGATACTAATATGATTTTTTTAAAATTTATTTATATTTTAGGCTTAAATATCTTAAAATGGTTCATCCAAATATCATCAATGTATATATATTTGAAATCAAAAAAAAGGTCTTTTATTGTAGCGCATAATATACAGGGTGTTCCATTTAAAAAAGTTGAAGTTGCCTATATTTTTCCATTTTTTAATGCGATATTTTTTAACTGATATTTTCAAAAGATAATATGCAAAAAAACCTACAACTTTTATGTAAAACATTTTTTCTGTCTTTAAAAATAAAGGCTCCAGAAGCCACGTAAATATAATCAAAGACCCTGTATGTTTGTATGTGTGTTTGTATGTATGTTTGTATGTATGTTTGTATGTAGGTTTGTATGTGTGTTTGTATGTATGTTTGTATGTATGTTTAGACGTATATTTATATGTATGTTTTTATGTATGTATGTTTGTCTACTCATTTTTCCAAAACTACCATTCGTCAATGGCTTACATTTACTTTAATTAAGGAAACGAAAAATACTTTATCATAATTGGTTGGGTAGTTTTTTTGAAATGAGCTAATATGTGAAAAAGTGAATTTTTACAGACAAACAACAGAACAATAAAAATAACATGAAAATCAAATAAAAGTTGAATAAATGTCATTTTCATTAGGCGTTTATACAGAGAAATAACATAAAATAAAAATAAGAAGTAACCTTGAAGATCACTAACTTTTAACTAACTATTTTGTTTTTATGTGAAATCACTACTACTCATGCGCTATTAAAACCTTAAAGGATCATACCTACGTGCGAACCAATGTACGAGATAGAATCGTGATAAGTCCAGGCAGAGCAAGGGAGAAAGGTCGTAGATTTATTGTGCTTTCTCTCTCACGCACTTGTGTGCACTGCCTTTAGTAAGTCTACGCTTGAAGACATGACTTTTGTTTAAAGGCTTCTGATTGATTATTCCTATTGTTTATTTCTATTTTATTGGGCTGCATAAATGGGCTTTTTTCTACTTTCTATTTTCTTCTTATTTAATTTTTATGTTATTTTTATTTTTATTATATTTGTCTGTTATAATCCACCTTAAGTATATCGTCCTGGCTTATTCATACGAGCTACAGAGGTGGTTTCAAAGGCAATACCTTTCAAAACCTTGGTTAAATTTAAGGTTATGTAGAAAAATAATTAACAAAATATTAAAATGTTTACAAGTAAACTATTTGTTCGTTTTTTTTAAATAGCTCTTTACTTAAAATTACTAATTAAGAAACAGAAAAAATAATATACACAGAATTATAACATATTTTTTTATATACGTACTAAATTAACCAAAAAAAAACCGAAATTTAAAGAAAATTTGGAACAAATTGGGGATCTAATTTTTTTAAGTTGGTGCCAGCACAAAATACCTGCCAAATATAAAAAAACAAAAGTTGTAAGTAACATTCTCCTTTAATTTTATATCGGATATTTCGTTTTTCTTTTATAATAAATTTTATATTTAATTGCCATTGTCCGTACCTACTTTTTACTTTTTTTTTGTTGCCTAATTCGCTAATAAAAAAAATGTTATTTTATAATTTTAGGTTAATAATTTTAAAGCCAAGATTGATTGCATTTAACAGCAATTTTAGCCATGGTTACACCAATTATCTAAATAATATCATCCAGATAGAAACTTTAATTCACTATTCTAGCACTAGTATAGCTGTAACGAAGACAAATACAGTCTATGAACCTCTCTATATTAAGAATAGATTTCCTGGATATGCATTGATATGCATTGATGGAAAAGGGATCAGTAGAAAAAAACTTTTATATAAAAGGTTTACTTTTTAAGTGTACCTTTTGTCACGGTTAGTTATGATTTCTACGTTTGTTTTCAATAATCTAGTTTGTTTACCTTAATGCAGGTCGGTTTTCATTTTTTGCAGTTTTTTTTTTGGAAAAGGCTCCAAATTTGATTGTAATTGCCGGGTTACTTATTTTTTTCATCGCCTTTGGTATCCTACCATGCTTTACGTTGCTTTTACCCCTCGTAGTATTATGTATAAAAAATTAACATTGTTATTTGGGCAGCGTGGGTAGGCAACTCAAAATGCGTAACGATGTTCCATCAGGAAAAATTCCTAGAATTAGCAGCGAGGCGTGCAACTGATGTTTTGAGAAGGACAATGAGCCAACGGCCATGTTTTAGCACTTTACGTCATTCTTCAAGCTGTGAACTAGGAAAATTTGCAGCTTCTGGTATTCAAGCCATCTTTATAGGATTTGTGCTGCAAATTTCCCAAAAATCTTTCCCGATTTAAGTTCCTTTTGGGTTTTTTGTGGGATTTTGTTGGTTTGCGTTGCCTTTTTGACTGTTCGGAAAGAAATCTGCATTGCAGGACTTGCAGTTCGACGCCGAGGATCACGTGTTAGTGGAAAATCCCCCTTAACATATTGGGTAAGTTTTTTAGACTCATAACCGGTTGCAGAAAGCATGATTGGTACTTTGAATTTTTAAACCCAATTCAGATTTGAAAAGGTTGCCTATTAAACCAATGAATAACACTGACATAACGTTCTGTTAAACATTCAAAACCGATTACCTTTTTTTACGGGTTATTCTAACTGAGTATTTTCCGTATAAAACGGTACATTAATAGATTTATTTGGGTTTTTCTTAAGACGCGCTGGTTCAGGGGATTTTCATTATTATTTTTTATATTACGCATGCGTTGGACAAGTCGAATTTCAGTGGGGATATTAATTACCTAATTACCCCAAATTTTAAAGGGGGTTTTTGTTGGGGCCCAATTTATTGCGAAAATCGCAGTTTTATTGAATTATTCTTTTTTGTTGTTGTTTTTTGACGGTTACGTTAATTGGCTACGCTATGGCGTTAAAGTTAAAAAACGCCGTTAGATGGCGCTGGTGTATAGATCATTTGTTTCTTTTAGTATTAATTAATTTTCTGGGGTTAAATTACCTTTTTTTGGTAATAAATTTTAATTACTAAGTTTTCTTGTCAAAAAAAAAAGTTAAGCCCAGTTTAACCCCCCTACTCCCCGGGCCCAAATGAGTTAGGGCATTTTTCCCACTCTCTCTCTGCTACTCACCTTCGCTTTACTGTACCTGAGCTATTTAATTGTTTTTAAATTTTTATTTAAAAAAAAAATAAAAAAATAATATTTTTTTAAAGGCTGCCAACGGCCAAATAAAAGTTGGGAAAAGGGTTTTTTGGCTAAAACACTTGGGCTAAAAAAACTGCGTGACACTTTAAGCATTAGTCGGATAATAATAATTAAATAATATTTTAACTAAAGCTCGAAAGCCCGCAATTCGCAATAAGAGCTTTTCCATTTAAAGCGTACGATATCGGTCGGATATTTTGTAATTTGATATTATTTGTATTTGGGGGACCAGACAATTTTAGGATATTGCTAATTTTATTACATTTTCCGCAATGCAAAGAGAATACTAATGAGCATTTTCAGAAAATAACTTGAAACGATATAAAACGATTCGGATTTCTGTATAAACAAAAATAAACAAATTTATTGTTAGCAATGCTAAGCAAATAGAGCATAGGTTTTAAAAGTCATCAGTGGTACGTACCAACTGAGTTTTTACAAGTTACCTTTAGCGTTAGAAAGCGGTTTTTGGAAATACCGTTAACTAATGGGGTAACTTTTTATAATGATTCTCTTTTTTATAGTCGGACACAACACCATCAAGAAACGTCGTTTTAACAAAAAAGGGTACGAATAAGGGCAATTATTAATCAAGCCTTTTAAGGTTAAGATCATTATTCGCCCAAGTTAGTTGCAATAATTTTTCGACTATCGTTTTGTTATTAAACTGTGAAAATTGTTCTTTCTTCATTTCTTTTAAGATGTATTTTGATTTTAGGCAATCAACTTGCTAGGTAATTTAATGGTTCCTATTCGATCAACAAGGTTATAAATATTAGGTATATTTTTAATCTTTTTAGTAGAATATGTCCATATGTCCATATTTTTAATAGTAGAAATTTCATTATTAAAAGTTTAGTATTGTATTCCAAGGAGATAAAGTTGAAAATAGGGTTTAAATTTTGTTCCATAGAAACGTTTGTGAACCTGATTTGCAATAAGGTGTAAAACCAGGACACATGTTTTTATACGGGGTGTCACGAACATTTTTATAATTAGGTATATTTTTAATTTTTTTAGTAGAATATGTCCATATGTCCATATTTTTAATAATAGAAATTGTGCATTATTAAATGTATATATTATATATTATTGTCAACCTAATTATATAATTAGGTTGACAATCTTAAACACCTTTAAAAAAATTGTCAATTTTAAAAATTAAAATTTTACCTTTTTTATCTAGCAAAAAAAAAAATTGCGTACAAGAAAAAGATTCTTAAAGTTATAATGATTTCAAATAAGTTAAGAATGTACAAAAAAAGTCTTTTTAAAGAAAAAATGGGTAACAAAAATCATCCAAAAACATCATTGTCCCAAATCGGGAATTCAAGATACAGAGTCAAATGAAAATAAGAAAATTCAGATGAAGAAAGTTGTTATTTATCACTAAAATATCCAAAAGATCAAAGTGTTATGAATTTTTAAAAACCTTTGAGATTAACTCACAAGAAAAGAAACACAAACGTCTTCAAGTAAAAATATAGACGAAAACCAAATTAATTCACAAAAGTGTGGTAATTGTTCTTTAAATTTAACAAAAAAATATTTTTTTTTGGATTCTCTTTCTGTTTAAATGGTTTTGTTTAAATTTTTCCAAGTTAACAAGAAAAAGCTTTAGAAATGAAGAAAAATAAAAAAAAGAATGAGATGTCCTATTTGTATAAAGAAAATTACTTTAACACAAATGTTCAAAAATTAAAAGAAAAAAAATATTTTTCTAAGACACATATTATTGAAATGTACAACAAAATAGAGTATTTAAAAAAAAAATTTTAAAATTTTGAAAATTTGGAGGTAATTAAAAAAATAAATCAAATTGACACCCAAATAACAAAATTATTTGGAATATTTAATGACATTAAAATAAATCCAATTCAAGACAACAAATCATATTCAACAGCATTAAAACAAATTAATATTAAAAATACTGAAAATGAAAACATCCCAGTGATAATTATTAAACGAAAAAATAATCAAAATAGTCAACAAACTAAGGAAGAAATACAAAGAAAAGTCAATCCAATTAGTGTTAAAGCAAATAAAAGAGGGATTAAGGAAATTAGAAATGTGCGGGATAATCATAAAAGCAAATACTAAAGAAGAAATTGAAAGACTGAAAAATTATAATAAAAACTTAGTAAAATTATCATTGAAACCTAAAAAATGAAATTCAAGACTAGTATTATGGCTCTACAAGAAAATATACGGAAGAAGATTTACTAAATGAACTAAAAACTTTAAAAAAATATTTGGATGAGATGACAATTTGAGTATAAAATATATAAGACAATCAAAATATACAAAGAAATTTATTATTCATATAGAATCAAATGGAAAATGTTTAAAAAAATTAGTTAATAAAAATGAAGCCTTGGTTGGAAGAAATGACAATAAAAAAAAAATTTTAATATTTTAACATGTTATAAATGTTAGGGTTTTATGGACCAAAAGTATTCAATGTAATAAAAGTCAAATTTGTTCTTTTGTACTGGAAATCACATTTTCTGGAAATGTAAAAAAAAAAGTGTATTATGTAATAATAGAAAAAATAAAAAAAGAAAATGAAATTACCAGTGAATAGAAATTAAAAAAAATTTTTTGATAATTTTAGATCTAGAAAAGCATGCGGATTTGATGATATTACTGTAACTTATTAAAACAGTCAAAAATGAATTATTTCAATTCTAACACATTTGGTAGAATTATCTTTTAAAACATCTTTTTCAGAACAAATGATAAAAAGTATCACCTATATTTAAAGTGGTGAATCTAGTAATCCAACTAATTATAGGCCATTACCATTTTATCAGTATTTTCAAAAATTTTAGGGAAAAAAACATGAATACAAAATTAGTAAACTTTTTGGAAACTCAAAACTACGGGAAAAACAATACGCTTTTAGTAAATTTAGTGATGACGGGAATAGATCTTACAACAGATATTCAATTAAATTTAGATCAAAAAATGTGCTCTTATCCTAAGATTATCAAAGCTTTTGATACTACCATGATTTATTACTTCAAAATTATTTAATATGGGAATACGAGGAAAAATTCATTGTTGGTTAAGTTATTTGAAACACAGAGAGCAATATGTTAAAATTGAAAAAACATTAGTTCCTCCAAAAAAAATTTCTTGTGGAATACCACAGATTATTTGCCCAATACTATTTTAATTTATATAAATTCTATGCCTCTATTAAAATTAAAGGGTACTATAAAATTGTTGCCGATGATACAACCATCCTATCATTTGCTAACCGTAACTGAAATTCAGAAAATATTAAATCTGATTAAACATTGTCTTTCATTGGTTATAATTTAATAAACTTTAAATTTAAATAAATCCCCCTTATCAGCAAACAACAAAGGAAAGATAAAATTCCGTATATCATTTAAAAAAAAAAAAATTAATTATTCTACAGTATAAAATTTTGATTATATATTGTTAATTTAAGTTATATATGACTATCTTCGAAATTATTATCCCCTTTTAAAAGGAATTTTTTTTAAGATTCGGAATTATATACCCTTAAAATTGCTTAAAAATATTATTATAGTTTGGACACTCAAAATTACAATATTTAATTTCAGTATGGGGTTCAGCAAACTTAAAAATATTAACACCTTTAAAAAAAACTTCAAAATAAAATTATTAAATGTATTCATAAATTACCATATCTTGAACCAACAATTAATTTGTACAAACCAAATAATTATTTTAATATGAATCATATATATAAATTAAAAAATTTGGGATCATAAATAACCTTTTTAAAAATAAAATTAATGACACTACTATTTCGCAACATGTATCGCAAGTACCATTTTCTAAAATTTTTGACGCTTTTAACTAGCCAAACGAAGCAATTTGGACGCTATACTTTTGTCATAAAATTTTGTACACGTTTTGTTTAAACAACCTGCGTAAAAAAAATTTTTAAACTGTCTTGATTTTATTTAGCAATCAATAATACATGCTGTCTAAAAAATCACTTACTTAACAAAAGCTGTTCTCAGCTTTCTTATAGAACTTTTTGTTGTTGCTTTGTTAAGGACATAAACTTTTTTAAATATAAACCTAGACCTTGACCTAAAATTTGTTATTAAACTTTTCTCATTTAAAAACTAAGCGACATATTTTTTCAGTTGGGAAAAAAGTTTTTAATTTTAAACTTTATACTTAACGCATAACTGTTTCTTAAATTACCTGATATCTAGACAAAAAGTTAGAGTGTGATATTTGCTTAAATAAAATAGTATTAAATTTTTTTTTTTTAATTATTTTATTAAATAAATAAAATTAAATTATTTTTAAGTTAAGTAAAAAAATATATTAGAAAGATGAAAATAAATAATAATAATATTTATAACCTTTTTAGAGAAATATAGTGGGAATAAAGCTTTAGCTTTATAAGTTCATAATTTCTTTATCAGCCTTTCTCAAGCTAAAAACAATACGATGAAGACCTAATCATAGTGGACATAATGACCAACTAACTATGTGATAAACACTAACGTACTTCATTTTTTTTAAATATGACAAATGCACTGGTATATATACTTCAAGTCCAAAATTTCTGTCAATGGACCCCCATCGGCCCTTTTTCGCTTTTAGAGTGGCCCCGGGTTGTGTGGGGGTTTTTTAGGGGAAATCAATTCAAGGGGGGGGGGCGGGGGTACGCATTTTAGAAAATAAATGATAAAATTTCGTCAAAACATAAAAATATTTTTTACAAGCAAAAGTTATTTTCTCACATTTTTATCAACCCTTTAAATTAGTAACAAGCCTATATTATTCTGGTATTATTCGGATTAATGAAAAATGAAATTTTTTTTGCTTAATTTTGCACACCTCCTATTTTGAGGTCATAGAACACAAATTTGAGTTTTTTGGCAATTTTCAACGTTTTCCAAAAAAAAATAAATTTTTACTTTAATTTTACCTTCTCTAAATTTTTTTTCTACATGAAAAAAATAATAAAATTTTAGTCTTAACATAAATTAAAAAGATGTAAAAGCAGAACGATAGAAATCCAGTTACACCGATTTTGCCAATTCCCCCACCGATCTTGCAATCTCAATATTAAATACGATATTCCCCGCATTGCTTCATCAAAAATATCCACTATATAAGGAACACGAAAGCTCTGAGATCATCAGCTTGTAGAATCCAATAACTATTTCGGGTCTTTCGTGTTCCATATTTAGGATTTCCATATCGAGAATATTTTTGATCAAACATTGCGGGTCGAGCGAAGCAAGGTTCACATACCTTATAAAAATGTCATAAAGAAAACTATTACAACCTGGTAACAGGTCAACATTTTTAGAATTTCGAGTTGAATTCGGACGTAAACGTTTTACCTACTTTTTATTGAAAATTAAGGTTTTTTCCTTACTTTTTAAGTTTTTTTTTTTTAATATTAACATAGTATGAGTTTTTTAAATATGTTTTCGTGCAAATGACAGAATTTAAAGGAATATGTCGTAAAATAGAATTAAACAATTCAATTATTAATTTTTTAAATACTATAAGAGGCAGCCAAAAAACAGCTTCTGATTCATGTTTAACAATCGAAAAGTAAAAGTGTGCAAAAATAGCGAAAAATCGCATTTTCCAGTATCATAATTACTATATTGATTTTTGCCTTTAAAACTCTGAATACCGTACGCGAATTAACTTTTGTTAAAGTTGCACATATCTCTGCAGCATCCAAAGTGGTTAGTTCTTGGATTTCGTTCCCGAATCCCATGGTAAACATTTTTAACCATTATTCGTTCTTTTAACGTTAACTGAGTTTTTTTGTAGGCGGATAACTAGTTAAAGGTTGGTTAATATTCATAGTTTACAGAATTAAAAGCACTTAACAACACTAAATCTTTATACAACTATATACACTAAATAAGATAAACTATTATAAAATTGGCACAAAACAATATCTATATACTACAATTATTAGAAATTTATAATATTTAGAAAATACCCTGTATAGAAATTTAAAAATTTAAACTTACAAAATCTGTCCATAATTAATAATAACTAAATAAATCATCGAACAGCACGAAAACCCTGTCGATACGCTTATTTTCAAGTCTCTTCAAGTTGTAAACTAAGGAATGTGTGTTGCCACTTTTATTGTCTTCCCGATAACAATGATTTCAATACATATTGGCGTGCTATTTTAAGTGCGATCGCTGGCTGGTGATTTATTCTTGCGAATTATGACAACGTGGCGATGAAACTTTTGGCCGGTTCACTGTTATTTGAGCGGAAAAGTATATCATAGGCTTAAAAATCATTTACTAGTGTTAGATTTTTATTCAGCCGCTTCGTCGGTTGGGTGGCCGGTATTAAATGAGTCACTGACAGAAATTTTGGACTTTAGGTATAGTTTGACATGTGTAAGCAATTATAATTCATTTTATCCTTTAAAATAAATAAAACATAAATATAAAATTTAAGTTGATGTTTAGGTAGCACTACTGGCTTTATTATTGTTTTACACATGACGATTAATCATTAGGACCACATACTACAAATTTTTGGTGTTAAGAATATAAGCAATA
This sequence comes from Listronotus oregonensis, assembly GCA_019359885.1. NCBI lineage: Eukaryota > Metazoa > Arthropoda > Insecta > Coleoptera > Curculionidae > Listronotus > Listronotus oregonensis. The sequence continues at coordinate 221,170 of JAHBCN010000121.1, read as the reverse complement.
AAATTAATTTATTGTATATAAGTATGTCATTTTTTAAAAACCTTTACAGAACCTAAAGTTTTAAGGGCAAAAGGTACTAGAACATTTTTTGTCTATAGTGGATAACTGCAGATATCTATACAGCTTTTATACGACAAATTGATGCTGTTATTATATGATACGATTTAAATCATATGAATAGGGTAAAATTGTAGTACTGTCAACATTTTTTTATACCTACGCCTAAATGCTAAAATGTCAAGTAGTATTAGTACTATTTAAAAAAGTTTATATCCTAATTTAAACAGCTGATTTTTTTATATAATGCAGCTTAGACCAACATAACCTTACTTAACGCTCACTTAACAAGAAAAAAATATTAAACAAATTTACACAAAATAAACTAGCAAAAAGTACAAATACCTGTTTTTTTGTAAAATACTGTATAAAATGTCTGGAATATAAGCCACTCTAATTCTAACTCTTCAAAAACAGCTCAAAAGGGGTAGTTTACTTATTAAGCCTGTATGTATAATATACCCTTTTAAAGGACAATAGTTTTGTAGTGGTTTTATAAATAGTACAATAAAAGTTTAAAAATTTTAAACACGGAAGAAACCGAATATTCGCGGTCTCATTTTTATGTTTTAATTTTTTTTACTCTATTTGAATAGCTATAGCGAAATAAATTTGACATTCTTATTACTTCTTTTTTGTTCTATAAGTCAGTATTATTAGATTTACACACCGACGTTTGAGCTGCTATCATCAACTTTGTTTTTTTAAATACAGCCCTGAAATTTTTAATAAGGAGTCTAAGAGCTTTAAGGATCTCAAAACCAATGATGTATCACACTTATTCGGAAAAATCATTTTAATCTTTTCCCACCAAAATTTTTTTATCTATCTCTCTCACATGATTTCTTATAGAAATTGCCATATTATATACATTTTTCGAATAAGTGCGATACATTATTGGTTTTGGGATCGTAGAAGCTCTTAAAATTTAAAATTAAAATTCCAGGACCGTATTTAAAAAAAAAAACAAAGTTGAAGATGGCAGCTCAAAGACGAAACGTCGGTGTTTAAATTCAATAACACTATTTTATAGAACAGAAAAAGTAGCAATAAGAATGAAAAAAATATTTTCTTAGATCTATTTAAATAGAGTTATAAAAAAATGAAAATAAAATTTCGAATATTTGGTTTTTTCCCAAAGTCTTCGATAGTATACGAAATTTTTAAACTTCCAAGGTGGTATTTTAATCAGCATCAAATTGCGCAACTTTGCCTTTTTTTAACCGACCGCGTATCTCTTCAGGTTTTCGAGATCCCAATGAGAAGGTTCGAATTTGGGACACCCCGTATAATTTTTTTTTATCTTGGGACAGTCCACGAAGGCTGATGCCTAAGTACTAACGTACCGTGGGTGTCTTCAGTGTGGTGAGAGGGAGTTTGTTCACACGGGACTTAAATTTTTGGAGATTGGGAGGAGAAGGAAAAACTTCTGCGGGCAGCAGGTTCCATAGTCTTGACACTCTAGGGATGAAGGAACGAAGAAAGCGGGAAGTTCGAGGCCTCTCTAACTGAACTGTAAAAGGATGCATAAAGTTGCACTACGTGTTGCTCTGTTGGGAGCTGCCAAAGAAGGAATTATACTGGCCAACTCCTCTGAGCAGAAGCCGTAAAAATACCTATAGAAGAGCGACAGATCCCCTACAACTCGACGGTGGGCAAGAAGAGGAAGCCTTTTTGTGAGCGTTGGAGCATTAATAAGACGAACGGCTCTTGTTTGAATGGGGTCCAGAATGCTAAGTGTTGTAGGGGACGCCAGTCCCCAGACATGGGAACAATATTCTAAAGAGAAATATTTTCTGGCTTGGAAGAGAAATTCAATTTTTTGAAGCTGCCGAAGCTATGGATAAAATGTGTTTGTGCAGTTGAGTTATTCTCAAAGTAACGCCGACAAGATTAAACGACTCTTTTTTCCCTGCAGAACTTAGCCGCTCATATGTGAGGGATGAGCATTTTCAGACTTTTCGCGACAGCGAACATGACTTTTTTGGCATTCTGAAAAAATCCAAAAAATAATTTTTAAAGTCTTGTAAAGGGATATCTGCATTGACCTGCGCTTGTTTTCGAAATCAGGATTACACGGTGGCTTAGGAAATTGAATACTAGAGTGGAGGATACTATCGTCAGCAAAACTATGAATGGGATTGATTGTGGAAGAGAGAAGATCGTTAATGTGAGGAAGAAACAGCGTGGGTGCCAGCACTGAGCCCTGGGGCATCCCAGCATTAATTTGGTAGAAGCTGGAGGAATGACCACACTAACTGATATACGTCGATTAGAAAGGAAACTGGAAAGCCAAGAGCAAAGCTTAGGTGGAAGACCGTAAAGGGGGTTTGTTAAGAAGCCCATCATGCCAGACCTGATCGAAAGCTTTGGATATTTCAAGAGCAACGATCTGGGATTCACCAAGAAACTCAAGGGACTTGTTCCAGTTGTGTGAGAAAAAGGGAAAGAAGATCAGCTGTGGATCTACTGTGACGGAATCCATATTGTCTATCATGTAAGATCTTATGTTTTTCCAGATACTTTAAGATTTGGGAATTAATGAATTTTTCCATTACTTTGCAAACAACTGAAAGAAGAGATATAGGTCTATAGTTGGAAGGAGACTTTTGGATCCTTTTTGGGGACAGGTTGCACACGTGCAGCTTTCCAACTCTCCGGGAAAATGCCCGTGTCGTAAGAGATTCGAAAAGGCGAGTTAAGATGGGTACAAGCTCGGGAGCACATTTTTTTAAGACGATTGCTGGTATGCCATCCAGCCCAGACGATTTTTTAGTATTAAGAGAAGTAAGAATACGCTTGATCTGTTTGACTTTAAAAATTATATCGGACATTTTATGAGAAACAGGGACAACTGTTGGAAGAGGAAGATTAATAGGAGGATCAAGCGTAGAATTGGCAGCAAATTGTTTGGCAAATAGTTCGGCTTTTCCTTTGGAGGTAGAGACAATTCCATCTTCAGAGATTAGGGGTGGAAAAGAATTTGTGCAAAAGTTCTGACTAATATTTTTGGCAAAGCTTTACTGCCATTTGAGCAAGAGAGAACTTTATCTTTTATTCGATTGTTAAAACGGTCTTTTGCTTCTGAGATAGTCTGATTATACTGATTTCTCGCTTCGATGCTAGCCTGTCGATTTTCGGGACTGGGGTTTTGAAGAAACTTTTTGTGTGCTTGAATTTTTAAAGGATTTAGAAAACCACGGTTTGTGATTTGAAGTTATGGGGTTCTTTTTAGTGTGGGGAATATAGGTCTCAATGCCTAGTTGAATTGTTTCTGTAATTTGTTTACATATTTCGGAAGGATCGAAAGTAGAAAAGCAGGTAGGATCCCAAGGGTAGCTGGCAAAGAAATCTCAGACCATCCCAGTCGGCCGAATTGTAGTGCCAGACGGTTCGTGGCGGCATGCTTTCAGTTGCCTCAAAATGAGTGGAGTAAGATACGGTGACCAAACCATGGTCAGAGCGACCAAGGGGAGCAGTTACTGATGCTTGATAGAGTTCGGGGTGGAAGTAAGAAAAAGATCTAGGGGGTTAGAATTATGGGTGGGAACCCTAGGAAAGTAGGTAGGTTCCATAATTAGATTGGTGAGCGAGTTGCTGATTGCGAGATTTTCTGCTACTCTGCCTTGTGTATCAGTTTTGTGGATCCTAGCCAATCCTTTTTTATGAACATTAAAATCCCGAGAACGATTACTTCGGCCAATGGAAACTGGGAAATAATATTGTCGATCTTTATTGAAAGGAAATCAAAGGTCTCGTTGTAGGAATTGTCGGACGGGGACCGGTATATACAGCAGATAAATTTGGTAGAAGATCTGAAAGAAAGTTTAAGCCAAAGAATATCAGGCCTACCCGATTCGAGGTTAGAAAGCTACAAAGCACAAACGCCGCCATGGGGTTGAAAAGATGAAATAAGTTCATAACCTGGGAAAAGGAGGTGGTTGGTTGCTGTTTTGGGACTTACTTGGGTTTCGGTGAGAAATAGTATGTGGGGTTTGGAGGATTGAAGATAATGGTGAACAGAGTTTACGTTGGAGTTGATAATGAATATAATGAATGAGATAATGAATTGAACTTACACATGGAGTTTCTGGGGTTATAATTGTCTTAAAATTCAAATGCAAGCAGAATTTTATTCCATTCAGAAGAAGGAAAAGAGATGATACCAAAAACATATATGTAAAATTAAGGCCAAGTTTCCATAGAAAAATCTCTTACAGTACTGAAATCTTAAATTAAACCAAGTTCTATTTTGATTTGTTAAGTTTTTTACTAAGGTTTCTGCATTAAAGAAATAAACTGTCTGTCCAAATAAAAAAGGAACATTCATTAATGTACTAAGGAACTTGCCAAGTCAAAAAAGAAGTTGGTCTAATTTACTCGTAAGATCTCATAAATATTTTTGGTATAATTATTATTTTCCAGAAGTAATAAAACATAGTCAGTTATGTCATGTGGAATATTTATTAAATAAGTTGTCTCTTTAGGTGTCTTATTAGGTATTTATTTTTTACTTCAATGACAAGGTGTAAGTAAACTGGAGGACCCAGTGCTCTTAATACTGCCCTGCCCATGTATTGTTAGTACATGCAATTTTAATATTAAACATATGTAAACTAAAATCAAATTAACCGTTTTTACTCATTCGCCGTTTTTATTATCCTTTCGTAATGTGCTTACTCTATATTTTTCCTCGCAGCATATTTATAATTGGTTCAAAGTGTAATGACGAAGATTTGCTATCACTTCCAAAACAGTACAATCCAGACTGCTTTAATTGGGTTATTAAGATAACAAACTATAAAGTTTTTCAATTAAATTTTGTTTTAAATTGGCTTATTAACCATTTCTTTTTATAACTGTTGACAAAGTTGTAAAATTTTAGTAGCAGTTATAATAGAATGGAAAATGGTTTTATTTTCCTTAAATATTCTATATTACTATATAGAAAGAAACTACAACGGTAATGAAGTTTTATTGTTTTATAAATTTAATTGATCCTAAAACTTAAAAAACGCTGAGTGCTACCACTTAAAATAGTGAATTTTTGAGATTGAGGTAAATTTTTCCACTTTTCAGTTTTTTTTTTTAATTTTAACTCAAATTCTGTACACTTTTTTTCCACATATGTTAACAGAAAAGTTGTTTAAAATTAATTTTTTTACCGAAATAACTTATATTTAAAAACAAAGAAAAAAATGCATTTTTATTTTTTTTTTAAATTTTGCCCCACAACTGTTTGCCACGTAAATTTAGGTTTAGATATTTTTTTATTAAAAAAATATATTTTAATGTTTTTAAGGAAGAAGTGTTTAAGATTTGTAGTAATCGAGATATGATTTTTTTTAATTTGGTTAGTCCCATATCTTTTTTTCTAGTTTTTAATAATTTCTTTAGCCTTTTTTTCATAACTTTTTTTCCTGTGGATTTTAATATAAACAATAATATGGTAAAAAAAGCCTATTGATAACCCTTAAAATGGTGCCTGGTGACAGTATGTAAAATTATTAATAACCGAGATATAACATTTCAAATATGAGAAAGTAGTCCATATTCTCTGCTGATGTATAAAAGCTTTAAAATTTGCTTTAGTGGCAGAGAAAAATGTACACTTTTGTACGAAAACCTATGATATGAACTTGTTTGAAGAGAGAGAGATGTACTAGCCAAATTTCTTGGTCTAGAACACAAAGAGAGTAATATTTATATTACCATAAAAAAAAACATTATTCTTCCACCGTCGCACTCGTCTCGCGATGCACGGGCTTTCTAATCTTTCTTCTATTTTATGCGCTTGTTTTCTGGCGCACGTAGCACGAATTCTGATTGGATGCGCTATGTCAACAAGAGTTCATGAAGGCATACCGACGCAACGGCTTTCTTTGTTTGCTTAGTTATTTTTAGGTTAATAAATAAGAGTTTTCAAGAATGATTTAAATATGTCTGTTGCTGTGTTCTTAGAATATATGAGTTAGTAGAGCGGTGTTGTCAATATTATTTAAGAATTTTTGCTGATAAAAACTAGATTTTTAATATTTTATAAAATTAAAAAAAGTGTTAGCGTACTTATGGCTATAGAAAAATAGCATTTATGTTGCTAGATGTGTTCCTGCAACAAATGTTATCTCAAATTACCTTGATGAACTTAACCGCTTTCGAGATAATAAACTAATTATAAACTTGCGTAGTATACAAAAGTAACATTTAAAATTAAAGACGATAGTAATTTATATGAAAAAAGTTTTAATATTTCACTTGTTAATCGAATACATGCATTTATTCTTTGTTTCATTAATTTTCTGTAAAAATTAGAATTGTTGTGAATTTTAAATATTACCCTTTTCGTATCACGCAATTTTAAAATTGGAAAAACTTTTAAAAAATCTTTAAGTTTATTAAGTTTACTTAAAAGTACCTTGAACGAAAGTTTATCATTGAAGGGGGGAGGGAGGGGATTTTGATCAAAGGTTTAAATGTACCAAGTTTAAGTTAAACAATATTTGTCTTACTTTTTGCCACCCAACCGCTGTGTTCACACGTCGTTGTCGTGGTTGGGCCCAGTAGGATCTTTTGGACCATGCGCTAAAGTTGCTGGTTATCGGCAACTCTTTTGGCTAGCGTATGGAACGGAATCCGAAGCTAAGATGAACAGAAGGCTTAACTCAAGGTGTTAGCATACCGTGCTAATGAGTGAATAACATCCTGTGCCTTAAACAGGTGTATCCAACAGTGCCTCTGAGATACAGGGCGACCTCTCAGAGTGTCTGGCCTTACTGCGGTAATGCGGGGCTCTGCCGTGGTGGACTATTACTTCCCTAGCTCCATACAGAAAGCAGACAGAACCGCTTTCATAGGAAAAAAGTGACAAAGGTGCGCTGACCGAAACGGATAAATCCGTTTCGAGAGGTGCCAGTCAAGGTCACAAGCAGACAAAGATGCGCCGACCGAAACGGGTGAATCCGTTTCGAAAGGTGCCCCTGAAGTCACCGGCGCCTGTTTCACGGGGAAGGGCTAATCCATCCTGAACAAACAGGTGCTTAGGAAGGGATCCCTGAATCCAAACAGAAGGGGGACAGAACAGCCTTTATAGGGAAAAGGGTTCCCTGGCTTTAAACAGAAAGCGGATAGGACCGGAGATCCGGCCTCAGAAAGAACATCTGGTTCCTACACCAAGGATCTGGTAGCTACCCACGTCAGTAGACCGGGAGAGGAGGGCATGACGGATCGAGCCGTCTGCTCGTCATACTCTCCAGGAGACCCGGACACCAGAACACATCAGAAAACATATTGTGCTCGTTTCCGGTAGCGACACGAGTAAGAAGAAATGTAAGTCTGATCCTATTGGGAGAAATGTAAATAGCTGTGAGTCACAATAGACCAAGCGGTCGCAGTGGAGGGCGTAAAAAGTCTACTTACCTTTAACCTACCTACCTACCTACTTTTTGCCAAAACAATGCCCATTTAGCGATGGCATTTTTTTAATAACCCTGTATTTATTTCGTTCAATTTTAAAGGCCGAAATTAGTTTATCGGATTAACCACTACGAAATATAAATAAAAAGAAATATTTTACCATCCAATTTTCAATATTATTTTTTATTTTTTTTTTTAATTTTGGAATAGCTTAACTAAACCACTTGTGGTTTAATATTTAACGGCGCAAGTTGGTGATGAAATAATTATTTAATACCATGTTGTTTACAAAAAATAAATTGTTTTTCTGCTTATAATTGAGTCTTAACGACGTGTTAACACAGGTATATCGTGATGCTCTGATTATTTTTCTTATAAATATGTATAAGTGTTTCATATTAAACTTACAAAATATGGTTAAGCAGTTCACCTGGCACAATTTGCATATGAGGCGACGACATGGCGGATAAATTATGTTGACTTCACACGAAAGCATAATGCAATTTTATACGTTTGACAATAAAACCGAGAAATGCTATTTTTTAATCTCTGGATTTAAGTGCAATTTTATACAATTAATGAACTTAAAGAAACAATAAAGGGAGAATAAATATCCTAATATATTTAGGGTAAATTTAAATAAATATAAAGAAAATTATGTATTGCCAATAGTTACAACTCCGGTCAAAAAGACACTAGTGGATACAGGGGTTAGCTACTTGCCATTAAACCCCTAAGTAGCCTAAATCCAAAGGGGCGGACAGCTAGGTGGTTACATAAGTCCGTTAAACAGGATCAAATGTACCACTTACCTGAAGCGCTATTTTTATATGTGGGCTCTCGTATCTCAAAAACGTTTTGATTTTTAAATTATGGTGCCTAATTTAAAATTAAAGTATTGATATATCAATAAAAATGAAAAATAAAATTATAAGTATAAGTAAAATTTTAAATTTAAAAATAATAATAAAAATTAATGGAAATAAGAATTTTTATGAATTTTTAAAAGATGTTATAATATTTAGGTCGTAAGAATTAATAGATAGAATCATCTGTATTTAAAATTATAAAAAATTAAGCTTAATACATTTGTATGAATTAGATAAATTTAAAAAAAATACTGCTCTGTTGCCGTTATACCTATAAATTTTGATCCAATTTGAAAATATCGAATTTAAAAAATATATTTAAAAAAATTATATTTTTTGTTTTATCATATAAATGAAAAAATATTTCCCGTTATTGTTTAAAAATAAAAATAATGAGTTGTGCAAACTTGAAATTAAGGCAGTAGCTTGCAAAACAAGCAAAATAAAAAAATCGAAATGGTTTGACTTAATATGATTTTTATCGATATATTAATTGATAGGTTATTTATGGATTATGCATTATAATCACACAAATATTATTCACTTAATTAACAGGAATCTACTGCTTTAATGCAACAAATCATAAAAAATTGCACTGTATTTTTTTCAAAAAGTCTATATAAATTTAGTGATATGGAGACCACAAGCACAGGCATATTTCGACAAAGATCTTACATAAAAGCAACAGAAAATTTTAAAACAATAAATTCTTAAAACCGAGCATGTTAATTGCACGATTATAGACGTACTCCACAAAAAAGTTATACTTACAATTAGTGCACTGGCCCTTAATGTTTATTACAGTACCATAGTTAAAAGAATATACAATATATGAGTTGCGTCACTCGTGCTCTTGAAACGCACCCCTCTTATCCCCTTCTGTCCAATATATTCGTACCAGTCTATGGTCTAAAGCCGACTGATACGCCAGAAATCGTTTTGCTGTAACCGTGTGCTTTGGTATATCGTGTCCCTAAAAAGTTGTTGAATATATCTGGCAATAACATTTGTCAGTGTATAATTGTAAAATTGGAATTAAAGGTAATTTATCGTTTTAAAGATGCTTAAAGGACCATATTATTATAAATCATATATATTAGATTATTTTATTGGTATTTGTATTAAAAATATATTAAACTTTTAAATTTCAAGCTTGGTAAAGTGCTTTGGGTTCCACAAATTTGCTAAAAATACGCTAGAACAATGTCAGAACCGTATTAGAGTTTGTTCTTTAAAGAGCGTTCAAGTATTACGTAACGAATTTGGGGGAAGGGGGGGTCTTGTAAAACGTTTCTCCGCGTTACAGGGGTGGGAGGACGGGTTTGAACTACGCGTTACGTAACATTGTCTTTTTAACCCTTCAAGCGGTCGCATAGAGAAAATGTCTCACGCATTTTTTAAAACGTCTTTTTCTTAAAATTTGAATTCCATTTTATTTTAGCGCCTATCCGATACTTTACGCCACATAACTGTGACTTTAAGGTAAAAATGCTCACTTTGTGGTTACGTAACGTTTTACTAGGGTTAAGGGGGGTACAGAAAAACGTTACGGCGCTTTACATGGGGGGAGGGGGGGTTCAAAGATCTCCAAAAATTGCGTTACATAATACTTGAACGCTTCCTTGCATTTCAAAGATAAGGATTTTTCAAACCCTTTTAAGAGTTCATTCATATGCGATTTCATTTGTAGGTTTATCCAGTGAGCCCGCTAGAGAGAGTAAATTTTAACATTTTTTTTAAATTGAAAACTTGAGTCAAACTACCAATATGTACCATCTAATGTATAATTAGACTCTCTTTAGAGTATTATTCTCATCTCTGGGGAATGGCGTCTCCCACACATCTTAGCATTCTTGATTTTATTCAGGGACCGGCTATTCATTTTATTAATTTCATGCTTACAGGAAAGACTTCTCCTCTCGCCCACCGGCAAGCTGTAGGGAATCTGTCGCTTTTTATAGATATATTTACGGCTTTTGCTTTAAGAAGTTGGTCAGTATAGTTCCATCCCTGATAGCTCCCAATAAAGCGACACGTAGAGTCGATTTTATGTATTTTTTTACAGTCTAGTTTAAGAGGCCTTGAACTACCCACTTTGTTAGTTTCTTCAAAATTTTTGCCTTTTCCTCCAAATTTCTAAGTATTTAGGTCTGTGTCAACAGACTTCATCTTACCACACTTATGACACCCACGGTACGTTAGTATTTAGGCCTTCGCCCTTCATAAATTATCTTAAGATAAAAAACAGCTGCAATATTTTATTTTGCACTCCTAATACCCAAATAACAATTGTTGCGAATATCTTCACATTTTGCTAGTGACCCATTAATTATCCGTGAAAGTCTGGTCGACCTTTTTGTATGTTTACAATAAATTTTTATTTCGCTTTACATTATACAATAGATAAATAGATAGATAGATAAATATTTATTTGTTCATTTGTAATGATAAAATAATCCTAGAACTATAACTACAAACCGGGATAAACATTTACCCTACGGGATTTTTGCTCTTAAAATCGCAAATTTAATTTTATCAAAATTTAGTTGGTTAAAAAATGATTTCAATAGCTATAAGTACTTAAAAACAGTCAAACGGTCATTTAACAAACAAAAATGTATAACTATTTTTCTAAACAACCCATTTTCAAATTTCCAACGGGCTTTCAAAGGTGATACATATGGCTTTAAGAAAAAATCGTGATGTTTTGCTAAAAAAGTCTATTTATTTGGGACTTTGAAAATTTAAACCAATTGAAAATCCGATCAGTGGAAAAAATCAAATAAATATCCATAAAATATTGGCTTTCAAGAATCTATTTTTGTTTCTCTTATGGAACATATGGAAAAACAGTTAACAGATGTAAAAAACATTCAAAAGTACAGTTGGGTTTAACTTATTATTATTTACATATCAAAATTTACCCGGGGTAGATATCTACCCCAATTTTTAGTTCTAGGGATAATAGGTAATAGAGACAAAAAATTAAACAATTATTAACAGTGGCTTTGGTAACCATAAACAAATATTATGAACATTATGCTTATATTATCGTAATAATCATTTAAATAATGAAAAATCTACTTCGCATTTCCCAAAAATTCCGATCCGAGAAAACGCCTAAATAAATTGGTATCGATGACGTGACCAGTATGTCGTTCGCGAACGATTTGTTTAAAAAAAAGAATCAGTGCACTGATTCGAATACAAATTAATTTCTCGTTTTCAATGGATTCGAATCGTTTTGAGCCACTTGCTCGATCGCTCTGTAATGAATAACGAACCTAGTTTAGATGATTCGTTTCGTTCATAAGGTCACTAAGGTAGATTCCGGACTTAAACTCGAAGATTCGGTAATTCGGTATTTTATGACGCCAAATCGGTCGTTTTTGTGCTACGACCTGGCAAGTAGCGAGCGGTTTGTTAAATTTCAATTTACAACGTACAGAGGTGTATTAGGCAAACAATTTATGCGAATTGTCGGTTCGAGTCAGTTTGGCTATTAAAGAACTTTTATTTGTTTTAACTATTTTTTTAAACAAAGACTAAATTTGGAGGTACATTTCTAGCTTTTTTATGTAATTATAGTGTGTGAAAGTTTTATTCAAATATATTTTTTCAATAATAATTATATCAAAATGAAATAATTATATGTAAATAATTTCTTTATTTAAGATAACTATTACATTTTTTTTTTTTTTTTTTTTTTTTTTTGTGAAATTAAAACAAACTGTGTCCAACCGGGATCATATCTTTTTTTTTTTTATCTTGGGACAGTCCACGAAAGGCTAATGCGTAAGTACTAACGTACCGTGGGTGTCTTCAGTGTGGTGAGGAGGTTTCTTCACACGGGACTCAAATTCCTTGGAGATTGGGAGGAGAAGGAAAAACTTCTGCAGGCAGCAGGTTACATAGTCTGGACACTCTAGGGCCTCTCTAACTGAACTGTAAAGGATGCATAAAAGTTGCACTACGTGTTGCTCTGTTAGGAGCTGCCAGAAAAGGTACTGGCCAATTCCTCCAAACAAAAACCATTCAACCTACAGCTCGACGGTGTGCAAGAAGGAAGCCTTTCTGTGAGCGTTGGATCATTAATAAGACGAACGGCTCTTCTTTGAATGGAGTCAGAATGCTAAGTGTTGTAGGGGACGCCATTCCCCAGACATGAGAACAATATTCTAAAAGGGTCTGATTTGGGATACATGCAAGTGTACAGATTGGAAAAAGATAAATATTTTCTGGCTCGGAAGAGAATCCAATCTTTTTTGAAGCTGCCGAAGCTATGGAGAAAATGTGTTTGTGCCAGTTGAAGTTATTCTCAAAAGTAACGCCGACAAAGATGAAACGACTCTTTGTTCTGCAAGAACTTGGCCGCTCATATGTAAGGATGAGCATTTGCAGACTTTTTGCGACAGCGAACATGACTGTGTTTTTCAAAGGGCATTATACTGAACCACAAGATTTTTGGCGCCCCAATCCAAGATAAGTTTGAGGTCTTGTAAAAAAGATATCTGCATTGACATGGGCTTGTTTCGAAATCAGGATTACAGGGGTGGCTTAAGAAATTGAATGCTAGGAGTGGAGGTACTATAGTCAGCAAAACTATGAATGGGATTGATTGTAGAAAAGAATCGTTATTGTGTAAAAGAAACAGCGTTACCCCAGCAGTAATTTGGTAGAAGCTGGAGGAATGACCATCTACACTAACTGATATACATCGATTAGAGAGAAACTGGAAAGCCAAGAGCAAAGCTTAGGTGGAAGACCGTAAGAAGGAAGTTTGTTAAGAAGCCCGCCAAAGTGAATCGGTTGCCGGGCAAATCTTTTCAAGTGAATGAATCAAATAAATTGATTCAGTAAAAAGGTCGAACTTTCCCACCCCCTAGACGTGACGTTCCGCCACATGCACGCATCGCACTCGGCTCGCCCTCCGCCACTCCGCCCGCTACTCCAATACTCTTAATACTGTAAAGTTGAATTATCATTGCTTAATGTTGATTATTGTTAATTTTGAATAAAAGATACTCTTAATATGGTAAGAAGTTGCATTAATAGTGATCTTTCTGGTAAGAAAAGTGTCGTTTAGAATATAGGTTTAATTAAGCTCCAGGGAGAGAATAATGTGTTGGTGAGATTTTTAAAGGTGAAAAAAAATGGGAGGCTATACAAAATAACTTATTTTTCAAAGTGGGCGTTAGCCGAAATAAGTTTGAGAACCTCTGGTTTACACAAATATCTGCCGAAACTTTTTTGTCGGTTCGCGATCGGCGAAGACGCCGCACGGTGTCTTTGAAGCCAAAACATCAAAGGTTTATATGCAAGTGACCTAACTTATATATTGTATATTTTTTAAACTATTACAGTACTAAGAGGGATGATACCATTGTATTGAAATGTAATATTTATTTAGTTTCTAAAGAATATTTTATAGATATGTTTTATATTGTTGTGGCGTCATTTATAGAACTTAGCACACTTAGTCTCTTTACCCCGGGACCAAGACCAAAGCCCCATTCGTAAGTTCTATTTTATAAATATTTCTTTGGCGTGTACCCAGCAAGGACTTTTAACAAAATTTCATATCATCAGCATACAACAACATATTAAAGTTTTTTCATGTAGCTGAAAAAATTATTTATAAAGATACTAAAAAATATAAGTGCCTATGTGCGCCCCAATAAAGGCCTGAAGTTACATAAAAATATCTGAAAACACAATTTTCCTTTTTTAAATCACGAAGTCTGCTACAAACGTATTTTGAGATTAAACGTTTTTGTAATTTAATAAAAATAATAGCTGTGACAGTGTAGTGAAGACAGTTAAAATATTATCCGATAGTCAAGCAGCTCTTAAGGCTCTTGAATCTAGCCGGTGCAATTCGAAAACCGTCTGAAATTGCCAGGATGCACTGACCAAACTGGGTCAAAACAATAAGGTTACCCTACTGTGGATACCTGGACACACCGGCCTAGAGGGTAATGAATCCGCAGACCTCCTTGCCAAAAGGAGGGCGAAAACAAAATTCACAGGGCCGGAACCGGTCATCGGTATATCTTATGGAACGGCCAAGCCGTTCATATCAACTTGGACACAAGAGAAAATCTTCGGTACTGGCATGGACTTCCGGGGTCTCCAGACACTCGAAGGCCTTCATAAGCCCACCGAACCAACAATGTACTGTCAAACTACTGGAGCAATCAAGGGTACACTTTAAAACTCTAGTGGGACTGTACAAGGACACTGCAGATTAAAGTACCACCTGCACAAGATCGGCCTAGCGGAAGACGCCGAGTGCCGCATGTGCATGGAGGGGGATGAATCGGCAGAACACATACTGTGTTCGTGCCCAGCAATGGTATGACTTAGCTTCGCAATCCTCGGCAATGACATATTGTTGCCGGGGGAGGTGAAAGATCTTTCTCCCAACAGGATCATCAGATTTATTAGGAGTCTGGACCTGGTGGGAGGAATATAAAAGGGTGTGAGCCACAATAGACCAAACGGTCGCGGTGGAAGTGTGTTATAACCTCACTTTAAATCTACCTACCTACCTAGTGAACGCAACCCTCCGGAAAGCTTAAAATATTGTAATGAAATAAATTAATAATATTTCAAACATTTGTGAGGTCACGTACTTTAAATTTAAAAAAAAATATGTATCTAACCTAGAATTACATGTAGATTTCAAAAATGGGGGCAAAAGTGCGGGTTGCTATTTAAAATTTTAGGGGTAGATTTACTGGGCATAAGGGGATTAAATTAAAAAAAAAAAACAGATGCCTTATAAGTTTTTCCCCTTGATATTTAAGTTGACGTGTTTCGCCGAATTTTTATACGATCACTAATTAAGAAATAATAAATGCCGTTCGTTTAAAAAATGGTCACCCTGTATGAGCGGATTTAGTTATCCAGCAGAAACAACATAAATTTTTTTGTAATTTCAATGTTAATAACATGAACCCTGGAGAAGGTTAACAATATGTAAATATTGTTTTCCCAATCCGTTTTTTTGTTTAGATAAAAAAGGGTTAAATTAAATGAAATTGATAACCAATCTAGACAAATTATCATGTCTAGATTTACCAAAGATAAAAAAACGCCCATGTAATTTTAGATAAGCTTTAATTAATTAGGCCCTTTCATGAAAAAAAAAGGCAGTCCCCTAGAAACGAAACAAAATCAAATATGATTGAGATTGCGTTGGTAAACTGCCTAATAAATATTAAAAATTAAAAAATGAAAGAAAATCACTTTTAATACAATTAACAAGAATTCATTACCATAATTAAGGGTAATAAAGGTTGGCTTGTTGTGCGATGCCATTTTATTTAAATGTTTTAGTAAAAATAATATTTTCCGATTCAAGTTTTATTTAATTTATACTTTTAAATTACTATTTTTAGTTCAGTAAATAAAGGACCAAGCTCTAAATAAATCTGTACAGTTTCCTTGTGGCAATTCTTTGGCTTTGGAGATCTTTCGAGCGAAAAAAGTTTGAACATTAACAGGTGGAAAGCGAAATGGCCCCCCAAGGTCCAAAAATGGTTTCCCCCAAAAATTTTCCAAAATATGCAAATTTGGGGAATTTTGTTTAAAAAAAATAAGATCGCCTTGTAGTCTAGAAAAATGTCTATAATTTTTTTTAAAAATCGATAATTTTCGAGATAACGGGACCCCAAAAATCCCTCATTTCAGCTGCCGCTCTACCGTAGAATGCCCTATCTTCAAAGCGAGCACTTATAAGCGAGCGGACAAAATTCCATACTGGTAATAAAAATTTTTTAATTATTGAAAGTTTATTAAAATGGGAAAACCTATCATTGCATATGAGTTTGGGTCCATTCTGATTTTCTAGATATTAAAAAAGGTCAATTTTTTTTTAACAATATTTTGGGGGTATCGATTAATTTATTGATATTTTTGAAAAAATTTGTCATTAACATTTATTTTTATAATGACACCCCAAGTATTTAATGATCAAAAAATCCTTTACGATCTTTCTTGCGTTTTAATAAAAGTTTGGCCGTTTTGCAAAAATATTGGTGTTGCAAAAAATGGTAAAGACCATTTTGTAGATTTAGTGATTTCATTTTTTTTTAACAAAAATTCTTTATTTCCCTATTTTTTACGGATATTCGAGAAACTATTTTTAGACTTTGGGGGGGTTTTCAAGGGTTCCCCTCGGGATCGGGTAAACTTTTTCTCGCTCGAAAGGATTCGCAAAGACCTAAAATTTCTATGGGCTTATTTTCGGTTGGCCCAATAATGCCTGTCTTTTGTAATTTAACGCTTAACATTCGCACAGGATATGGTAGGCTGTTTCTTCCCCCTCGTCGGACAATCTGCAACTTGGGTCCCCATTGTGAGCATCTATTCCTTGTGTAGGTGTCCCTCTTAGTTCTTCCTTCATTCTTTTGGATGGGCCCCTTATGAAGCTTTTTCCATGTCTTACTCTACTGAGGTTTTCCCAGTATTCTTTGTGTTTGTTTCGGATTCACTCCCTGGTTTTCCCTCGTGTTGTAGTTTTCGTCACTCCAAGGGCAGATTTTGGTCCAAAGTATGGTGTGGATGATCCATGTCCCGCTAGCTCATCCGCTTTTTCGTAGCCCTCTATTCGCGCAGTTACATTCTTTTAATGCTAAATTTTTTGTTCTGATATCCAAAAAATATTGACATTCTAGGGCGGCAAAAATATATTAGCCTATGAGCGGCAAAAAGTTAAATCTGGCTCTGCGTAAGTTTTACAAGTATTTTGAGGTACTTGCTGGTAAATTTTAGGTTATTGCTTTTAGCGTATTTTAAGCTGTTGACCGAGTTTCGAAAGTGCCCTCCTTTCTTAGCAAATTTTTGCTTTTGTAACTAAAGTTTTCTTTTTTATCGACATATCTCTGTTATTGTAGATGGACACCCTTTCACCTTTAACCGAATTAATGCGCATGTATTTTAGAACTCAGTACCAAAACCAAATTAATTTCTTTTTTGCCATTTTTTTTATACGATTATTTGCCTTTAGAGTTTGGTTGATGATAGTGCATTTTATTCTAATACTCATTTTCTTAAATCGATCTCTGATCCTGTTTTCAAAAAAAAACCGCGAGGTATTGCAGGAATTTCTTTTACAGCACTTTTAAAATATACTTAAAACCTTTGCTAGTTAATTACCTTAAAGACACAGTCATGTTTGCTGTTGTAAAGTTTGCAAACTTTCATCTCCTACTTATATGCAGCCTAGTCCTGCAACACAAAGAAGCATTTACCCGCATGGAAGTTACTTTTAAGATTTTTTTAAATGACATAATAACATAGTCGCAGCAGCTTTCAAAAAGCTTCTTCTTTAAGAAAAAAAAAATATTTTTCACTTTTAACCAGTAAGTAATACATACTTACGGAACTAAACTCTACTTAAAATACTGTGCTCATATCTCGGAAATAGCTTCTCTCATAACATCTAGTTTCTTGATTACATCCAAAGACGAGTTGTTTACTTTATTAATAACTCTTTTGAAAGCTTTCTTCCATTGTTTTTATTTTAAATGTATTTTTACAACTTCTGCTCTAGAGAATTACCCACTTGCAGTTTGCAACAAAGCAACGCAATGCGGTACTCTTATCTATATCTTTACAGACCACCTAAAAAGCCCTGATATTTTTGTTTTCTTTTTCGAGTATCTGAAATATGGAACTTCCTGCCTGCAGCGGCCTGACTTCTAATTCAAACCTTTAAATCCTTAGGTTTCTCGTAAAAAACTGCCTATTACTTCACTTTAGACATTCACGGTACATTAGTACCTAAGCGCTAGGCTTTAGTATTCTTAGAAAATAAGAAAATCCGTTCTATACTTGGAAAAACATGTTAAAAAGTTTGCTTTTCTTTGAAAATATTTCAAAGAATAATGAAATAAAAAACAAACCAAACACTTAATAAATTTCTAAACATTTCTTATTGGCAGTTTTTCTTTTTCACCTTCACAATACAAAACTTGTTATAAAAAAATATATATTTTATGTTATCGACCAAAACTTCCAAGCTTATCGATACGAACTTGTATTTATTTTCACGTTGTTAAAAGGTTTTTTCGTTTTCTTATTTATTTTTGAAAGGCTTGAAAAATTATTGACGAGTTTTGTACGTGTTTCTAAGCGAATATAGCCACTGAAAAATACAATTTAATCTTATTTTATCTTATGTTGAAAATGAAACATGCTTTACAGATAACTAAATTACTTTAAAAGAGGAAAAGCAGATATACTTCCTAGGATAAACAACAATAAGATTTACGTTGCTAAAAATTAAAGAAAATTAATTCTAGCAATCTTCTAGTTGTTTTTCACCTTTTTACAGAAAATAAAAATTATCATAAACACCTGTAAAAATTATTGTTTATGTCTTTAAATAGAAGAGCTTTAACATAATATCAAGTAAAATTCAATATTTTGCAGATATTTAGCAAAGAACAGTAACAAAACATCTTCTTGTTTTAAAACAAAATATTTCTGAATAAGTAAGAATAAATATCTAGACTTAATTAGAAATATAGGAAAGTTTGGTAATCTAATGATTTTGTGCTTTCAAATAAGGTTTTTCCTAGAGCATTATTTGACCCATGAAAAAAATATTTACCCTTAATTATTAATTTATTTCTGCTTTAATAAGTTAAAAAGGTGAACTGGGTAACTTAATTTTTAATTTAATTTATTTTTTAAATAATGCTTCAAATAAAAGTAGCTTTCTTCAAGATATTGTTTTGATATGATTGGTCCCACAGTGTATTTTTGATCCTTTATATTTTTTAGTAAGCAAAAGTTGAAAACAATATATTTATAACCAGTGTAAAGTTTTTATTTTTTTTTTAATTTATTAAAAAAGTTTATATTATTCTAAGAATGCGTCTTACTGAATCCTCTAAATAAGCAAATTTTCTGCTAGTTACGTCTACCTAGAAACTTCTGGAGAAAATTTTTTTTTTTTTTTTGATACACAAAGTATACATATGACATCCTTTAGTAACAAATTGCTGGTTTAAAATTAAGACCTCAAGTAACGTTGTTCATTTTGATGTAGATAAAACTTAGCAGCAGCCGACACACATAGAGAAACTAATCTATTTTAATATTTATTTGACAAAAGTGTTATAAGGACAAACAATTTTATTCCAAAGATATCCATTTAGTTATTTTTAAAAAAGTATAGTAATTGGTTTCCCCTTTTAACAAATATCTTTAGAAAAAGTGTTAAACTAACTGGTTTCATTAAATTATACGTAGATAAATGTAAGTTGACTTAAAAGCAACAGTACACTCTAATTTTAAAATACTCTTTACTAACTTATTGAGCAGTGTAAGGACATAAACATTTTTTAAGTTTTTAATATAAAACGTACAAATTTTGTTAAAAACTCATTTTGTTTATCAGCCCCAAGCAGTAACCTATATCTAAAACATAAAATAAAATAAAACATTTAATAAAAGGTACATAATACTTACAGCGGACTAATCTTGAAATCTTGACGATTCTAAAGTATATTTTTCTTACCTGAAATAAAAATAGTTTTAAATATATTATATTTATATATGTATATTAAATAAAAAAAGAAAAAAATAATGTACAATTTTGGGTGTACATTACAATGGTGTTGTCGTAAATGGTAGTAGCTATAACTCGGTTGTTTTCGATTAAAAAAAAACACCTATCCTTTAGTTTTAAACCATAAAAAATTTTTTTTTCGAAACCTGACTTTTAGAACCAATGCAATACATTTTTTGTCAAGGTGATTTTCTTAATTGAAATTTATTAAAGTATTAGTGCGAGGTAAACTTATGAAAAAATGGTTTATTTTAATATATAGCTTTTAATTAAACAATATGAAATTTCACTTTAATTTATTACTTTACAGTCCACCTGGGAAAGCCCTGAACTTTACACTTTTCGTTTGTTCATCCCTAGCCTGTCTGGACTGTCGAGCCAATAAAATGATTTAAGACCCCAGATTTTACCCTTCTTTTGGTAATTTTCTCCACCGGCGATTTCGATTCCCAGTGCCCACTTTAAGGTAGTAGTGGTCAAAATATCCGGTGGCCACCCTTGTCTAATCGGATTCATTTGCATGTTTCAGTGCCTGGACAACCTTGACGGAACAACTGGGAAGAAATGGGTTAAACACCGGAAAACCCGACACTCACGGTACTTTGGTACTTAGGTCTATATATGTATTTGTAACTTGTTTTTTTTTGGCTTCTGTAGGGAGTGCTTAAATATCAATTTAAAAAGTATGAAAATTAATACCAAAGTTATGTAATAAACGATTAAACTTGACATTTTTTCATTTATTAATAAACAGCAATTTTTACTTTTTGGTAAAAAATATTTGATTGTAAAGGGAAAATATTTTTATTGCTATCAAAAATTTCTAAAAATATTATTTTTTAAATTTACCAAAACGTAGCATTTCATTAAGTTTTTCATGTTTTGATCAATACAATATTGGTGGCAAAAATGGTTCTCCTTAACATTTACCAATTTCTGTTTAAATTTAAAGTACTTTTTAATTTTTGTTTTGTACATACATTATTCAGGCTTAAATATGATTCAGGTCGTTAATTTCAAGTTCCATAAAAGAATTTAAACTAGGAAATTGTGCATGGATTAAAGAGTAAATGTTTAAAACCATTGTAATTTTGTTTTGTACAACATTATTCCAGGCATTTTAATAATGTACTTAGGTCGGTTAATTTGCAAAGTTCCATCAAAAGAATTTAAAAGGAAATTGTGCATGGCATTAAAGCAGTTAAATGTTTAAAATCGATTGTAATAAGCTGAAGTTATCATTGGTTTAAATATTTTTATAACATTTTAAATAAATAGTGTATTTTGGTATTTAAAATGTATTATAAGGTTAACTCTTTTATTTTGCCAATATTATTTTTTTAAGATCTATTATGTTACATAAAAACAAAGCTAAAAAAGAGACATTTCAAAAAAGTAAAAGTGAAAATTATTGAATATAATGATTATTAATGTTGACATAAACATTGTTGCAGGTAAATTTAATTATTGTGTGCTAAATTTTACCTACAAACAAATAATAAAAATAACAATTTACGTTCTATGTAAAATTTCCTTTTTATTGACAATTTAAATGACCACTCTAAGAACTTAAATCTTTTCTTGCGTTTTGTAGGATGGATGTATTAAAATCCCTATTATTTTTAAACCTAGAATTTTTAATAGGTTTTTATTTTATACTCTTTAATGATAATTAAAACTACATAAGGAATATTTTTTTACATTTTAATTATTTACATATACAACATTTAACTAAAATTTAAATTTTTAATATATAGTTCTAAAATGTTTGATTTAAACTTTAATGCATGTTTATATCTTAATATCACTTCTTCACGATCTATTTATACATTATTTTGACGTGAGAAGAAAAAAAGCCTCAGAAGATAATTAAATCACTTTCGAAAAGTTTCGAGCGCAGTATAAACAGAAATGTGATTTTTGTAAGATAAAATAAGCACTAAGAAACAGTTAAGTGATCTTAATTTTGTTAAATAAATATTATGTTTAAAACTGCCATTAGGGTATAAAAGATAAAAAGATATAAAATACAAAGTTTTCTGCTAATCTGCTTCTATAAAAGATACAGATAAGATCTTTGTTTTTGTTTTAAAATATTACCTTATCAAAAACTTTCTTATGTTAATATATACTTTATATATATATATATATATATATATATATATATATATATATATATATATATATATATATATATATATATATATATATATATATATATATATATATATAAATTCCATTACATTTCGATGAATTTTTCAGGAGGGGTTAATTGGTTTTGCTTAAACTTGGGAATCTTAAAGTATAAGAGATTTCCAAAAACCAAATTTAAGTCATTTAAGTGTCATAGGTCAAAACAAATGACTATTTAAAGGCCTAAAATTCACTCTTTTCAGCCTACTTTCGAAAATTTGACTCTTATAAACCTATAGCCGGAATTAAATTATTTATAGTAAGTTTTATTAACTACATCCTCTAGTATGTATAAAAAAATATTTTGTTCCCCTAAACAATTTTACTTTTATTTAGAACGTAGTTAAAATTTAAAAAAAATAGTAAAATGGCCATTTTCAAATTGCCGCCAAAAATTCATTTTTTAACCGATCTACTCTCGTTTTTTCCGTTAATGTATGCTCTTCAAGCGAGTAATGCAATAAAAATCATTTGCCTGCAATAATCGGTAATGTTGCGTTTCAAAGTTTGTGATTTTGAAAAAATTGCAAACTTTGACCCTCCAGTACAAATTTTGTCAACTCCAAATTGCACAAAAATTTGGGAAGATGTAATGTTTTATATCTGGAACAAGCCCTTATAGGGATTTTTTTGGTCCGAACTTCTACACTTGTCTATAACAGTTGAAAAATAAAAATAAATATATATATATATATATATATATATATATATATATATATATATATATATATATATATATATATATATATATATATATATATATATATATAGCTTAATTGTCTTGGCCGTAAGCCCAAGGTTTGGAAACGCTATGTCGACGACATATTCATTATATGGTCTTACCGCCAAGACGAATTAGCAAGCTTTCGGCTTTCTAAACAATATCCATCATAGAATCCAGTTTACGCTAGAGATAGAACAAGACAAAACTTCCTTTTCTAGACCTTTATTAACAAGACAACCCAACGGTAGACTCGGATACACAGTATATAGAAAACCAACTCACACAAACAGATACCTACACGGCAATTCCCATCACCATCCAGCACAAATACAGGCAGTAGCAAGCACCCCAATCTCAAGATCTATCCGCCTCACGGAGAAGGACAATAGACAAAAAGAAATAGAAACAATCACAACGGCGCTTAGAGAAAACAATTACAGCAAAAAGATTATCCAGAAGGCACTCAGGCGACAAAAACAGCCACCCAAGGATGAAGAGGATAGACCAAAGGCCGTACTCCCCTACATAAAAGGAGTCACGGACAAAATCGGACGGGTCCTAAGAAAAAACAAAATTACACCAATTTTCAAGCCACAAACCACTGTAGCCAACATCTTGGGAAACCCAAAAGTTAAGATTAAATTAGAAAACCATGGGGTCTACAGTATCCCCTGTAAAAACTGCACAAACAATACGTAGGACAAACAAACAGACGCATATCCGTCAGGATCCAAAAACATAAAAACAGCATAAAAACAAAACAAACAACCTCCGCCCTTTTCCAACATCACCATAACACAGGACACATATCGACTTCGAAAACTCAAAACAAATATCAGCAATAAAACATCACAGGACCAGACTAATAAAGAAGCCCTCGAAATAGAGAAAGCCGGCACCCCCAACAAACGGACACGCCATCAACATACCAAGAACATGGAAAACGACCATCCTAAAGACAAAAACCAAAGAAAGCCCAAACAAGGCCCTCAGTTGCCACCCAGCAACAACCCACACCAATCCCGCCTGCTCACCAGACCGTAACGCGCACCACCTCCGGCGATGGCAGACAATAAAACCCTTTGCAAGCGCACAGACCAGGTAGTTCGCGAGACGCAGAGCGAACAAAACATTTGAAAATGCCGAATGTGATTTGGCGAAAGTTGTGAAAACAAAGTTTTAAATAAACGGATTGAATCCCGGAATGATAGTTTGCATATATATATTTATATATTTTTTTCAACTGTTATAGACAAGGGGAAGTTCGACCAAAAAAAATCCCTACAAGGGCTTGTTCCAGATATAAAAATTAATCTTCCCAAATTTTTGTGCAATTTGGAGTTGACAAAATTTGTATTGAGGGTCAAAGATGCAATTTTTTCAAAATCACAAACTTTGAAACGCAACATTACCGATTATTGCAGGCAAATGATTTTTATTGCATTACTCGCTTGAAGAGCATACATTAACGGAAAAACGAGAGTAGATCGGTTAAAAAATGAAGTTTTGGCGGCAATTTCTCAAAGATCTTATCTGTATCTTTTGTAGAAGCAGATTAACAGAAAACTTTGTATTTTATATCTTTTTATCTTTTATATATTATATAAGATAGTTTGTGTCTTAAAATATTTTTAAACACTTCCAGAAATGGCCGTGCTCTATTTGCATTTTTAAGGGTAAATTGCCAATTTATAAACAAATAAAAGTAACACATTTTTGTCAATTGACCATTAATAGTGTACGAGTATACTTACAATAGACAGATTATTTAGAAACTAAACGCCTTGAAAATTTTATATTTTTATTACAAACTTAGCAATTAGTATTCTACTTAATAACTAAGCCATTTGTATACCCTATTTAAATGCTAATAACATATTAAAGTAAACTAAAATTGTACTATTGTTTTACAAAAATTAAAAATAGTTATAACAAAAAGTAAATAAATAACTAAAAAGAAAAAAAAAACTTTGTTTACTAGTTCCAAGGCATAGGGTTGTATTTTTTTTTAGTAAATTTTACACATTTTTTTTTACAAATACTTTAAAAGAATGTTTTTTAGTTTAAAAACACAAAAATCCAAATGGCTATTGTGTTTCATAAAACCAATAAAATCCCATGTGGTTCAAAGTCTTAAGAAAGCAATCATTTGCCTCAAAAGGTAAAAGACGAAACAAAGGTCGGTTTTTCTTTAAATAAATTTCTTGTTGCCGCGCTATCGAATACCAAGTTTAGGCAGGTCTTCCCAATTGCTTTGTTAGAGTTATAGCCTTAGAAAAGCTTTAAAAATAATTAGATTTTTTAGTATTTGCTTTTATACGGTTTACAAAAATATAAATCCAAATTAAAAAAAAAAAAAATTCATAAATCTGAAATTATATTAATTATTAAAATTTATAGGTTATCCCGACTGTTTTAATATTATACAGTAAATGCAAAATTATAAAAGTGGTACTTTTTTTTATAATTTTGAAAAATACACATTTAAACCAGGAAAATAATATGTCTATAAAAAACATCGTTTACATTCTCGCTTTTCATTTTAAAACCATTTTTATTTGCTCAATATGAAAATGCAGTTTAAACATTTTTAAAGTCTAACCAGAAGTTAAAAAAAAATAGATATATGCTAGTTGTTTTATGACGAAATTGGTTGCAAAAAGAAATATTTGCAAATTAAATGGAAATACAGTTTGTAAATTTCTAAGAAATAACTTGCGATGGGGTAGTTTAAAGAAGCACTCACTTTAAAGATAGGTATTAAAATAATAGAAAAGTCTTCTTTGTCGCGAATTAAAAATGTAAAAGTATAGAATCATATAAGTAACATAGTATATTACGATGATTTAATTTTTTAAAAATCCATTAACCCTAAGCTACAAAAGGTAACGACTTCAAAAGTAAACGAAATATTTTCGTAAAAACTTAGATTATTACCCAATCATTTTTAAACGCTTAAAATACATGGTCTCTTAAAAGTATAGATTGAAAGTTTGCCATCTGTCATAAATTGCTGAAAAACGAAAATTAATGGCTAAAATGCAAGCAGTAGTGGGTTTAATTATTTAAGAAATTTATAAAATCTAAGCAAATAAAACAACAAAAATTATAAATAAATGTTGAAGGTATTTACATATATACATATTATGTTGTTTTTTTTAAAGGTAATTGTTAGCCTAAACAATTTAACTTTAGTTTATTTAAGATAAAATATTGTATATATTTTTACCAAAAAAACCTACTTAAATAATTGTTAGAATTTTCTTAAAATTTATTATAAATACCATTTGTTATTACTTTTCTTTGGCTAATAAATAATTATTATATTATACTAGAAATATTGCTATTACCCCAGCTATTTTTGCTTTACTATTTTTATTTAGAATAAGTAAAAATATGTTGCTTGCTAAAATAGAAAACTTTAACTAACTTTGATTTATTTTTTTTATATAACGGGATAATAATAATCATGGATATTTAACTACATAATTTAATTATGCATTAATCAATTCTTGCTTATATTTATAAATATTTTTTGACAATACGAAGTGACTTCGGCTCCGCCAAGCTTTTTATACATGCTCGCCCGTTAATGGTTTTAGGGTAAATGTTTTGTAACTTTTTAAATGGTAATAAAACAAATTATTAATAAACTTTAGACTTTTTCAATATTAGAATCTCATATTGCAGCATGGTAATCTTTGTTATCTGCTGCTTTTTTGTTAGTGCCAGTTTATTATATATGATGCTTTGTTTTAAAGCATGTCTAGTTACCTGCACTGTTTTATTAAAGGCATACTATATAGATTCTAGCTGACTAAATTAAAAGACAATACTACTATAACACCAAATAAATATAACTAAATGTGTTTTTAATAAATAACACACAAATACAGTAAAACGATACATAAAGTGGGCCGACGACCAAACAATGAGCTTGTTAGTGGAATTCATAAAAAAAATCATCAACATGGATAACCACTTGGAATTGGCCTAAAGCCCTAATCACTGTATGAACGTTTTGTTGTTACTTAACACTTGACTCAGTAAACACGTTTCACCTGCAGTTGTTACTTAACAAAATGTTAGTTTAATTAGCCTTAAGGTCAAGTAAGAGATGCAAGTGGTAAGTGAAATTAATTGATGCTCCGTTTGGCCTTCATATTTAGGTAGGTGCGTATCTAAGTCATGCCTTACTAATTTGCATGATAATATTTATGTCAAAGTGGCAAGTGAATAAAACTTTATGCTTCTGCCGGAAACAGTATTATGAGTCTGTAATTGACAGAGTTAAAGAATCCAATATGTCAGATTGCTCATGACACTACACAAAAGCCTTTTAGGACATAATCTAGCTTGAACAAGAAAAAAATGCGAATCATAAACCAAATGTTTGTTAAGTATCTTTTATATGTGTGTCATATATAGTACAGCTTTGAAGTCCATTACAAATATTATCCAGAAGCTATATTTCTTTGTTAACGTCCTTGATCTACCTAAAACAACCAAGTTTCTTAAATTTTAAGAAGGAATTTTTTAAAAATTGTGTTACTATAAGAAATAAAAGATTAAAAGATGTGAATCATCTTAGTTAAACCACCTCTTATTTTATAATAGAATATATAATAAAGAGCTAACATAAATATTTTGTAAAATAGTTTTTGACATGTTACAAAAGATATTTATAAAATTTTGTGGGAATTAAGAGTATCAAGTATTTAATAGATATTTGATTTTAACCAAAATGTGTCAATATATAACTAAGTAAACTAAAAATAACAATGATTTTTTTTATATTTTACATACCACTTAGTTTTTGTCTTTACTTAAAATTTATTGCCTTAGTAATCTTACATTGCTAACCGTGTATAAGCGAAATATACGTTATACCTACTTGTATTTTGTTGTCAAATTGCTGTGCAAAGTTAACTAATAGATAAAAACTATGTTTATCAAATATATTGTTTAAAACCCGTATTTTAAAATACCGGCACTATTCTTTCCAGATACAGGGGGCTGTTATTTGGAAATACGGTTCTGTTATTTGAAAAAAACGTTACTTTAAACTACAACACCCTGTATATAAAAACGCAAAAGCTCCAAAAATAATAAAATATTAAAGATACTTTTACTACAAATAGGTTTTATAAAAAACTTTTTCTCGTATACCTTATAGTTTATGAGAAAAGGTGTAGGCACTTAATTACTACCCTGTAGCTAGTCTAAATAAAGAAGTAATATTGCCTTCCTGTATTTTTGCTATGGTTTTTGCTTTAAAAATTTTCATATTTACCCTAAAAAATCGGGATGGAATTATCCAGCGGTTGGAATCAAAATTCAAGTAACTACTTTTGACGGTTTTAAACTAGGCCTATTTTCAATAACCTTAGCAATAACAATTTTACCTTGTATATTTTCGACTTATAAAAGGACTTTTTACGATCTGTTTAATATTTTTTCACCAAATTTAAATAGATGCTTAAACAATTTAACCAATAATCTTCTGACACCCAAATTATTAAATTAATTCCATTTGTTATTTTCGCTATTAACTTAAATTGTTGTGTTAAAATTTGTTTTTTTGGTTAAGTGTTAAGAATTTTTAAGATTGTGTTACCTTTATTTATATTTTTCCAAAGTATTTAAGTATAAAGTCAAATATTTTTAACTTTGTCCTTTTGACCTTTGACAAGCATTTAATCGTTGACAAAACATCGAATACTTAATTATCTACGATCTGAACACTAACTGAGGGGTTACTAAAATTATTTAGGATTGTTTACTCTGTTCCCACTGTATATGTTGTAACAAATACACCTTTTTAGCTAACAAGCTTGCCAACCAATGATCCTGTATATTTTAGATTAGACATTTCTTTTAAGCCATTTCTACTATATATTTTGTAACTAATACTACCTTTTTAGTTAAAGGTTTGCCGGCCGATGACCCTGTATATTTTAGGTAAGATATATTTTTTACTGTTTCTGCTATATACCGCTCTTGACATATATTCACCTAATATTGCGGGGTATTTGCACAATTTTTTTCTAAACACTGATGCATTGTTTTTTCTGATAAAAGGTTTGTATGTGTATGTGTATTTGAATAATTTTTAAAACTTTTTCGACATTATTTAAACAACTTAGTAAACGGTATGCCGTTTACTTTAAAATACCAAATATTCTACAGGCTTACTATTAGGGCGTAATCGCTGACAAACCTTAGAAGCAGCTGCGTTTGCGCACAGGTCATAGTCTAAGTATCCAAGAACACATGATTTTGACAGCTATCATTCACAAACCCAACCAGCTTGCGTGGTTTACAAGATTATTATGTATATTTTTAATTTGTATTATACAAATTATTATATATAAAATATACCTAGCCCAAGTAAGCCATATCAAATTCTTTACCGACTCCACATTGTTTATAAATTATAATATAAATATACAGGGTCCTGCAACGGGACTGGGCTTCTTTACAGCTTAAATAAAAAGGGAGTTCCGTTCAAGTGCAGGATCAGTTAAAATGGCGCATTTTGGAAAAAGTGGATGTGGGGTGGCCCAAAAAGGGCAAACAAAATTCACTTTTTTTAAAAACATATTTTTTGCATCTAGGGAACCTCCTTGTATCTTTAATTATTCCTAAAATATTTGCTTTTAAATGGTTAGTTTTGAAAAGCAAAAATTATTTTTAAAAAAATAATTGAATTTTCAACCCACTTAAAACATATCAGACCAAAATAAAATTTTATGTCAATTTGGATTTTCTTTTTGTAAAACTGTCGGATGTTAACCCGGTTTTTGGTTTAACCTAACAGAGATAAATTTAACTTTTTTAATTTAAGAAATCAATGCTACTCAATTTTTTTAAAAAGGCACACCCGTATATTTATTATGGTTAAATGTAGAATTATTATACCAACATTTTTTGTTATACAAACCTACTAGTTATCTTTAACCGTTCTGGAAATATTTATAATAAATTACCAATTTATTCGTCTGAAAACCGTTTTATTTGGAAAAAAACTGATAAAAACACCGAAAGTATTAATCATAAACTAAGATAAGTGTTCAAAATGCCTTCCGTTTTGCTCTAAATATAAATTGACACGTCTCTCAAAAAAATCTGTTCACTTCCCTTAATATTTGTGGTGTTACTGTTGCAAAAGCATTCCTATTCGTTGTTCCATTTCAATTGCATGGTGGGCGGATCTCAAAAACAATTTCCTTTTTTGTATCCCCATAAAAAAAATAGAGTTTTGTTAAATCAGGAGATCTAGCTGCCCAATGGGTAGGTCCATTTCTACCAATCCATTGCTGTCCAAAAGGCATTGAGATGGTCCCTTACATCGCGTGAAAAAAGTGCTGGTGCCCCGTCTTGTTGAAACCACATCCTGCCTCTAACATGTGGGTTAATTTCGCCAGTAATCTGGGTAACTCGTTTTGTAAAAACTGTAAATACATTTGTCCATTAAGATGACCATTAAAAAAATAGGGACCTATAATAAATAACCCCTACAATTCCAGCCCACACATTGATTGACCACCTGTGCTGGGAGTCTGTATGACGCATAAAAAGGATTTTCAGTAGAATAATAGTGGAAGTTATGTCTATTTACACATCCATTGTTTATGAAAGTTGCTTCGTCTGTAAATAAAACGTAGTTAAAAAATAAAGGATCCTTTTTGTATTTTTATTTCTTGCCCAGGTACAAAATTGCACACGATTTTGAAAATCCTCATTAGAAAGGGCTTGGTGTAGCTGGATATGATAGCCGTGAAAACGATTTTTTTCAAAATTCTCTGGACCGATCTTTCACTCATATCTACTGCTTTTCCGATGTTTACCTGACTTATATGGGATCCTCAATTACCGTCAACAATGGCCAACTCATTTTCTTCATTGGGACAGGCTTTATTCTTTCTTTCTTTTGATATGGACATTTCCCGTCTCAACAAATCTTGCCAATAATCTTCTGAAACTTTTTTCATCCGGGCGTCTTCTGTCAGGATATCGAGCAGCATAATTTCTAGTAGATAAAAAGCAGTTTCTTTCACTTTCTCCAAGTACAAAAATCATGTCAACAAGCTCATCTTTGCTAAAAATTATTATTCTTATTATTGTTTTGGACACAAAACTTAAAAAAAAAATAATATCAAAATGTCACGTACTTTTTTAATAGGATCCGGCAAGTATGATATTGTTTCCATGGATATAGCGATTGTGCAGCATGTTTTAAAGGCGGAATCAGTGAATATATTTTTGCTTTTTGCCTCATTTAAGAAATTGTTAATTTTAAAATTAGTATTACCTTTAAAATTCATGCTAGTTCCGAACCACAGAAGGCATTTTAACATTTACCTTAGTTTATAATTAATACTTTGGTGGTTTATCAGTTTTTTCCCAAAATTTTGGTTTTCAGACGAATAAATTAGTAATTATTATAAATATTTCCAGAACGGTTAAAGATAACTAGTAGGTTTGTATAAAAAAAAAATGTTGGTATAATAATTCTACATTTGACGCATAATAAATATACAGGGTGTGCCTTTTAAAAAAATTGAGAAAAATAGCATTGATTTTCTTAAATTAAAAAAGTTAAATTTGAACACTCTGTATAAGATTAAACCACAAAAACCGGGTTAGAGCACCGACAGTCTTCTACAAAAAGAATCATATCGAATATTGACATAAAATTTGTATTTATGGTGCTGATATGTGTTTAAGTGGAGTCATGAAAATTTAATTATTTTTTTAAAATAATTTATTTACAAAACTAACCATTTAAAAGCTGAAATATTTTAGAATAATTAAAGATGCTTAAGGAGGTTCCCAGATGAAAAAAAATACAGTATGTTACATTTAAAAAAAAGTGAATTTTGTTTGCCACAATTTTTTGGGCACCCTGCACATACCACATTATTTTCCTAAAATGCGCTTTTATTGTTAACTGATACCTGCACTTGAACGGAACTCCTAACTTTTTTAGTTTAGGCTGTAGAGAAGCCCGACGTACTGTTGCAGGACCCTGTATATTATAATAGCTCAAGTAAAGTGGCATAGCGTTTGACTTCCATACAACAAGTCCACGGTTTGAATCTGAATTTTTATAAGGAATTAAAGATGGTAAATTTCAGCACATGCTAAGCCCAATTCAGTATTTTTCTGCGAAATGCGTAGTAGATAACGTTGTAAATACAATACTGCGTAGTATAGTGCAAAAGCTTCCCGTGTCACAATTTTCTCTTGATTCTGGATAACGTCATTAATAATGGACTTAGCTCAAAAAAGGTATTATTCAAATTTTCTCACGCCCCCGAAAATTTTCCCACACATAGGTGATCACCCTACATTACTTATTATAAATGTAACGTTTGGTAAAATCTGAATTACAAGAAATAAAAGGCAATATATTTTTAAAAGCAAACTAACATGGAGTGTTAAATAGCAACCTTTTTATTAAGAAATTAGTTCATTGCTCGCTACTGCTTGCAAAAGGCAATTTTAGTAATGGGGCATTTTTAACACCCCATAAATTACTTCATACAGAAAATCATTATGTTAAGGTAACATTATAGAATAAAATAGGGTTAGGTTTTAGTAATTTGCCAGAAAATATTATTACATAATTTATTATAATAGAATTTTAAAATGTAAACATTTTCTATAAATTATTCCAAAAGACTATCTAAACCGATAATATAATTAAATAATTATTATTAATTTTATGCATTATTCCACAGTATTTCGCATTAATATAATTTGGGCTATTAGGGTTTTTCAATGAATTAATTAAATGTTATAATTATTGTATTGATTTTTTTAAATAAAATAACGAACCTAGGTTTAATTAAATAATACAATATTAATAAATTATACAGAATGATATAACAGCCTGTACTTAAATATTTAAGGGTAGATTTATTATAGGTAACTAAGTGGATAGTGACAAAAAAAAAAAATATGTCCAAAAACGTCTTAATACTAAACATGTTTTATTATTGTGCCTAATTTATTTCACCCACTGTTTCTATTTCGTAATCAACTTGACACCAAAGTTTGTTTAATTGGTTAGTAAGGAAAAAAATTACTTTACTGACTAAGAGTAAATAAAAACATAAATATTACTTTTAACAATTTTCAATAAAAAACAATGCACTAAACAAGTGCTCCAAAATTCGATTAGTGAGGCACCCATATGCATTAAAATCAACGGACATTATCTAGCCCTTTTTTTAATAGCTGTAAGCATGTATTAAGTATTTTTTTAGTAATAAACAAAAATATTAAATTAATTTATGTTTCTAAAACAAAACCACTTTCTTGCATTTCGTTTGTCAAATTACAGTGTAGAGGCACGCAAATAATAAATTTCCATTACATTTCGACATTTTCTTAATACAATTGTGTTTCTTATTGAATGTTAAGTAGGCTTGCTGTTATTTAGAAATACATTATTCTGTTGACTATAACCATAACCACACAAGAAACAATTTATAAATAAAGTTTTAATAATTTTAAAGTGATTTAATTACCTCCAAGAGTAAACATTTTAAAAGCATTTAACCAATTTATGCTTTGATTTCTAGTATATTTCTTTTAGGTTTATGTAACCTATACTTAAAGTAAAATATTCGTGAAATTCGTAAATACTGCTCCTGTAGTCATGGCAAAGATTGATACTACTACGAATAGATAGCTCATCTAAATGGAACACATTTAATCGGTGTGGAGATATCAATGCTCTCGGATAAAATATTTTTTTGGGCGGTAACCCTCGCCTTGCGAGCAAAATTAGACGCGGCGTTGCCAATGTGAAGTATTTAAGTAGGTACTTTTATATGGTACAAATAGCTAAAGAATGTAAAGGTTCCACTTATAACCATTTGCACCGCAGTGTTTATCATTGATAAATTAATTATTAATCCGTTTTAAGGTGTGACAAATATCATAACATTTGGCAAAGTCAAAACAAAGCTTAATTTAATCAAGCAATAAACACAGCGGAAAAAATGCCCAAATACGTCATAAAAACGATAAGGTTGTATTATTAAAATATATAGGTAAAGCGATATAGTACCAAAAATAATTACTTTAAAAATCTACTGCATTATATTATATTACAGAGCTAAATTGTTATTTATCAAAATAGACTTTTTATTGGTGTTTAAGATTTTTTAATTTTTGTTGAAAACTTCTCTTTTTATTTTTTTCCAATGTCCATTTACAAAATTTACATATGTGTGTCCCAAATTCGTGGGGAATGTATGGGGATCTTGGAAACCACGATAGATAGAAAATCGGTTAAATGGGGAAAGTTTTGGACAATTATGTTAGTAAGCTAATCCTGTTTATAACATTGTTTTATCTATTCAGGTTTTTGAGAAATTTTGAAAAAACCTGAAACATGCATTTTCGAAAATCGGCCATATTTTTTTATAAGTGAAAATTTTTCAAATCTGTAAAAACTTCTTCAAAGCAACTTTTTTCGTAGAATATGACCGAGTAGTCAATTTTTATTTTCAACGTTTCGGGTTTTTAGAGTCATCATCAACTTTATTTTTTTATATGGACGCCATATTGGATTTTTACGCAGCCAAGCAGTGCTTTTTATTCTGATTTTAACAATGTATAACATGTTATAATTTAAGAGTTTATAACCTCATTTATTTCAAAAAACCAATATTTTTTTAGTTGGCCTTGATTCCGGCGAACGTCATCTTTTTTTGTTAACAATAAAATATTAGTAATTGGCAAAATAGATAAGCTGAACAGATATTTTCCAGAAATGGGTTTTGCGAACATATCTATAACGTTAATACCGTGTTACAACAAAATGTAATGGCGCCCATAAGAAAAAGTAAAGTTGATGAATCATCATCAACTTTACTTTTTTATATGTGCGCCATATTGGATTTTTTCGCAGCCAAATAGTGCTTTTTATTTTTATTTCAACAATGTATAACATGTTATAGTTTAGGAGTTTATAACCTCATCCACTTCAAAAAACAAATATTTTCTCCGTTGGCCTTGATTCCGGCGAATGTCATCTAGCGTCATTATCAAGTTAGCTCGGGTACGTTATTAAAAATTTTTCAGCTTTGTAAAATAGGTAATTATTAAAAGAAAAACTTGATATTTTGCAACGTTATTTCCAAAGCAATAGAAATGTTAATATAGCTGCGCAAACGTATTTCGACAATTTTCCTAAAACGCAGCATTCTAAACTAACATACTTTCGAAAACTGGTTAAAAATTTGCTTAAATTCGGAAGTTTTAAAAAACCACGACCTAAGAAGTACGTTGAAAAAAATTGACAACGAGATGCTGCAGTTAACCAACATTTTAAAGAAAATCCAACATCTTCAGCCAGGGATGTTGATAAAGAATTCCACATACCTAAGTCAATCATTCATAGGGTAGTTAGGACTATTTAAAAAAATATCATTACTATGTTAAGAAATATGGACAACATTTTAAATTTTAGGTCGTTATTTTACATCTTCATTTTAGTAGGAATATTAGTTTAGCCACTTTTCATTGTTTTTGTTTTCACTTGTTTCAATTAACTTGTTACGTGTAGCTTTGTTGTAACACGGCATTATGTTCGCGAAACCCATTTCTGTAAAATATCTGTTCAGCTTATCTATTTTGCCACTTACTAATATTGTATTGTTTACAAAAAAAATGACGTTCGCCGGAATCAAGGCCAACTAAGAAAATATTTTTTTTTCGAAATAAATGAGGTTATAAACTCTTAAATTATAACATGTTATACATTATTGAAATCAGAATAAAAAGCACTATTTGGCTGCGTAAAAATCCAATATGGCTTCCATATAAAAAAATAAAGTTGATGATGATTCTAAAAACCCGAAACGTGGAAAATGAAAATTGCCTACTCGGTCAAATTCTACAAGAAAAGTTGCTTTGAAGAAGTTTTTACAGATTTGAAAAATTTTCACTTATGAAAAAAATATGGCTGATTTTCGAAAATGCATGTTTCAGGTTTTTGCAAAATTTATCAAAAACCTGAATAGATAAAGACATGTAGTAAACGGGATTAGCTTACTAACATAATTGTCCAAAACTTTCCCCATTTAACCGATTTTCTCTCTATCGTGGTTTCCAAGATCCCCATACATTCCCCACCAATTTGGGACACACTATATAGGTTATATATAAAGTAAAAAAGTTTTAACTTTTAAGCTAGTAGATTGTTCTCTATGCACTTTTTTGGCACGGTTTTTTTTTAATTTTTCTTTTTCGTTTTGAAATCATTTTCTGTAAAATGTGGGTCGCAAATATATTTATTTCCTAAAACTTTACCACTAAGTCCCACAAGCGAAACATTTCCTGAAATACAATATCCAGATATAATACGTCAGTTATAATGAAATTTAAATAGGAACTTTTAATCTAAATTTGTTAATTGCATAAAGCCTACTATGTAAAAAGTGGTTCTTTAAAAGTATTACAAGCTAATATAGATATAGATAGAGGGGCTTATTAAAAAATTGAAATTTGAAGTGATGCAACGGGACCTTGGGGGACACTTTTTAACAGCATACGTAACTGTAACCCTTTCCACTTTTTAGGAGTGAAGGGTAACTTGTGAAAGGTAAATGGAAAGGTGATTTCTTTCCAGATTCCTATGCTCAAAAAAAATCTACTTTAGAAACAACTTATAATTCATTATCAATGTTACAGGAATTTAACAAAATTAAGAGAAGTGTAACAGAAAAATAGGAACCATTTAATTTTAATAGGTGTTTAAAATGGCCGTCAATTTGAACACCTATTAAAAAAAAAAATAATTTTTATTTTTTTTGTTGCACTTCTCATAATTTTGTTGAATTCATCATAATGACATTGACATTAAAATATGCGTTGATCCTAAATAGTACAGTGGATAGGAAGAAAAAAGGTGTTTGACCTCCGAATTTTTTTGTACAGTTTCAATTTTTATGAAAATTTGGAATTAAGTTGCTTTACTTTTAGAATGTTGTTGCTTAAAATATGTACTAATTTCATGTCGCAACTTTTCGCCCCTTTTATAAATCAACCCTTATTATAACTTAATTAAAAAAAAAAAGATTTATCCCCAAAAATTAATAGCTTGACAGATTTAATAATTAAAATATTACTCCCCGAAATATTACCAATTTTATTCTTTTGCAAATTTTCAATCCTTAAAAGCCACCTCTAACAATTCTTATAAAAACCAATATAATAGATATAAATAGGAAAAAAAGTAGAATTGCATACAAAAATTATACCGGTAAAAGTATAAAGTATACCGGTTTTATAGAATATTATGGTCCGAAGTGGGCTTGCGAATTTTTGGAAAAAAAGTTGATTGGTTTTTAAATATAGTTCCTTTAGTTTTAATGATTGAAACTTTTTTTTAAAATAATTTTTGTAGGGCTTTTAAAGAGCTACAAGGTTATGTAAATTAAATCCTTTTTAATCCTTTAGTTTTAAAATGGGATGAGTTTAAAGGACTAGAATAAGGTGGTGCTCGCTCGTAAATAGAGGCTTTAAATGGCCATATCTGGCCAAATATTTATTGTACAGAAAAATCTATGAAATGAAAAGTCTTTGTTATCAAAAAAGCTATAATTCGTTACATTTTTTTCGTATCCCCAGTATTGTTGGAGTTATTTTGAAGAAAATAGCCATTTTTACGAAATTGTGGAAAATCGTTTTTCACTTTAAGTTCCAATTTTTCTAAAATTAAGCATTTCAATTTGATTAAACCTTTAGGATGTATTAATAATACATATATAAAAAGAATCACAGAAGGGTACGGATCTATTTTAATTAAGAAGGAAATTAGGGGGTTGTTTTTAATGATCTTTTTGTAGAAAAAAACTAGGGACCTACCTTATTTTTATCATAACTCGCTCAATTTTCATGATAAAAACTCTTTTTTTGTTTTTAAAAGAAAGGTCTTATTATATACTTTAAAAAAGATTTTATATGTTTTCCTTGAGAAATGCAAACTTTTCTCGCTATTTGACTTTGAATCTTTCAAATTTAGCATTTGACGAACAAAAGCTAACCATTAACAAGCCGTGGCTAGGTCTGTATTGGTTGTAGAGAAATTATAAAAAAAACATTTTTATCTAGTTTTTTTTATAAGCTACAATTTTGCTCTTTTCAATTTTTTTTTGACAAAAGGCATATTTTTAGAGTTATTCGTGAAAAACCCATTAAAAACATTGATTTTTTCGTCGAAAAACTTTTACTTTCAATCGCGAATAACTCGAAAAATATTAGTTTTACGAAAAAATATATAAAACACTTTTTACTTAAAATTACTTTCTTTATCGATTTCTGTAGTTAAAATGTAATAAAAAATTTCCACCTCAAGATGGGGTGGCAACCACCCCCAGGATAAAAGCACACCTCGGCATGATATAAACTTTGATCCTTGGGCTATTCCCTACCTTCTGTGAAAATTTCAGAAAAATCCATGTAGTACAAAAAAATTCCTAGTCAAATTGCCTCATTGCCTGTACTAAAAGTAGATTTTTTGGGGATTATGAATCTGGAAAGAACTACACTTTTCCATTTACCATTTAAAAGTTACCACCCACCCCCAAAAACTGAAAAGAGTTACAAAGTTACGTATGCTGTTAAAAAGGGTCCCTCAGCAAGCCGTTTTTCGTATATTGGATTTTAACACTTTAAAATATTAGTATTGTTCTGGGTAGCAGAAAAATATTTTGAAATTCACTTACAAATAGGGCCGTTTAACTCGCTTATTTTATATAGAAAATCCTGTTTTAAGTAGTTAATTAAATTCCAAATTTAATTGTCTTATCAATCTGTATTTGGGTTTCCTGTACCTAATGTAAATCACTTTTTTGATGCTATATAGACTTTTTATTGGTTTGACCTGAGAATTTTCAAATACAAAGGATGGCCGCCAGGGATAAAAAATTTCTGCCGGTTTGTGACGTCACCAAATGTTTGGCGCCAAGCCATCCAGGCTCACTGCGATTGCACAAAATTCTTTTTTGAGGACTTTTGAACGTAACGTAACGTAACAAGCATTGGTTAGTTGGCAGAAAAAATGCAATCTATCTGGACATCCTCTGTGGTTAACAATTCTTGGGTTTGACCATAAATAACCAAAATTCCAATTTTTTAGGTCGCTATAGAGTGATAAAGCCTGCTGTTGCCATAACTCCACGAGTGCTCCTGAATTTAAAAACAATTAACTCATGCATTTAAAAAAATTGGCAAATTTTGTGCATCTTTTAATAATGTTATTCGTTGATAAACCTACCGCCCTATATAAACACTACAATTACTTTTTTTAAAATACAATAATAAGTTTGCTTTTAATATTCAAATTTTTTTCCAACAATTAAAAATAATATGTTTGACTTATCTAAACAGCAAAAAACTACATTCTTTGCTAATAAAAGTTTTTTTATATAAAAAATGAAAAAATCTAAAATTTTGTTTATTCATGGTCAAACCAATAAAAAGTCAGGGTACCAGGAAAACTATTACATTTAGATAGGGAACCCATCTACTGATTGATAGACAATTAAATTATAAATTTAATTAGCTAGTTCAACACAGGGTGTTGCATTTAACCCTTAAGTACCTTAAGGGTGAAAGGGTGTTATACCCACTCACTTTAAACCTACCTACCTACCTTGAGGGTCGTCCCACAGACTACTAGCATTTTTAAAATGAAAATATTTTTGATATTTATTCTACCAAAACCTTTTTTTCCCCTTTCCTTTTTATTTTGTTTAGGGCATTTTTCTTATCTTAAGATATGTACTAAATATATATCACTAATTTTTATTAACTATTTTTTAACTTTTTCAAAAAAAAAACAAAGTTTTTGCGTAGTCCCGTAGACGCCACTTCAGTGCTTATGTTCTAAAATTGAGGTCATCACTTAAGGGTTAAAATATGCGATTTAAATGACCTTATTTGTAAGTAAACTAATAACTTTTGTATAAAAAACGTTTACGCAAAAATATGTTTTAATAAAAAGTCAAAGGGCGTTTTTAGAACAAGTTAAAGTGGCTGGTCTAAAACTCTACAACAAAAAACGTCCATTAAACGTTTTTTTAGATCCGTACCAAAATGTTTATAAAATGATTTTAAAAGAGACGTTTTTAAACGATTTTTATTGATATTTTAAAAATCTTCGTAAAATACGTTTACAAAACGTTTTTTCAAAGTCCGCAAAAATAAGTTTTTGTTCCTTCGAGTTTTTAAAAACCTACCACAAAAAACGTTCATTAAACGTTTTTTTTTTTTTTTTGGTTAGCTATGGAATATTTTTAAAAAGTTTTCAATAATGTGTTTTAAACGCTTTTTTGCTTGTTAATTTTAAAATGTTCTCTTTATGATTTGGCGATGCACCACCCGGCCACCCGGTAGTAGAAATAAATATTTGATATTGAAATATTAATTTTTATTTTAAAACTAAGCTTAAAAGCATTTATAATCATCCATTGTTCTAAAATGGCTTGATTTTTATAGGGAAATCTGAATAATCGAACATTGTCCGTTCTTCTACTTCGTCTGCAATCAAAATATTGGCATAAATTGCCAGCATTCGAAGCCATATTATTAAACAGTATTAAGTCCGTCGATTCCCGCGCAGGTGTACATCGATACCGGAGAGTGCGACGGCGGTCACAAAACAAAATATATTATAATATTAAACTCATAGTCGACGGAGCTAGCCTAGCAGCCAGCTTCCAACGGCAAACAATTTGGCAACGCGGTCAGGCGCCCGGTCGTGTTCTGGCTCGATGGAAGCAGGCTCGAAAAGTCTGCTTCCATAGGAGATTCAAAATTTTAACACTGGATGGTTTTTCTATAGTGGAACTATAATATTCTTTGGTCATGGTTACGAAGGACCCTTTTTTATAAAGAGGTAATATCCTTACTTAAATCTTAAAATTTTGGTCCCTGGCTATTTAGAATTACTGGTAGACTGACTGCTTTTTGATATATACCTAGTGAATAGTACGCTTTTTTCCAAACACGGATTGTCTTTTATTTTACATACTTTTGGAAAACTAAAAATTAGGTATCCAGCAATTGTGGGTTTCAACATACAAACTTATAAATGATTTGTTTTTTCTGAACAAAATTTTTAAATTTTAATAAATTTGTGAATGGGGTAATCAAAACGCAATTTAAAAAGGTGATTGTCTACATGATTAATCGTAATTATTTTTGATGCAACAGTAACAACAAAACTTATCAAAAAAGCCCTTTAAATAAGCTCGTTATTTTTTGTCTTTTTCTTGATGGGAACTCTTACTTAAATCTTAAAATTTTGGTCCCTGGCTATTTAGAATTACTGGTAGACTGACTGCTTTTTGATATATACCTAGTGAATAGTACGCTTTTTTCCAAACACGGATTGTCTTTTATTTTACATACTTTTGGAAAACTAAAAATTAGGTATCCAGCAATTGTAGTTACAACATACAAACTTATAAATGATTTTTTTTTTTGAACAATTTATAAATTTTAATAAATTTGTGAATGGGGTAATCGTAAAACGCAATTTAAAAAAGGTGATTGCTCTACATGATTAATCGTAATTATTTTTGATGCAACAGTAACAACAAAACTTATTAAAAAGCCCTTTATATAAGCTCGTTATTCTTTGTCTTTTTCTTGATGGGAACTCTACAAAATATTAACTTTTTTTTCAAAGGTAAAAAGCCAATGTAATACATACTTTTATGTCCCCTGATAAAACCCGTCTTTATCCTCTTTATCATAAAAAAATCCTTTTTATCTGTAGAATTATTACGCTTTTACCAACAGGATATATCGAAAACACAAATCTTCTTTACGGCATTTTATAGTTTCTCTCCACTCTTTCTAGGGCAATCGACTTCTCGGGATAGCACCGTCACGCAATGGTTGGCTGTGATTGAGGACCATCAAAAACTGCCAATTTCCCCAGATCCCTCCTACTTTTTACGACGAAACAGCGTGATTTTGTCTTAAAAGACATATCGGCTAGAGAGAAAGGACGGACGTATTTTGGGTCATTTACT
This sequence comes from Listronotus oregonensis, assembly GCA_019359885.1. NCBI lineage: Eukaryota > Metazoa > Arthropoda > Insecta > Coleoptera > Curculionidae > Listronotus > Listronotus oregonensis. The sequence goes on along the minus strand of JAHBCN010000121.1, from coordinate 179,263 downwards.
ATTTGTAGAAATACGTAGCAAAATTAATTATTCCGGGTAGGGTAAAACCAGAAACCACAACGAAGGATACCACAACGACGGAAACCACTATTGTTTCTAGAAAAAATATACTGAATGATTAATTTTAAAATATCCATATATTTGGAAAATCCATTAAAAGCTATTTGGGGTAATTTAGGTTTTTTTGTATATAAGTTATATACTACCGATACAGTTGTGTTACACGTTATGTTTTTCATAGTTTTTGGTTATATCCGTTATATTTACGTTATTAAATTAATTTCTGTTTTAAAAATGTTGTATTTAATACTAAATTTACTTTTTAGGTAATTACAGATACAAGTACAGGGTCAAAATTTTAATGAACCTAGTTTTGAAGATAGCTGCTGTAGCCATTTTCTCTACGCCTCACAGTGAAAGATATGAGAAACAATTCAGGCCATGCACTAATTTTAATCAAATAGTGGTAAATTTTTTTCTTATTCATCTTCTGTGGAGCAATGTTTAATATTCCCGATGGAATAATTTCAATTTTTATCCACAAGAACTTTGTTCTGCAAAATTCGGTGATAAAAAGTTAAAAAAAAATGAAAACGATGTACTAAAGGTTGATAGATCGAAAACATATTTACGGAAACGCAAGAAAGTGTGAAATCATTAATTAAAACCCAAACATAACCTCCAACTATCATGCAGATTTTTTTTTAAACATCATTATTTTTTATTAAAAACTATATTTTTCAATATAAATATCATAACTATGAGCCTTCAAAAATAAATCCATTGGAGCCTAACCTTAAAGCTTAAAATCTAGCCCCAAAGCATTAATAATAGAAAATATATTATATTTTTTTGTTAGTACAGCTTATTTATGTTAAATTTTTTCTCGTGGTTTATAAATTAAAGGTTATGTTCTATGGATTTAAGTTTGGGTTCCCATGTATTTATGCATGAGGTATGTAAAGATAACAAAAATAAGTTTTAGATGGTAAGTTTTAAAATAGTATAGTTATTGCCTAAGCAAACTTCCCTCATGTCGGTTTGGAATTAGGAATTTAAGTTTAGATAAATTTTATATATTTTAGGTTCAGTTATTGTTTATTAAGACCTAAAATTGTCAGTCACTAAAAGGTCTAGAATAATAAATATATTCATTCATTAGGTCAGGTCCACAGGTGTAAAGTTAAATTTTTATAGTTTGATAATCTACCCTCGTACAAGGCATTAATGAAGGGGATTTTTAGAATAGACTTATTGCCATGGGTATCAAAATAAATGTGAATACAACCTAATTTTTTTCAAAAACGCTTTATAGACAAACTAAGCCGCCTTTGGCCAACTGTGGCGTATTTAACAAGCACTGCCACTATTACTGGGCTGTAGAAAATCCCCAATTAGGGGGAACAACGATGTTTTGATGCGGTGTTGCCAAATTTGTGTGTTAAAAAATGTTTTTTATAAACCAGCGTTATTGTTCAGAAACAAAAAAAAATATAATAAAATTAAATTAGAAGTTAAAAAAAAAATAATTATAATAATATTACTGCTTATTGTTCAAAAAGCATCATTTTGGTATTTTTAAAATATCTAAAGCAATCTTTTTTATTGATCTGTTTTGCCATCTTTAAGATTTAGGTTTATGACATACTGTAAGCCTGTAACGTGTATAATTTTTATCAACAATCTTAAGTATATAGAACAAAGTTTCGATAAAAAAAACATCTGCCTCTTATAAAACCAATAGCTATACTATAATAATAGTGAATTATTTTCTTGAAGCCTTGTAATGAAAGTAGGGCAGCTCTGCGAGGTAAATTCTAAATATCTAATTACAGTTAGTGATTTAATATAAACCGCTGTTTACGGTTACTTTATGGCTCTAAAGAAAAAAAAAGTTTTAATAAATAATATACCTTTGGCCTCGTATGGTCTTACTAAATCCGTAAATGGTTAATATACCGGGTATTTCTTAAAGGTGGTTTTTCTCCTGTAAAATGTTCCTTTTCTAAGGTAAAAAAATCAAATTTAAAAGGTCAGTATTTAACATAAATATGCATAGTTTGACGTATGTAATTGTGTTGTATCCCCAAAAATAACTACTACTTTTAAATTTTAAATAATGGGATATATCATTCTAAATAATCATATTATATGTCATTTTTTGAACTTCTGCGTTAAATTATTTAGTTTTTTTTTTTAATTTTACCCCAAGGTATATCATTTAACAACATATTATATAATTTAATAGGTGTGTTTTGGAAACAGTCCCACCCCAAATATCGACTAAGTGCTATCAAATTATTTCGCGAAATCTTTTTTGGCATCTGCCAAAACCTCCTTTATTTGAAAGAAATATGACTTATGACGATAAATTAAATTCAACAAATTTTTTCTCGGTTATTTTTTCATGGCTACCTAAATAAAAATTAAAGATTTTACCGTATTCATAACAATCTAGATTGGGAATGCCATATATTATACTATTAATATTTCCGGTCAAAACAGAAGTAATACAAAATACTTAAAAAAATCAAATAATGCATAATTTTATGTCAATTATCGAAAAACAATATGTAATTATTCTTATATAATAAAAAATAAAAAAATCCAAGAAAGTTTCTACCTCTAAGAAACACCCGGTATACTATTTGGGTTTTAAAGATATTTTGACGTTATAATTTTTCTTGTGACCTTTATCCGCATTTATTGGCATGCCAGAAAAAATTTTGAGTGGTACCTCTAACACTTTTTAAACAATCTTTATTGTTTAATTTAAATTAAAATACATCTAGATCATTTTATTTAAAATTTTTTTGGGTTTAAATTTTCTTCCTTTTTTCCCAAGAATTAATAATAAACAAAAACCCTTACTTTTAAATTTTGGCCCAAATTAAAAAAGATTAAGTTAAAATATTGCGTTTAATATTCGTTTTCAAAAAAACCAAAAAAAAATACGGACCAAATCTTATCTGATTTATTTCTGTACAAAAAATCGACTTTATTATTACCAGGATAACAGTTACCTAAATGGTAACATGAAGCTTCCAAAAAAATGGATATTTTATATTATAACTCTTTCATATTATTATAATATTTATTCTGTGCATTTTCTTAAAATTAAAATTTATTGTTTACTCCCTTTAAAACCTTATATTGATTGCTATTATTTTTTTTACAATTATTCCCAAACCCCTGCCCAAAAAAAAACCCAAAAAGGTTTCATACATTTTTATGGTGATTTAACTTTAAAAGTTAAAAATTATTAAATTATAATATAAGTCTTTTTTTTAAAATAACTATACAGATTTACTTTTATTTGGGTTAAAAATCGTAAGTATTTCAATCCTTTTTTTTTTCCCTTGCCAGGTTTTGGCAATATTACGAGCTCGTTATAAATACCAAGAAAAGGGTTTAACAAATTAAATAAAATGTATCCTAATTATTAGGTTGCCTGGAAATTAGAGGGTATTTCTTTTGCATATGCTTTGTCATTAAGTGTTAAAATTTTTTTTATTTAAAAATTTTTATTATAATTTTATATTGGGTATGTTTTTAAAAAAAGATGAAATGGAAAATATCGAGCTAATTTTTAGTACTAAAACGATGGAATCTTTGGTGTACGCACCTCAAAGTTAAATCCACTAAACCCCAAAACTCATTTTTGTATTCGACCAAGTTGACATTAGCAAAAATATTAAAACTAACCAACAAACCCAAAAACATGACATTTTTTCTTTGATAAAAAATACACAAACCTAATATACCATTACTTAAAGTAAGTTGCATAAACTCACCTACACCTCCATTGGGACAATTTCTACTTACTATTTTAGATCCTTTAATTAACAATACTGTCTCACACATTAAAAATTTCCAACATTTTCTAGAAAAATTAACACACATTAATGGACCCAAATAACACCTTGGTAATTTTTGATGTAATTGGTTTTTTTAAAATATTGCTCCGATAAAACTTTAAAAAATATTGTTGAATAGAAAAAAAAATAAAAAAAAACCCAAACTAACAAAAACCCCTATTCTTAAATTATTAACTTTTTGTGAAAAACAACAAATTTCCCAATATAATACTGACTTTTATAAACAAACTTCTGGCATGGCCAGTTCACCTTTATTACCATTATTAGGTAATTTTGAAAACCCAAATTTGACAAAAAATTTTCATTATAAACCTTTAGTTTGATGGAGATATATAGATGACATTTTTTTCCCTTTATCAACATGACGAACATTCTCCAAATTATTTTTAACACACATTAAAAAAAGAACCCCTTTTTTTTACTTTTAGAATCATGCCAAAAATTATCAGTGGTAACACAAATGCCGCATGTTTAGCAATTGGGCATAAAGGTGGAGAGATGATTATAGAAGATTGGAAAGAGGAAAACATTGTACATGAGGAATTTTAAAAATTTATATATTAGCTTTGTTCGCGGGTCACGATTTTCTACAGCTGAAAACTGATGTTCATGTTTTCTAACCCAGCTTTTTAGATTTTAATTTGTTCATGGTTTAATTACCATGGAAAAGAAAAATAAAGAAAGCCAACTGAGGTAAATAATTACTACCTATTTAATTTATTTTTAAACTAACAACAAACATGTGGTAACACATAATATTGGAGTATTAATTGCTAATACATCTGGAAAGTTCAAAAAACTTTATTAATATTTTCCTTCCATTTCCTTAATACTCCATATAAAAACTGCAAGAAAATAAATTAAGGCTGGATCCACACTATAAGGTCGATCACGGTTCGTTCGCGGTCCGATCTCGGTCTGGTAAAATCTCATCATGTTCACATTAGACAATCTGACTTAGTTCACGATTTGGTCTTGAACCGTCGGATGTATTTGGCTTATAATTAATAAAAAATAATATAAACATTAAAGTATTTAATTGCTTGTAATAGTTACGGCCGAAAAATGTCATTGAACGTTTCTATTAAAGAATTAGCTGTTATATCTTTTATTTTCGATGAAGAAGATAATATTATCAACACAAGAAAAAAACATGAAACAAGGAGAAGAACAAAAAACGAAAGTAGAATCCTACACTCTCTATTCTCATTAAATAATGATAAAGAAAAATTTTCACAATAATGTCAGATGGATTGAAGTACGTTTAAAACGATTTTAAAGAAAATCAACCCGAAAATAGTAAAAAAAAACAAAATCTCGTGAATTGATTTCTCCACGAAAAAATGCATTGTATGCTTGAGGTAAATAATCAATTTTTTCAATTATTCAATAGAAAATGTACACAATCTTTTAAATGTACATTATTTACATATGATGCAACTTTTCGATTGAAGAATTAGTTGTACATATTTTATTCTCGATGAAGAAGATAATATTATCAACACAAGAAAAAAACATGAAACAAGGAGAAGAACGAAAAACGAAAGTAAAATCCTACACTCTCTATTCCCATTAAATAATGATAAAGAAAAATTTTCACAATAATGTCAGATGGATTGGAGTACGTTTAAAACGATTTTAAAGAAAATCAACCCGAAAATAGTAAAAAAAAACAAAAGCTCGTAAATTGATTTCTCCACGAAAAAATGCATTGTATGTTTGAGGTAAATAATCAATTCTTTCAATTATTTAATAGAAAATGTACACAATCTTTTAAATGTACATTATTTACATTTGATGCAACTTTTCGATTGAAGAATTAGCTGTTACATATTTTATTCTCGATGAAGAAGATAATATTATCAACACAAGAAAAAAACATGAAACAAGGAGAAGAACGAAAAACGAAAGTAGAATTCTACACTCTCTATTCTTATTAAATAATGATAAAGAAAAATTTTCACAATACTGTCAAATGGTTTGGGAGTACATTTAAAACATTTTAAAGAAAATTAACCCGAAAAAGTAAAAAAATTAACAAAAAGGTAGAATTGGATTTTTCTCCACGAAAAAATGCATTGTATGTTTGAGGTAAATAATCAATTCTTTAAATTATTCAATAGAAAATGTACACAATCTTTTAAATGTACATTATTTACATTTGATGCAAATTTTCGATTGAAGAATTAGCTGTTACGTATTTTATTCTCGATGAAGAAGATAATATTATCAACACAAGAAAAAAAACATAAAACAAGGAGAAGAACGAAAAACGAAAGTAGAATCCTACACTCTTTATTCTCATTAAATAATGATAAAGAAAAATTTTCACAATACTGTCAAATGGATTGGAGTACGTTTAAATCGATTTTAAAGAAAATCAACCCGAAAATAGTAAAAAAAAAACAAAATTTCGTGAATTGATTTCTCCACGAAAAAATGCATTGTATGTTTATGGTAAATAATCAATTCTTTCAATTATTCAATAAAAATTTGTACACAATCTTTCAAATGTACATTATTACATTTGATGCAATTTTTCCGGAGTTGATAGGGAACATAGGCTTTACATATTTTCGATGAAGAAGATAATATTATCAACACAAGAAAAAACATGAAACAAGGAGAAAAAACGAAAAACGAAAGTAGAATTCTACACTCTCTATTCTTATTAAATAATGATAAAGAAAAATTTTCACAATACTGTCAAATGGATTGGAGTACATTTAAAACAATTTTAAAGAAAATTAACCCGAAAATAGTAAAAGAAAACAAAATTTCGTGAATTGATTTCTCCACGAAAAAATGCATTGTATGTTTGAGGTAAATAATCAATTCTTTCAATTATTCAATAGAAAATGTACACAATCTTTTAAATGTACATTATTTACATTTGATGCAACTTTTCGATTGAAGAATTAGCTGTTACGTATTTTATTCTCGATGAAGAAGATAATATTATCAACACAAGAAAAAAAAACATAAAACAAGGAGAAGAACGAAAAACGAAAGTAGAATCCTACACTCTTTATTCTCATTAAATAATGATAAAGAAAAATTTTCTCAATACTGTCAAATGGATTGGAGTACGTTTAAAACGATTTTAAAGAAAATCAACCCGAAAATAGTAAAAAAAAAACAAATTTCGTGAATTGATTTCTCCACGAAAAAATGCATTGTATGTTTATGGTAAATAATAATCAATTCTTTCAATTATTCAATAAAAATTGTACAAAATCTTTCAAATGTACATTAATTACATTTGATGTAATTGTCGCTTCAACGGGTAGTAGCTGACTGAACCGGGAACATAAGAGCATTCATACTATCGATACATGTTGTGACAGGTTCGATCTCACTAAAACCAAATTTCTTCAAGACTGATCACGACTGGAATGGTGTTCGACCGGAACTTGAATGTTACGGATAGTACGAACGCACACATTGTTTTTTATTTATTAATATTTTACTAGACCGAGATCAGACCGGGAACGGAACGTGATCGACCTAATAGTGTGGATCCAACCTAACTGTAATACAATTTAAGACTGCTTTTTTACAAAAACAGAAAACAGCTGATCATCCCGATACTAAGGCAACCAAAACCGAACTATCAGCCTTAACAAAAATCCGAGTATCGCAAATGAGATTACGAATCAATAATGAGTCGATTTAATGAGATTTGCAGACACGAAACTGTTCCTAAAAATTCAAATTTTTTTTTACCTCAAACGCCACTTTTTTCACTGCGCATGCAAACAGTCCCTGAACTGGTTCAGAATCGCACCCGCGAACAGAGCTATTTTATATTTTTCTATAATAAACTGTGATGAATTTTTAATTATTTTTTTACTTTCCCAAGCTTTCTAGTCCAGGGCATTTAGATCAAAATCGCCGGGATAGCGAAAATTTTTCCAGCTAGCAGATATCGAAATAGGGTTTTCTGCATTGTGTTCAGGAAGTTCCCAGAAAACGACTCTAGGAAGTCTGGTTTATGCATTTTTTGAAAAATGCCTTCTGGGCCGGAAAATGCATCATTACTTGCACCATTATAGGAGCGACTGGAAACTCGGAAAAATTGCTCGGAAATCGTTACTCGGGGGTTTTCGGGGCTGCCGAACTCGGGGGTGGCAAAATTTCTTGTTCTTGTCAAACCGACTGTAGCACGAGGTGCGGGTGCCGCCGAAGTGGTTTGGAGTGCTCACTTGCATGCAAGCATTGCGATGGCAATTGCTCAAATCAAAAAGGGACTTTCAATGGGGCGAGAACTGTGACGACAAAGAAGATGAAGAAGGGAAAGAAAATGAAGGAGGAAAAGAAGATGAACAACGGGAAGAAAAGGAAGAAGAGGAAGAAGAGGTAGAAGAGTTTGAACAAGATGTTTAGTATTTAGGTAAAAAATTTAAGTTTATAATGAATAACTCAAGATTAATAACAATTCTATTTGTTATTTGAATAAAGTATTATTTTTATAATTTGTGATTTTTTACTTTCTCCTTTACCATTTCCCACAGAGCCCCCGAGCGCCCCTGGAGAAGTCTAATGCCAGAATTAAATTCGACATCCCCGAAAACCCCCAAGTAACGATTTTGGAGCTATTTTCATGGACTATGCAATTTCCGCCCCAGAATGACCCCCAAGCCCACAGGGGGACCCCCGAGCACCCCCGGGTAATTCAAATGCCAGGATCGAGTTCGGCATCCCCAAAAACCCCCCGAGTAACGAGTTTGGAGCGATTTTCAGGGAAGCTGCCATTTCTCCCCCAATTCACCCCTGGATACCCCCGAGCACCCCCGGGTAATTCTAATGTCAGAATCGAGTTCGGCAGCAACGAAAACCCCCCGAGTAACAATTTCCGAGCGATTTTTCCGAGTTTGCAGTCGTTCCTATAATGGTGCAAGTAATGATGCAATTGGAAAGTGCATATTCCGGCCCAGAAGGCATTTTTTTTAAAAATGCATGAACCAGACTTCCTAGAGTTGTTTTCTGGGACCTTCCTAAACACAATGCAGAAAACCGCATCTGGATATATGCTGGCTAGAAATATTTCCGCTATTTTTCTTAACTTCCTTGGACTATTCGTTAATTTTGACCTTATAGAAACGTTTTTTTAAAGGTCATGACGAATTCCATATTATTAATTTTAAAATCGAAAAACCTTTAAAACAAGTTTTTTTTTATCTTAGGATAAACGCTTACAGCATAAGTAATTTGGGTGCCCAATTAAATTAGAGGGAGTTTATTTGTACGGGACTTAAATATTTGAAGATTTAGAGGAAAAAGGAAGAAGATTCCATAGTTTAGAAACTTAAGTAATAACGAAATGGACACAGTGGAAAAATTAGGGCTTTACTAGATGAGCTGTAAAAAGATTTATAAAAGTGAAACTTTGTATTACCCAAATGGGAACTGCAAGGGAAAAAATCGTACTGAACACATTTTGCGAGCAGAAGAAAGAAAAGTAAACCTCGTCGATGAACAGGGGGAAGCTTTTTTTGTGACAATCGGGCCACTAATAAGGCAAACGGCGCTTTTTTAAATGGAATAATCAAACATGCTTATTGTTGTGGAATATGCCACTGCCCAGACGTGAGAACAGTATTCCAAGCAGGGATGTACCTACAGAAAGTTCCTCGTATTTAAAAAAATATCATAGCCATCTTAAGTATTTTACCTGTAGAATCTTAAAAATTTCAAAAAAAATGAGTTGAAACAAAAAAATACAACCTTAAATTAACATTCCCTTAATGGAAATTAATTTGTTTTTAAAGGCCTCTCATTATTTTCAATACGTTTTAGTAAAAACATTTTCGTATTCATTTTGAGTAACAACAGAAATAATTTAATTCATATAAACATCAGTGGTATTTCAGGTGTTTATTGTTACTTTTAATCACTTATTTATTATATGGGTTAAAGTATTTCTGTTGTCACTTAAAATGAATACGAACTACTTTTTAATAAAACGAATCGAAAAAATTAAGAGACTTTCAAAAACGGACCATAAATAACGTGTAAACTTTTCTGACCTAATAACTTTGTGTTTAAAAGTGATCTCTTCATTCTACTCATATGACAAAAAAAAACGCATGGATAATTTACTGAAAAACTATTTTTATTTTAACAGAGTAATTGTGAAAATATTTTCGCCCATTTACCCCTCAGTATCTTCTTCCTCTTCACTTTGATGGAAAGACGAAACATAATCCTTCATCCATTTTTCTTTTAATATCTCAGCGAGCTGCACTCCTAACATCGCGTCCGTAGCTATGGTATTCCCCAGAGTCATCTGCGGTAGAATGCTCGAATCACCAATTCTCAAACATCGCATATAATTAACCTCAAACAAATGATTTACCACCGCATTTTTGTCACATTCAGGTCCTTTGCGACAGGAACCAGCGACGTCAGAAGTCGGATATACCATGTTATGTATGTAGCACTTGACGTAGTGCAGGGTGCAAAATTTATAGTTCCTACAATCCGGTACCCCAATATCCAAGAATTCCGCATTAAGACTTAGAAATGAAGGAGTATCTTGAAGATTAGCAACAAAACTAAAACCGTGCGTTAAAGCTTTGAGATCCTCACCCTCTGGGTCGGTAAAAAAGTTCCCTACTATATTTGGGACACCCTGGAAATGTGTCTGGTTTAAAGTTACTTCGCCTTTAGATTGTGGCGTCAATAAAGTGACCATAAAAAGCAACATTGGCTGCTTCTCGTTGATCTTTAAAATGTTCTTAGCGAGTTTTAGGTTAAACTGAAGACCATCCAGCCAGGTTTTTAGCATTCTGTCTCCTATTTTAAAGTATTCGTGGTAAATTGCTAGATTAGGATCATTTGGATACTCGTCTGAGGAGAGATAGGCTACGAAATCTTTGATGCCTATATTGGAGAGATTTCCAGTTCTGTACATAATATAATCGAACGTATCCTGGATTAAATCAACTTCAGTGTAATCTTCGGAGATGATACTTTCATTCAGGCTAAAGAACATGGGCACTGTAAGATGAAACTTTAAATTTTGTCCAACACCCGGCAAATTTAGGACATAAAAGGAATTTTCCTTTTTTCCAGATATTCCCTCGGACCTAAACCGCTTAGCAGCATTAATTTGGCATTATTTATAGCTCCAGCTGTCAAAATTAATTCTTTTCTGGCCTGCAGGAAAAATTTGATGTTATTAATAGAAACATTAACGCCTTTGGCACGTTTATCGAAAGGTTCTGTAGTAACTATTCCTTCGACTAGAGTGTTTTTCGCAAAAAAAAAGTTTGATCGATTTTTTACAGGGGTTAAAAATGCTCTGGCCATGTTAAACCTGAAAAAAAACTTGGGTTTAAAAATATTGTTTGAGTAAGTCACTTTCGGGTTTTTTTTTTAACCAATTTTACCAGTCAGAAAATAAAAGTTGTTGAATGTACGAGGTGGCAAACATGTTTTTGCAGGAAATTTACCAAATTTTCGGTTCAGGTAAAACCAAACAAACACCAGTAAAATAAATATTGTCCCTGACATGAGAAAAAGTGTCAATAAATCAGTGACATTCGGTATTTGAAAAAAAAGAATTATCCAATCGACGAAAAAGTATTCATAATTAAGTGACATTATGCGGGAAACAGTGTTAGAGCATTATATGAAATGTTTTCAGTTTATTTCGCCACCAAGCCCATTCCGTTCATTTAACTATTAAACATTAAAGTAAGTTTAAGTCCAAAGTAGGGTTCATTTTTTCCCGAGCTATCAATTTCTCGGTCTCGAAAATTCTCGAGGCTATTTCTCGGGTCTTCTCGGGTTGTCGAGAAATTTACAAATTGCTTACTACACTTTGTAAACCGTCTGAGTCAGCTAGAGTCGAAACACTAATGAACGTGTATTACAGTGTTGTGAACCAAGCTCGCTGAAAATTCCCAATTTTTTTGTGAAAAAATCCCTAGAATTTCCTAGATCAAAATTAAATAGAAAAATAATTTACGAAATGACTTTATTGTCAGAAAAGTTCAAAAATACATAAAAAAAAAAATCTTATGGTAACAATGAACATAGATAGCAAAATGAATTAACAAAAATAAAAGTTTCTAAACAAAAAACAATTCTAAAAATTCTTAAAATCAATCTTTTTTTATAAGGTTTTTCCTTTTTCATAAGACTTAAATGCTTTTCATTTAATGAATAATTTTGGCAGCAGTTTTCACTAGAAAGACGAATTAAACACACTGCATTTAATGCCCACTTTGGGTAATTAATTTCGCTTTTTATTTTTAACTTTGGTAACGACTGAAAATACTCGCTCAGTCTCGGCATTACTGTGGGGCAACAAATACACGAACTTGACATTTCTTTTTTCCTTAGTATTTTGTGGGCAAAACTACAAAATACGAAAGAGCAACAACATGCAGAGAGGTGCTGGAGCAGTTGATCTAGAATTTCCGAAACAACAAGAAGCAATTTTGAAAAGATACAATGGTCAAACCATAACCCAGGGTATAAGGATTTAATAGGTACTTTGTCATTAGTAGTCCATTTAATATTAAAATTGATAAATGACTGAAATTCTATAAAATTGAACTGAAAACAATCCAAAGTTGAAAGTTCCCTAGATATTAGATAAAATTCCCTTTTTCCTATTGTAGGAAAAATCCTAAAACTAGGGAATAATTTCTAGGTTGGCATTACTGGTGTATTACCTACGATTGTATTATGTATAAAACGACGCCGCCAGAGCGCTTGCCGCGCGCGATCGGCGAGATCAAATGTACCACTGCGCTTTGGCTCGTGCCGCCCCGCCTCCGCGCGATTAAAACAAACGGCAAACGCAAATAGTTTTATTTTATAATTTCATAGACTCAAATATGATTTCTCGAGTTCTCGAGTTTTCTCGAGATTGATTTCCCGGGAACAAAGCCCAACGATTTCCCGGGAATTCTCGAGCCGAGAATTCCCGGGAATGAACCCTAGTCCAAAGGTAAATGAATAATTGTAAATGTTCAACTCAGGATATCGAAAATAGAGCCGAAAAAAGAAAGAACAGAGATCTTAATAATCTACTGAGTGGAATGGTTAGTAGGAGGCTTCTTGGGCAAGAGGTAAATAAACATCATACAACGGTATTGCGCACTTTGAAAAAACACAAATATTATTCGTATAAATTTGAAAAACATCAAGAGCTGTTGGAACAAGATGAAGAGCGTTTTGCAAGCATTTTGTTTTGAAATGATGAAAAGAGAAAATAACAATAGGATTTTTTTAAAGAAATATTTGTTTTACCGATGAATGTACATTCACCCTCAACAATGAACCAAATGTTTAGAATTGCCGGTATTGGAGCCAAGAAAATAAACATCGCTTTGTTCATACTCGGACACAATATCCCCAAAAAACAAATATATTCGTGGGAATTATCGGACACCTTATCACTGGACCCTTTTTTATGGACTATAACCTGACAGCAGAAACTTATTTGGACTTCTTTCAAAATCAAATTGGACCCGCCTTGGAAGAGGTTGTTCGGAAAGATCAAATGATCTGGTACCAAATGGATGGTTGCCCCGCCCATAATGCCCGTATGGTTAGAGAGTACCTGGAAAATGCTTTATTATTGGTCCACGGTGCCGAATACTTTGGCCAGCCAGGTCACCTGATCTTTCACCGAATGACTTTTTTTCTGTGGGGTCACTTAAAAAGTGTCATTTATAAAAGTGTAAAATTTGAAAATCTAAACCAGCTACAAAACGCTATTTCGTTAGAATGTAATAAAATTTCGCAATATCAACTTAGCAACGTTAGAAATGAATTTTATTATCGGTTGGGATATCGGGTTGTTTGAACATTTGATTAATAAATGTTTTTACGTAATTTTCTATTATTTTTAAATAAGTTATTGTATTTTATTTCATTTTATTTTTCCACACCTAGTAAAATATTAAGTGTTTAGTTCTCTCTTTTTTCGGATCTATTTTCGATCTTTTGAGTTAAACATTCACAATTATTTATTGCCATGGCTTTGAACTCGAATTTACCGACAACACGTTTAATGGTGGAAATGGACCAGAGAGGTTTGATGGGAAAATAAATTGAAAATATTTCAGATACTGCTATTGGTTTAATTAAATTCAAGTATGATAAAATTTTTTAATGATCGATAGTAATAGTTGTTATTAGTAAAACTTAATTGTTACATTAAATAAAAGGTTTGATAAAAAAATAATGTTAACGTGTCTTTTACTTTAAATATAATGGTTGTGAGATTGATGAAACGAAAAAAAAAACATTCCTTGTATTCGGCTGTACGTCAGATTTGACAAAGCCTTATAACAAATTGTTTGCTGGTGTCTGTTTGGTTTTACCTGAACCGAAAATTTGGTAATTTTGCAATTACATTTAATTGAATAATTTAAGATTTGCTTATTAAAATTTATTGAACCTTGGCACGAGATTTTTTTTAGATTGGTCTCTATTTTTCTGTAAAATGACGGGAAGCCAATAATTAACCTTAAAATTTACAAGGGGATTTCTATGTTCTGCTCGGCGACGCACTGAATGTCAACGTTCGCCGGTGAACGTCAAATACTAAAAAAAAATGAACAAACCAAAACTATTCACTTTGTCGCGTTCTGGTTAGCATGAACCGGAACTAATAAACCAAACCAAAATTATTATCAGCGAATGTTGAAATTCCCCAAATTCGGTCTTTTACGGTATTGATTTTATAGGAAATACGTATTTTTACAAAAAACTTTATTAAACAAAAATGTGGCTTTTTATAAGTTCTATAAAAAAAGTTACAGACGTATTTTTAATAAAATGAGTACTAAAAGAGACATAAGCAAAAAAGCTAGTTTTTCACAAATCTAACATGAATCGATATTTGCTCCCTCTCAGAAAGCTCCGGGTCATTTGTTAAATAGAGAAAATGGAACAAAATCGAAAAACATACGTTCGTTTGTAGCAAATAGTAATAAACAAAAAAAGGTGAAAAAAGTTTTTTTGCATAATTGCTTTGGACTATTTGGAGTTCTTAAGACCCTTACATTCAGCCAAAAAATTCAGCTATAACAACACATCTTGCCAAATTCATTAAAATCAGTTTAATAATTTTTGCACAATTTTTCAAACCAATTTTATTTTAAAAATGTAGAGTTTTGCAAATTGGGTAGTCTTGAGTATGAGATTTGGACATTTGATTTTTTTTCTAAAGTCTGAAGTAATGAAAGAAATGTATATTTGCTTAAACAATTATTGTTTAAAGAAAAAAAAATATTATAAAAAATATAAAGAGAGGGAGACCGCTGATCCGAATTAATTAAGACTGAACCCAGTTCGGATTAGCGAAAATTCGGATTGGGCGGAATTTCGTCACATAATACCATATTATTGTCTTTTTGAGGCATATTTAGCATCTGATGTGTAAAATATTAAAGGTCATACGCCAAATACACCTTTATTATTTAACAATAGATGGTGCAAACCCGATTTAGTACATTGCGTCCGAAGAAGATCACTGACTTTAAATTGTGCTACTCAATAATTTGTAAGTGTCTAACAAATAAATAAATTATTATTAGGTTTTGTTAATAAACGTACGACGATACTTCAGCAAACTTGTTTTTCTTTACTTTTCGTAGTTTTAAAATTTTATAAAAAATATTTTTTTGTCCTGGACCTGTTCAGATAAGGCGGATTTTCGGATTAGCGAGGTTCGGATTAGCGGGACCCCCATACATTTTTTCAAAAGGCGTCCAGTAAAACATGCCCGCCATCTCGTACATTCAACTAAAAACAGATCAAGCTTGGTCTATTTCTAAAAAAATAATTTTGGAAACTTTATTTACACCAACCTTTCCCCATTTTCAATAGTTAAATAATTGTCAATGAACCCAAGGATGGTTTTATCATTGTTGTAATCCAGTCCCATCTTTCGATATGCCTCCTTTAAAGCTGCCCTGATTCTGCTAGTAATATTGACCTTTTCTAAATTTATTTCTCCTTTACCTAAAAAATGCGAATCACTTTCCTCCTGGGGAAAATACTCAATGCTTTCAAATATCATATTCGTTCTGTTGTCTCCATTTGCATCTAGGAAAAATAATAACCATTTTAAATTTTATTTATTGTGACGTTAAGAAAGAATTTGCGAGGGTTGCCCTGAAAATTCTCGGACTAACAATCAACCGCCTTTTGAAACACCGTTTCCCAAGATCAGCGAAGTTAAAGGACGTCAGGCATGAGAGTTGGGTGACCCATCGTGTGCCGTTTGTAGTTCAGAACCCAAGTTAAACTGTAGGTTCCGTCGGGCCCGACAGAAACAAGATGTTAATGGGGGTAGTTCGGGGATAGAAGTTATCATAACGTCCGTGGTGGCACTACCGCGTTGTCTAAAAGGTGCCGTCAAATGAAATATTTGTATGTTTTGGTGCTGGGACAGCGCTGACGGAACGGGAGAATAAAATGGCTTAAGAGTCCATTCGCGCCGCGAAAATTGGATCCAATTTGGGGTTCGGGGCATAATGTTTTTTTTAAAAAGGTATAAGTTATTGATAATTTTCAGAAACTATATGAAAGCCAACACTTAAATCTAGGCTTCTGCTGTAATAGTTTTTTAAATTTGGATTTAGTTTTTATTATTTCCTTGAGTGAAAGTCACCTTAAAATCGGTTATGTTTAGATACTATTTTCTCTTAACTCAACTCATATTTCAAAAATCCGTTACAGCAGAGGCATAGATTATTTCCTTAACTTTAAAATGGTGTATATTTATGTCATTTAACTCAAAAATAGTTACCGAAAAACGTTATCTCCTGTAGGCTTGCAATCGGAAACAACATCGCATTGATACACCGAATTTGGAAGAACCTAAATAAAATATTGTCTAAAGTGTGGTAAGAGGGAGTTTACTCACACGGGACTTAAATATTTAAAGATTTGAAAGAGAATGAAAAACATCTGAGGGTAGCAGGTTCTATAGTCTCGACACTCTATGGATGAAGAACCGAACAAAGTGTAAAAGGATGCATAAAAGTGCATCTACGTGTTGTTCTGTTGGGAGCTGCCAAAGAAGCAATTATACTGGCCAATTTCTTAGAGCAGAAGATGTGAAAACGCCTATAAAAGAACAGCAGTTCTCCTATAGCCCTTTGATAGGCAAGAGAAAAAAACCTTCCTGTAAGCGTGTGATCATTGATAAGACAAACAATTATTCTGTGAATAGAATCAAGAATGCAAGAGTTGTAGAAGACGCCATTCCTTAGACAAAAGAACAATTTTCTAAAGAGGGTCTGATATGGGATACATACAAAGTATACAGATTAAAAGGAGAGTATGAGGAGAGTAAGAGGAGTATTTAAAGATTACTTAAGCGCCTTGAGTTTGGTCGCAAATGTGACTATCGAAAAAAATGCTCCTTTAGCTACTATTTTTGCAGATGATACCGTCAGTAGATATTTGTACCACTGTTGTAAATATAAACCTCTTAAAACTTAGGCGATATTTCTGATATTTAAGGCGTTTCATAAGAAAAAAACCACCGAGAAAGAACAAAAAAAGTACATTTTACACGAGAACCGTCAAGAACAAATTAAAATTTGATCATTTAAAAAGATCTGGATTTTTAAGATTGCCATTTTTGGGTCTAAATAGACGGGGATACCTAAATCCCGGAATCTATATCTCGATATTCACGTCGACCTTTCTCTTTGAGGCCGAGAACAAATCAGACCAACCTGGTAGTAAAACACACACCAGCATTTTTAGAAGCGTGTAGTACCTCTAAAATAATGCAAATTATTAACAGAACTGGTTCCTCCTAGAACCTTTCCTCTTGACATCCAGCACTGTTTATCCTTATAAGCCTGGCAAACTTTCTTGTCTTTCTGCAACCGATACTGCCAAGTATCTACTGCTGAATCCAGAAACGTAGGATACAACGCTGGAACCTGAGAAAAAAAGAGCAGATCAGTAGGCATACCGTTACCCTGGCCGAAGAAGAAGTACAACCTGAAGTTAGCTTCAGGCGCTAGCTACCACTGGCGTTAGCTGCCACTGTCGCTAGCTGCCACTGGCGTTAGCTGCCACTGGCGCTAGCAACATCTGGCGTTAGTAACATCTGGCGCTAGCTGCCTTTGGCTTTAGCAACATCTTAGGGTGTCTCTCCTAGGGCCCCCCGCCTAGGGCTCCGGGCCGTCCGCTTAGGGCCCCACAATCGCAAGGTGTCTTAAGCCAACATAACCTTAAATTTAGCGTCTTACTTAGGAATCTTAGGTTAAAGGTATTACGTCATATGTGGGGGCCCCCCACGCACTACACCATCTGTAGAAATCTTAACCTAACTATATATTTATGTTACCTGTCAAACGTCATCAGCTGTTGGTAGCCATCTTGGATCTCGACGTCATCGGGGGCGAATTAAATAAAAAAAAGTCCGGGGATTTGAACCACCTACTGTCCGTCGTCCTATTGCTTCTGGTTCCAACGCCTGAAACCATGCAGCCAAATGGCTAAGTTAAAATGTATTGATTAAAACGTGTAGAGTATATTAGGAATCTTAGGCTAGCACTGTGCATATGTTAAAATAACGGAGCCTGTCAAAACCACGTGGTATATTAGCTTACGTGTACTACTACCACCTTACGTATATGCTAAAAAAAAATGGCGCCTGTCACCTGTCAAATGCCACCTGTCAACTGTCATATTTCGCGAACCACGTGACTTAGGAAATTTAGCTTACGTGGATGAGTTGTATCTTAGGGTCTTACGCAAGCCCTAAAAAAATGGCGCCTGTCACCTGTCAAATATCACCTGTCAACTGTCATATTTCGCGAACCACGTGACTTAGGAAATTTAGCTTACGTGGATGAGTTGTATCTTAGAGTCTTACGGAAGCGTTAAAAAATGGCGCCTCTCACCTGTCAAATGTCAGCTGTCACCTGTCATATTTCGCGAACCACGTGACTTAGAACCTGCTTACGTGGATGATACATATCTTAGGGTCTTACGCATGCGTTAAAATAATGGCGTCTGTTAAATGTCACTTGTCAAATGTCTAACCTAACATGTGGGGCCCCCC
Source organism: Listronotus oregonensis (assembly GCA_019359885.1). NCBI lineage: Eukaryota > Metazoa > Arthropoda > Insecta > Coleoptera > Curculionidae > Listronotus > Listronotus oregonensis. The sequence continues at coordinate 160,324 of JAHBCN010000121.1, read as the reverse complement.
TGCGCTTAAGCGCCAGACCTGGGGTGTAGACCTGGGGCTTAGGCGTGGGGTGAAGAGCCTTATTATTATATTAATCTTACAATTTTTGAATAGTAAATAATAAAACACATTGTATATATTAAATTAATTTATTTAAACCACATATACAGGGTGAATCAAAAATAGGCTACATTTAATTTGCTACTAACATTACATAAAATTACAATACTACGTTCTACTAACTATACTTAACCTAAAATTACAATTATCTCTATGTAAGGAAAAATATATTTATTAAATCTTTCTTACAGATCCTATTAATATCTAACAAGTTTATCATGAATAATTAAACAGTAGGCACTGGTGTTAGCGGGAAAGTTTTCTTTTGTTTCAATCTCTAGTCTTACATCAATAATACCAGAATTTAATATTTCATTCTGTCTTGAACAATCAATTACAATTAGAGGTGCATACTTTTTAAAGTTTTTGGGAGTAAAAAGTGGTTCGTTTTCTTTCTCGTAGTAGTTCTCTTGAAATTCGGAATACATTTCATAAAGAATAGCTATTAGTCCTCTTGAAATCTCCAAATTTAAATTATCATACGGATAAAATTCCGAATTTAAATAAAGCTTTACATTTGATACATTACAATGATCAAATAAGCTACTGTTTTTGTTGAATTTATCCTTTCGGGCTGTGTGGAAAACCTAAAATTATCCATCTGGGTCTTTCCACCTGCACCGAAGTCTTTATATTCCAGGTAAGTTGTTTTCCAGTTGGAACTGATGGATGTTCTGTGAGGTCCCAGCTTCTAAAACCGATATCCAATTCGGTTCCATTTTCAATAAGTTTTAAAAGCTCTATCCGTTCAACATCAGATACTGTAATATGTGGTAGCCTCCAAACAATCTTATCAATAGTAACTACTACATTTTCTGCATCAGCCGTATTAATAATAGCATTAATGTCAGAAGGGCTTCTTACTAACACCAATTCGTGCTTAACATTTATGAGTATTTTTTGAAAGTCTTCAGCAAATCCTAGTAGGGTTCTTAGCGGTACACAAACATTAAAACTTCCAGTGGTCGGGTCAACAATATCGCAAGTAAAATCATCATCAATACTCCAACCAGCATTTTTATATTTATTTAATTCGTTAGCATTGTAAGAAATATATCCTTTCATGGTTGCTGCTATTCCAGGATATCTAATCGAGTCAATAACCTTTCCACCAATTTCAAGTCGAATTTCTTCAAAGAGGTGACCGAAAAAGTTGTTTACAAGTTTCGCTGTGTTTGAAACTGATCCATCAACTCCTTTTAAAAGTCTTCCTTCTAGATAAATATGGCTTGCCCAAAGTAGAGTGTATATATCGGTTTGCTGTACAGGTATTCGAATTTCGTCATTATTTTTAAAAGAGTTAGTGTACGGCAAATGACTATGTCTCTCAATTTTTGTAATAGAGTTATCAAAGTTTAGAGGATCCGTCACATTTAAAATACTCATTTTGAGAATTCTTTACAATTAGACCTAGAGATTCAAGAAACTTTTTATTTTCTGCTGTTAGGCTCTTTTTAGTTTTTAACAATTGTTCAAAATCAGCACTTTTCTTGGAGTTATATTTAATAACCATACTACGTCTGCTCTGTACAGCAGTTTGTAATATACTGATAAACCCGACACAAAACGTTTGCCTATATAGATTTTCTTAAATGCATTCTTACAGTAATAATTTCTCCTCTAAAGTCAACCAATTCCCCGTCTTGATCGATCAGTTTCAATGCAATGTTATCTATAACTCTTGTAGATACCGGCATATAAATAACATTTCGAGGAATTTCTATTATTTTAAAACCAGCTGGTACTGATGGTGAAAATTCATGTATTGTATGAACAAGCTTATTATTGTGATAAGCCCCTGTAACAATATTACACTCGATTTTAATCACATTAATTTTTAAAATATTTACAGGGGTTTGAGATACATGTTTAATATTGGGCTGTAGCAAAATATTATGAAATCCTAACAACTTTCCAATAGAATTTTTCTTAGTAAAGTCAACTGTATGAGAACATTCAAGCTCACACTTGAGCGTATTTACATTGCCCTTTAGACTTAGGGTACAATTAAATTTTTGTTGCTTTCATTTTTGTCACGAATTGCTTGCTGTAGATAATCATTTATTGCAGTTATTTCGTAAGATCCAGTGGGGATTTCCAAGTAATATCACCAACATAAAATTTATTATTGGTTTTATCAATATTGGGAATAGCATTAAAAGTTTCTAAACTAATCAGACCAAGTTCATACTGGCTAGTTTCATCTCTTAGATCAAGAGGGGAGTATAATTAGCTTTTAAAATTGAACTGGTACCACTCAAACTAAAGGTATGCATGATGGCTCAGTTAAGACTGAAGATATATTCTGTATTTATATGTATTTATAAGGCTTCAAATATAGACCTAGACCACCCTTGTAAGGCCCTAAATATAAACCGTTTCCAGTTTTCCCAAGAGCTATGGATTCCATTGTTTCGTTATGTCGCTGAGACTCCTTCAACTTGGCTGCAGCATTCCTAGCATTGTTCACTGCATTTATTATCCCCGCAGTTCCTCCGCTAAGGGCGCCAATTGCGCTTAAACCGGCAAAAGTGGTATTAAAAATGGTAGGAAACCTCCGATTTTGGGGAGGGCACAATGCCTGTAGGATGAACTTTTTCCACACCAGTAAATGCTTTTAAAGCTACTTCAGCAGCTGATGTGAGGTCCTCTGGTTTTTCAGCATACAGTGCATCCCTCGCTTTATGAAAAGCAGTCATAAAGGAATACCTTTGCCTCTTCGAGCAGTAATCTTCTTGTTTGATTTCTTTTTAAACTTCTGCATGTCTGCACAGTACAAACTCTTTAGTAATACTAACTGTTATATAAGAATATTAACTTATAAATACATACCATAGTCTGCAGTTATTGTTCATCAACCAGTCATTACAATAACACGCATCTAAAGTTAAGAATATTAACTAATAAATATCAGCTTCTCTTAACTCTGTAGTCATTGTACATCAACCAGTCATTACGATAACACGCATCTAGGAGGCTACTTGAGGAAAAAGGGATCCTTGGTTAATAAAAATACAGTTATTTGAAAAACGGTTTCATTATTAGAAAAACAGCGCCGTTATTTGGAAATACAGTGCCGTTATTAAAAAACAGGGCTGTTATTTGAAAATACAGTGCCGTTATTTGGAAATACAGTGCCGTTATTTGAAAAACAGTGCCGTTATTGGAAAAACGGTGCCGTTATTTGAAAATACAGTGCCGTTATTTGAAAATACAGTGCCGTTATTGTAAAAACGGTGCCGTTATTTGAAAATACAGTGCCGTTATTAAAAAACGGTGCCGTTATTTAAAAAACGGTGCCGTTATTTGAAAATACAGTGCCGTTATTGTAAAAACGGTGCCGTTATTTGAAAATACAGTGCCGTTATTTAAAAACGGTGCCGTTATTTGGAAAATACAGTGCCGTTATTAAACGTGCCGTTATTTAAAAACGGTGCCGTTATTTGGAAATACAGTGCCGTTTTTGTAAATACAGTCCCGTTATTTGGGGGATAAGGGGAAGAGGGACTGTTGCTGGGAAGAAATTATTAACACTTGTACCTTAATAATTTAAAAGAAGGGTTCTGTAGCCATGGATTTAAACAAGCTTGATAAGGATGTTAAACGTAGAATAATTGAAGCTTCCAATAGTATTCGTAAAAATATTTGGATTTAAAGAGGGAATTGGGTGAGCAAGCCGAGGTGCAATTTAAAGAATATCAGAACTCGAGTGATCAGCGACCAGAAAAGAAGCGGAGTTTGCAAGCAGATCCAAACATTCTTCAACTTCTTGACGAACATTCGCGCAATGTAAAAAGACTATATGATTCTCTTAAAGCTGGCCGTTATGAAAATGCTGTTACTTTGGAGAATACGTATAGACCTTTGGCAAAACTAATATCCGAGTCGATGAGGTATGGTAAACAATCTACACCATTTACACCCAAGTCTGTAAAAAGACGACAAAGTGAACAATTTTCTTCGACAGTAATAAAAAAACCACGATTTCCACTTAATTTTCCTGACCCTGTTCAAAAACATGACGAGCTAGCTGCTCAAGAAGAGGAAGAATATAACGATAATTCAATTAATGTCGAGACACGAGAAGATAGTTCACCAATGGCTCAGGATATGAACGATGGCGAGGAAGCTGATTTAAACAGAACTATGTATGAACATAACCCTGCAGAAAGTTACTTTGACGACGAGTTCAGAGTCGATCCTCAATATAACCCTGTTCAAATGGATAGTATTACGGAAGAATCCTTTAGGGAATATCTAGATCAGTATGATCCGCTACCGAGAAAATATGTGAAAGGATTTATAACTGATACGGAAAACGAGTACGATCGCACATATTTAAAACATGATTTAGCCACCGATCATCTAACTTTTGGTGATTCTCGGCTTGAATTTAACGGACCGGATATTTATATTAAAGGAGAAAAATTTACTGGAACTCCTGGACTATATGAACTTTTATTTAAGACCAATCCATTAAAAAACAAATTGAGCGCACTGGATGAGCGAACCTTTGCAAAAATTAGTTTGCTAACAAATGCTAGCAAGAGAAATTTTAATGAAAAGGAACAACATGTAGGAAATAGAGGTGTCAAATATATGCTAACAATTAAACCATTACTTGAACGTATAAAAGAGAAGAAAATGCAAGAAAGCAGAGAGAACGTGACAAGCAGCCATGAATTTACACGTAATTACACGTAATTTAACACATCCCTATCATCTAGCAAAAGCTTAAAAGAGAAAATGATTTTGAAAGATATTCCTGAAAGGACTTTGTATGGTTACATGAATATAATGTTGACTTGCGAAAAGGGTTCATCAAGGTATCTTTTTATAAATGGTTTAAAATTTGACTATTATATGTTTCCTATTAAGATTGGAATAATTGAATATGTTAACATTGACTCACCTGTAAAAACTTTTATTAACAAAAAAGAATATAAAGTACCAAGCGATTTACTGCAGCAAGAGTTAAAATTTGATGATAAAATTACGTTTTTAGGAGATAAACTTAAATCACATACTAAAATATCTGTTGAGTTTGTAATTAAATATCCTATTTCATAGGTTTGGTATATAGATACATCTTTGTAATTTTAGGTTAAGTATAGTTAGTAGAACGTAGTATTGTAATTTTATGTAATGTTAGTAGCAAATTAAATGTAGCCTATTTTTGATTCACCCTGTATATGTGGTTTAAATAAATTAATTTAATATATACAATGTGTTTTATTATTTACTATTCAAAAATTGTAAGATTAATATAATAATAAGGCTCTTCACCCCACGCCTAAGCCCCAGGTCTACACCCCAGGACTGGCGCTTAAGCGCAGGGGGGCCACATGTTAGGTTAGACATTTGACAAGTGACATTTAACAGACGCCATTATTTTAACGCATGCGTAAGACCCTAAGATATGTATCATCCAAGTGGGCAGGTTCTAAGTCACGTGGTTCGCGAAATATGACAGGTGACAGCTGAAATTTGACAGGTGAGAGGCGCCATTTTTTAACGCTTGCGTAAGACCCTAAGATACAACTCATCCACGTAAGCTAAATTTCCTAAGTCACGTGGTTCGCGAAATATGACAGTTGACAGGTGACATTTGACAGGTGACAGGCGCCATTTTTTTAGCGCTTGCGTAAGACCCTAAGATACAACTCATCCACGTAAGCTAAATTTCCTAAGTCACGTGGTTCGCGAAATATGACAGTTGACAGGTGGCATTTGACAGGTGACAGGCGCCATTTTTTTTTTAGCATATACGTAAGGTAGTAGTACACGTAAGCTAATATACCACGTGGTTTTGACAGGCTCCGTTATTTTAACATATGCACAGTGCTAGCCTAAGATTCCTAATATACTCTACACGTTTTAATCAATACATTTTAACTTAGCCATTTGGCTGCATGGTTTAAGGCGTTGGAACCAGAAGCAATAGGACGACGGACAGTAGGTGGTTCAAATCCCCGGACTTTTTTTATTTAATTCGCCCCCGATGACGTCGAGATCCAAGATGGCTACCAACAGCTGATGACGTTTGACAGGTAACATAAATATATAGTTAGGTTAAGATTTCTACAGATGGTGTAGTGCCCCGCGCCTAAGCCCCAGGCCTGGTGCTTAAGCGTGGGGGGCCCCCACATATGACGTAATACCTTTAACCTAAGATTCCTAAGTAAGACGCTAAATTTAAGGTTATGTTGGCTTAAGACACCTTGCGATTGTGGGGCCCTAAGCGGACGGCCCGGAGCCCTAGGCGGGGGGCCCTAGGAGAGACACCCTAAGATGTTGCTAAAGCCAAAGGCAGCTAGCGCCAGATGTTACTAACGCCAGATGTTGCTAGCGCCAGTGGCAGCTAACGCCAGTGGCAGCTAGCGCCAGTGGCAGCTAACGCCAGTGGTAGCTAGCGCCTGAAGCTAACTTCAGGTTGTACTTCTTCTTCGGCCAGGGTAACGGTATGCCTACTCAGATCCTTACACTGTATTGATTACTAGTAATTATTAATTAATAATAATAATTAATTATGTGTCTTTCCCTTTAAAATTTTGCCATTTTTCGTAAAATCGAAAACCACCATCCCCTGATAGAAGAAGTCTACGTCCAAAATGGCCACTTTTAAGTGGTGAATTTCGACAACCCGGAAGTATTTTTTTCTCCTGATAACGAATTCGGTGTTAGATTTTCAAAATTTAAAATAACAGACATAGTATGGCGAACACACTTTCAAAAATTACTTGATTTAATTGTGGAAAATATTGTTCGCCATTGTGGTCCCACCATCTTGCATTTTGCAAATCTGACTTCAAATTCGTGGTAAAAAAAAAAACGTTTCAGTTTACCAGGATGTGCAGATGCGTAATGAGGCAATCCTTTAAAAATAATCCATCGCGAAAAAAATACGTTAAAAACGAATGGTTTTTTCGTTTTTAACGGCCTCTATTAAGAATTGTTACAAGATAAATGGCCTAAATTTCCCAATTATTACATACCCCACTTGTTGGCTGAGGATAATCTCCTGCTTCAATTAGAAGAACGCTCCACTGTTCCTGATCTGAAAGCCGATTGGCTAATGCGCATCCTGCAGTCCCTGCTCCTACTATAATAAAATCAAACACAGTTTCCTCCTCCTAAAATAAGTTGTTCCATTAACAAAAGTTGGTATAGTTGCTACATTAAAAAGGATTAATATGAAATGATGACTTTAAAAAATTAATACAATTAAAAAGAAAACTTACTTACATTTAGGAGTTTCGGGGCACTATCGTCAGGATACAGATGGTATTGTCCAATAAACTTCACGTTAAAAAACAAAGCATTTATCAAAATTAAAAAAGCGTTCGCGAATGCCCCTTGCAAGGGAGTGACGTCGTAGGTTATAACACCGCCGAGCATATTTTTTCTCTTTAGACAAAGAATTTAGGTGAAAACTTCGTTAAAATTTCTACATAAAATACGAACTATCAAATAGACAAATTTGACGTTAAGGTGATCAGTATGACATAGACATAAGTGCAATAGGAAGATATTGCGAAATAAAAAATAGGAGTTTTATAATATAGAGTCCAAAAAATGGATTTAAAACTTGCCCTTTTAATTATAAGCTGTATTTCGTCGGTAATTGTCTAGAAAGTTGCGGCAACGCCGATTTTGACCAATTTTGGGACGCTGATCATGAATCTGAAAAATTTTTAGTCGAAAACGTTTTGTTTTCGAGATATCCAGTATTAAACTTGAAAATAAAACTAATTTCTTTTTCCCTATTCCTCTTTCTTTCCGCACACAAATCTTGATTTTTATACTAAATTGGCACACAATATTTTATAAACACCTTTTAAAAAATTGTTTTTAAATTTATTCTACACCTTTTCTCCATTTAATTACAAAGCTTCCCTTTCAAACGCCGCAACCATGTATATATCGCACCCACTTGGCGTAGTTGTCCATTTCGTGAAGTGGAACCAGATAGTGTAATAATATTTTATTTCACTATCTGGACAATTTTTACGTCCAGTTCATGAAATGAATATGTAATTTTTCCACCTAGAGAAGCTAGACTATATTACACCATCTGGACAGAAAAATCATCCAGTTCCTGTACTGTATATTTCGGTCGTCGGTGTTTTAAATGGCATGAACATTATATTGAACTACTAAAGCAAAAATGTTTAATATCAAAGATAACTTTTATACGCTTCTTGATCAACATTACACGGAAAAACTAACCACAACTAACCAAAAATGTTGGTTCATTGCATTGTATTATAGTAACTAATCTAACATTTTGTATTGTAAAAGTGCTATACGGCTCTTTAATTTTGTTATTAGTGGGCCATGACGGCGGGACGCGGACAACAAAAGAAGGCAAGGGTTAGGGACGCATTCGGACGTTTGTCTCAAGATTCCATTAGATCAGCTACTCATGAAGAGCTCCTTCTAAGATGCGAATGCGATGCGATAATTGTTTTTTTTTCAATGCATGGTTATTGCTGGTATAAAAATTCTTTTATTAGTTTTTGCTTTAACAGTGCCGTAATTGTTACATTTACCGTATATAATAAACACTTATAAATAATCTTTTGGGTGTAGTTTAAACGACCGGCAAAATTGGTATCTAATAAGAACTAATTGTCAAATCTAAATAGTGACGTTTTTACGTCCGATTGTTTTTTTTCGCCCCGTCCCGCCGTCATGGCCTACTAATAACAAAATTAAAGAAACGTATAGCACTTTTACAATACAAAATGTTAAATTGTCAATTATTTCGAAAACTATACATTTTCGGAATAGACCACTTAATACAAAAATACCTTATTTTTTAATGCTAAATACGATAAAAATATAAAAGTAGGGAGTTTCCATTTGAAAAAATTGACTTTTGACGTTTTTATTACTTAATTTTTGTACTTAATTTGTAGTCACCCTGTATTAATTTACACCCAGAATATTCACTCAATATACAAAATTTGACCTCATTTTACAAGGAATTCAACTTAAATTAAATAATAGAGTATGCCGTATAAGAAAAATGTCCAGTTATTTTGGGGTCTGTAAACGTCATTTTTGACATCAAATTCAAGATATGTCGAAAACGGTTAGACTTATGTATAGCATATTATACACAAAATATATCTATAATTTTCTGGGGAATCCAAAAATGCAATAATATATAGGGTGTTCCATTAAAAATAAGGAAGTTAGCATCGACTTCCGGTACAACCGGAAGTGCCACCATCTTGAAAATATTTTAGACGAGTTGCTCTCATCGATATTAGTAAACTAATAAATTTTCAAAGTTTTCCGTTGCAAAGTTTTTGAGAAATCGACCGCGTCGGTTCGTCGTGGGACACCCTGTATAGGTTCTTCAATACATTATGCTGAGAATTCGGGGTAAGAGATTTCTGACCATCGCGAATCGATCGAGCATGTCCCAAATTCAAAAACAAATTCAAAACTTCTTTATGACACAGCCTGTATATTTAAAAGTCATATTCAATAACGTAAAATGTCATTACGAATGAAAGAGGTCCTATAAATGTTTTGATATCGGCATTCAAAACGTCAAATTTGACAGCTGTCATAAAATTTGAGCAAGGCTTCTTAGTTTCCTTCATAATCGACGTATATGTTGTATAGTTGGTGGTCTTCTGGCTTCTTAATGTCGAGGTAACCCAGAACACAGTATTGGCACCACTTTATTTCTGTTCGACGGTTTTCTTTGTTTCACTATTAATTTCAGTTATAATTTTTCTAATGATGGTACTCTTCACTCCAACTTTCAGTTTTTTAAGCCAGTCTCTAAACCCGATTTGGAAAACAAGCGAATGCAGAAATCTCCTTTCCAGCACCTTTAGGTTATATTTATTTAGGGCGTCAAAAATCTTGGTTTCAATTTATTGCCTTAAAAACATAATCATGATCGCTGTCGCAAAAAAAGTCCGCCAATACTTATTTTTTAGTTACGAGATTAATAGCTCAATGGGAATTAGTGTTAGGTTAATAGTAAACTATTCAAAGGTTTAGTACTAAAATATACGTTAGTTTTTTCAGTACGTATGCCTGAGAATAAGCTTTGTTTTAAAGATTAAAAATACTTATGCTTTTAAACTTATCCCTTTGAAATTTTTTAAAATTTATGTTTCAGTTAAAATGTATATTTAAAAAAAAATTATTTCATTAAAAGACCAATCTAACTTTTTTTTTCCTGTCTATCTTGAACAAATAAAAGGGGAAACGAAAAGAATTTCACAAAAATGATCCAAAATCTTGAAGAAATTCCCAGAAATTGCCAACAAAATTTTACAGGACATTCTTTTTCGGAAAATTTATACATCACTAACCACAGTTCATTAGTAGCTAGGCTTTAACTTTATAGATTGTCTCTAGATAAAGAAAAATGCTCTAGGCAATACCAAATTCCTTAAAATTGCACAACAGAGTTTAGGCTGAAAAGTTACAGAAATTACAAAATTATTTCGTCTCACTCAAGGTGAACGAGCATACTTGAAAACGTTTTTGCCGTTCGGCACCACGAAGAATAGTGAAAGTATTTTTAAACTGAAATCGAGCGATTTTGATGTAACAGGTAAACTACGTGATGTTCTTGGTGTATCGGTAAAATATTGCTGGTTCCTCAAGATTTTAATTTAAGCCGTTCTTTTTTTTACGGAATATTACGGTTACAAAGAAAACTATTAAAAAAAATCTTAAATGTAAGCACTACACATTTCAGGTTAAAAGAGTACAATAGTATATAAATTTTAAATTAACCAAACACCAAAAACGCTTAGTAAAATATGGGCCAAGTTCCTACCCAAAAATCTCTTTTAAAGTACTGAGATCTAAAATTAAACCGTTTTGTTAACAATCTTTTTTCATTGGCAAGTTTTTTACTGATCTGTCTATATTAATAAATGATCTTTTATCATTAAGACCGAGGGGCCACTAACAATTTTTTTTGTACCACATAATCGCAGTATTTAAAAAAAAATGCGAAACATTGCAAGGCACTGCAAGACAGTGCGAAATATTGCGAGTCACTGCAACGTATTGCGAGTTGGTGCAACACATTGCAAGACCTTGCGACTCGTCACGAAGCCCTGCATCACTGAAGCAATGTTAAACACTGCGAGGCATTGCGCAATGTCCTAAATAAAATTTGTACACATATTGCAGACAGTGAAAGACCTCTCGATTAACACAGTTTTGGGACAGGAACTTTGGCCCTTATTTTTCATAAGTGTTTTTGATAGGATCTCTTCTCTTTTTTGTCATTTCAATAAAGGGGTATCTCTTGCCTTTATCCTCAGTACTCTATCGGTGAACCTTTAGCCTGAATATGAAGTACGAAAATTGCTCATTTTAATGTTTCTTAAGGGGATTTTCTGGTTTGGAACTCCGCTTTTACCTCAATTTTAACATTTTTTTAACGTGAAATCAAACAACAAGTGAAACAATGCTTATAACCTTTTATTCTTCCATCTTTAAGCTACATTAAAAAAAAAATTCGCACGAAAATGTTAAACCGTGCTCCGGTAGACGGGCGCACCTGGTTCAGGTAACCGGGACGTCGGAATCAGACGAGACCAAAAAATTATTAAAAAATATGAGTGTAGTTATGGTCGGAACCTCAGAAAAGTGAAATCGTCAATTTTTCACAAAATAGCGGAAATTAAAAAAAAAGTTAAAAAAAAACGACTTTTTTTAGGATCTAAACGTACATAAATTCCAAAACTTTTGAGGTTGTAACCATAGCCAGTTCAATTATCTACAAAATGGCAAAGCGACCTCAAAATTGGTCCAGTTTGGAAAAGGAGCTTGATGACGCGGGACGACCGGTCCGATGATCGTGTATTTCGGCTACAGGAAATGATTTCCGGGCAAAACGGTTTTGCACATATATTCTCTATAATATAAGGTATTGAAAAGTGCAATAAAAAAATCGACTTTTTGAAACTTCTTAACCAGAAAACCCCCTTAAATTAGGCCTGAATTGGGTTCTGATGGGTAAAATGTATTCTTTTTCTCTGTTTGGTAAACAAAACCCACCTACATTTTATATTCTAAGACCATTAGGACCCCAGAAACTTAGGTTCAATTAGATTTTAAAATTCTAAACTACCCCCTAAATATACGATATTACCGTCCAGGTTTCAAGGTGCTTCAAGTAAAAATCAGCAGTTTTCAGAATTTTTCCTTTACTTATATCTTAAAATTTACTTACAAATTGAATTTCGAGTTTTTACTACCCCGGAAAGTGCCTCATAATTCTGATGAGTTAATGAGTCAGTCAGTTAATCAGTAGTCAAATGGGCGATCTTCAAAATCGAATATCTCAGAAACCACTTGACATAATTTTCTTAATTTTTTTCATGGATAATTAGAATATGTATGGGAATTTACATACCAATTCCCATACCTTAAGTTGAAACAATGACAAAATTATGATGGGAGGAAAAACACGCTGAAATCTTGCGTGAAATATAGGCACTAAGTGCGACAAGTCCGAACTTGACCTAGCGGCCTAGTGCGCCTAGATTGCTTAAGAGTTATTTACATTGGCGGTTACATTGGCTTAGGGGTCGTCCAATAATCACGTGAGGCTCAAAAGGGGGGAGGGGGTTCGACAAAAATCACGAAATATCACAAGGAGGGTGGGGGGTGTAGTAAGATATCATGTGTATTTATTTTGTCGTTAAACGCGCGATTTCTAAACAATCAAAAAGCGGCGTGTGAATCGCCATTGCCAGGCAAGGATTCCTCCGCCCCCCCGCCGCGACAACCTGCAACCTCAATATCTGTTTGGACATTTTTATCACGGTCCTTTATTTTCCAAAATTGAATTAGATAATACTCACCTGTAATTAAATATAATATTCTAAAATTTTTAAAATACTTTGTACTAAAAAAATATACGTGATTTTGGGTGGGAGGGGGTTATTCTTAAACCTTACCAGGGAGGAGAGGGGGGTTAAAAAATGCTAAAAAACATCACGTGATTAGTGGACGACCCCTTACCTTCCTATTCGAACTTTAAGCCTAATTCTCTATTTAAGGAGATTTTTATGGTTGACGTTAAGCCGAGGTTATAAAAATCTTGAAGACATTGTTCAGTACAAAAAATAAGAAGAAACAAGTAGTTTTATACTATGTATTTCTTGTCTCGTCTTGGGTCCTCACCGACCAAACAACTTTATATTTTTATTATCATCTTTCCTGAGTGTTGAAATTTTTGTATTTAAATTCTACTGAATATCTTATACAATAACTCTTCAAATTTAAATGATAAATAAATGCAAATGCACCACCAACCATTTGTTACAAAATAAGTTTATCCAAACATTTTCTACATTTTCTTACATAATTATTGATATAATGCATTGACAATTAATAGGTCAAAGGGTTGATGACTGAATAAAGAATTAAGAAATTGGTGAAACACATGATGTGACATAAATAATAAGTTATAAAAGAACCTAAATTTCAATAGTTATAATGTAATTTTGAAAGCAAATAACCTTTTTATGAAAAAAAATTGCTGAAATTCACAAATAAATTTATTCTTTTCCCAAAATTAACACCTTTATTTTTTTCCATACGATTCAATCAAATTCCGTATTAATTTTTAGTATCAACTAAATTAATATTATTCATTCACTTGTTTCAATATGTATTAAAAATAATAATACACGCCAGACTTTGACAGAATATTGTCTTTTTGTGTTTTCCTATTTAAATTACAAATTTCTTGTTTGAATTAAATTAATTCCGTTGTTACACATTAGAAAAATGTCCATTTAATGTCACATCTCCTTTGTTTTAATTTAAATAATTTTTGTCTTAAGTATTGTTACAGGTTCTATGGAAAAAATACACAAAATGGCTATATCACTTTTTCTTTTTTAAATAAAATAAGCCACAATGTGGTCTTGTTTAGTCCTTGTTAGATGACCCACTACTTGTCAGCTAAAACTTCAGCAAAGGTTTTTAATTTAAATTCCTCTAGTTAATTATCTTTGTTGTTTGGGCGACCTCAATATCGATTTGCTAAATTTATATTCTAAAGAAGTATCCAACTTTTATTCACTATTAGAATCAACAGGTCTTAAGCAAATTGTTAACAAACCTACGCGTACCGCAGTTACCAGTTCGACTCTCTTAGACCTTATAATAGTGCCCGAGGAACTTTCGGTAATTACTTCGGATACGCTTTCTGTTCCTAGTATTTCCGACCATGATCTCGTCTTTTGTGAATTTTCTGTTCCAAAATACAAGGCTGGGCCTATAATCAGAGAGTATAGAGATTTTAAAAATATGAACTATGATCAGTTTTACGCTGATCTACAATCCATTCCTTGGCGAAATATTTACGACCTAAATACTGTGGACGAAAAGGTGCAGCGTTTTAATGATAATATCATAGCCCTACTAGACATTCATGCGCCAACGAAAACTGCCAGATTTACTAAAAAAATGAACCGTGGATAACCAACACCATACGTGATATGATTAAGACAAGAAACAAAGCCCTAACTCGTTTTAAAAAATCCAAATCCCGTGCGTATTGAGACTACTACAAAATTATTAGAAACCAAACCACTCTAACAATAAGAGAGAAAAAAAACTTTTTTGAAATACGGTTAAAACAGTCGTCAAGCGTCTGGCAAGATCTTAAAAAATTCGATTTTTGTGATCAAAAAAAGAAAGTTGATATTCCCAGTTCTCTAAATAAACCAGATGAACTTAATTTATTTTTTACAGCAACTCCGCCTACAGTAAATAATAAACGGCTTCTTGACTTGTACAAGGAAAAAGTCAATGAAAGGGTGGCATCTAATTTGAAGTTTAGAGAGGTTTCAGAGGGCCTCATTTTGGGTATTGTCATGGGCATCAAATCCCGGGCTGAGGAGTGGATTGTATTAGTAGTCAAACTTTAAAATTATGTTTTCCATTTTTATTACCATACTTTACACATATTATTAATTTTTGTATAAGCACTCAGTATTCCCACAGCTCTGGAGAAAGGCCCTAATAACTCCAATTCCTAAAAATTCGTCTCCACAAGAATTTAAGGATCTACGACCGATAAGTGTCCTGCCCTGTGAGTCCAAAGTTTTGGAAAGGGTTATATATATTCAGTTAAATGAACATGTCGAAGCAAATAAAATTCTACCCGAAACTCAGTCAGGATTTCGGGATTGCCATGGATGTTCACCAGCTCTGGCAAATGTATCCGATGATCTTTTCCAGGCTATCGATGAAGGAAAAATTACAATTTTGGCCTTATTAGACTTCTCAAAGGCCTTTGATACCATAAACCATGAGTTACTTTTAGCAATCTTACATCACATTGGTCTTTCTGAAAGCGCAGTAAATTTTTTCTCCAACTTTCTGTCTCACAGATATCAGGCTGTGCGAATTGGTACTGAGGTGTCATCCCCTATAATGATTGGGACTGGTGTGCCTCAGGGCTCTGCTTTATCTCCACTTTTATATGCCATTTATACTTCATTTCTCTCAAATGCTTTGGAATCATGCTCTGCTCAGTATTACGCGGACGATACGCAAGTATATCTATCATTTGATCGAGCCAACGCTGTAGATGGCTGTAATACCTTAAGTAAAGAACTTAATTTATTAAATAGATTATCATTAGTGTTTGGCCGAAAAGCAGATGTGGCCTCGGTAAAAAATATAATTAATGTAGAAATAGATAATACGGTTCTGCCAGTGAAAGATAATGTTCGCAATTTGGGTGTGATTTTTGACAGTTCCCTCAGATTTAATGCGCATGTGTCAAGTTGTATACAGCGAGCATTTGTTAGATTAAAAATACTATATCAAAATCGCCATATCTTTTCAAAACATATAAAAACGTTGTTATGTAACTCTCTTGTACTCTCCTTGTTTAACCATGGGGATGTAGTTTACGGAAATTGTCTCACGGTTGTGGATAAACGCAGAATTCAACTTGTGCAAAACTCTTGCTTAAGGCTCATTCATGGTGTAAGAAAGTATCAGCATATCTCGCATACGTTGGTACAGTCCAATGGTTGAACATGGAAGAGAGGAGAGAGTTACATTGCTCAAGCATCATTCTTTATAAGCGTATTGTCTTTAGGACCCATGTACATAATATTAATATCAGATTTCGAGGAAAAATAACACCACCATATCATCGAACCGTAATCTTTGAGCGTAGCTTCTCATATAATATCGCTAAATTTTTTAACTCTTTGCCGGAAAATTTAAAACATCTTTCACAGTCTGCCTTTAAAGTTCATTACACGAAATATATTTTGGGTAAGCGACAATAGCTTTTTTATGTGATTATTAGTAAGAAATGTGTATTGTGTAATCAATCTTTTGTTTTTTAGCTATTTTTTTTGCCTAGCACGCCATTATATGTTTGTTTGTTTGGTTTTTTCTTAATACTGGAAGACATTTCTTCTGATTATTTATATTTTTTGTTATGTAATTAATTAATGGTTCAGTATGATCAGGAGGCATTCAAGGATGCCTCATCTGAACTCCGCCTTTTTCTGAATTTAAGTTTTTTTTATCGTTTATTGTAATATGTAATCAATTATTATTTAGAAATAAAGACATTTATTATTATTATTATTATTATTATTATTAATACCACGGTTAGTATTTTTTTACAATTTTGATACATTTAGTACATGTATAAAATTACAAAATTAATCCAACTTACCAAATTTAAATTTTAATACTAAGTTTAGGTTCCTGATGTCTTTTTTTTATAAATTTTGTGTTTTTCCAGAAATAAGTAATTTTTTTGAAAATAAATATAACGTGAGTAGTATCAATAATGAGGTAATTTTATTTAAAAACGAATAGTAGAATAATATACAGGGTGTGTCATTTTAAAAAAGCCCCTTTGCAATAAATCTTCTAAACTAAAACCGATAAGAAAAAATTCTACGGATTCTTCGTAAAATTGTACTCAAACTTGCTTTTTTATCCAAGATACAATGGTGTGTTAAAATCGTCAATATATATATATATATATATATATATATATATATATATATATATATATATATATATATATATATATATATATATATATTGACGATTTTAACACACCATTTATCTTGGATAAAAAGACAGATTAGTTGATAAGGCTCAAACAACAAGATACCAGACCCAGACTTTCTTCTGAGGAGATTCTAGAAAGTTTATTTTATAGATCATCACTATATCGATCCAAAAATCCATGGCAAATCTCGTAATAAAAGCTAGCAATGCAGTTTTATAGCACATTGCCAAAGTTTATCTCTGATTAGCTAAACCACAGCTAAAAAATACTAACGTTAATGGGATGTCAACTTACTAGGCATCCTATACTAAATTAAAAATTTTCAACTGAAAAATTAATGAAAGAATCAAAATAAATCTATTAAGTTTGCAGTAATGGAACAGAAGTATGTTAAGCTTTAATTGAGCTGGAATCTAAATTAAAATTACACAAAACTTAACACTAATCAAATAACTTTTAATAGATTTATTTCTTTAATAAATTAACACTTTAATAATGTATCAAACTTATATTTATCGATTATTGCAATTTATAAAATTAAACCTAATAATTCCCCAAAGCAGGTCAAAATGACGAAAATTAATTTACTTACTGTATATTTTAAATATAGTAATTACTAGCCAAAGCCATAAACAGGATTGACACATACGACAAATCGTGTTCTAAATAATTTAAACCTTTTATAGCGAAAATAATTAAAATCATACCCTTCAAAAATATATAAAGATAAGGTGTTTGCAACAAATAGGACACTTTTTTGTTTGTAATTTATGGTATTTTCAAGACCTAATTGATAAGGGATGTTTGTTTTTTCCAAGCATATTATGTCAGAAGAAAAAGAAATTATTTTATATTTTTTGGTATATAGTGATATCTTTTTACGTTTGTTTTACATACTTTAATTTCGCTTTGCTCTCGATATACTTAAGGTTTTTGACCAGGTCTGGAATGATGCTTATAAGCTGCCAAGATCTTTTTACCTCTGAGTCATTAAGATATTTTACAAAATTTAAAATAATAGAAAGATAATAGCAGCCATTTTAATCGCTTCTTTTTGAGTGTGTGAGTGAAACTTAACTTTTTATATGGATATACATTTTATCAAAAAATTCTCAGACCATTACCAACTGCAACATTGGAGTAGCATTGCAGCATTTCTTTCCTGCATAATTCCCATTTACTTATTAAGCAACCTGGAGCGAAATAAAAAATATTAAACACCAATATGTTTATTCTGTTGTACCCACACTTGAGGTACTCTTAAGTGGCTTAATCTAATATTTTAAAGCATAAACAAAATGTACGTCAGATTTTTTGAATAAAATACGAAGACTAATGAGATTCTTTATCTTTATCTGATCTGCCTGACTACTTTAACTACAGAATTCCTTTTCAAATTTTTAAAATATAAAATTCAGGATCCTGGAATATTCGGTAAAAAAATCACACCTAAATAAAAATATTCAATTAAAAGTAATGACATTTTGTCTATAAAATATATATATACAAAAAGTTTGAGAAAAGAATTTTTGGTCAGATGATATAGAGATAAAAACTCCTATTTTAATTTTTAAAGCAAAATCTCAAGTCTATTTTACGTGTTATTATTTTGACATAAATATCTTTACTAATTATTACATACATATTAGGGTATCCTAAAAAATATTTCTGGAAATATTCTGGGTCTTCATGGTAATCCAACAAAAAATAAAATTGGATAAAAAATGTAGATGGCAATTCCAGTCATATATAAATAACCTAATTTGAAATGTCAAAAATGGAAATTTGCTATCATATAAAAAGAAAGAAACTGGCTAAAAAATTAATAATTTTACGGATCTGTCAATCGTGTCGTCAATGGTTTCTTCAGTAACGATTGTATTTTATATTGGTAATTATTTATTATTTTGGATTTTAGTTTGTTTTATTCGCGGAAATGTCCTACCAAATACCTTTTAAGCCGGATATTTTTTGCCTGGATGCTGTCGGAAATTTAACTCAACCTGTTTCTCACTCAAGCTGGCTCTTGTGATTTTGTAATAGCAGCTTTCGGTAAATTTTCAAAAACAAGCAAAAATATCTGGCCAAATCTGAGCACTTATGGTATCACCTAAGAAAAAGTTTCAAAACAAGATATTTTTATCGAAAATTTGATTGTTAAAGAACTGAAATACATTATTGGAATTTATTTATCTCTACCTTTTTGTAAAACTTAAAAAAATAATAATTAAGGAACTTTTTGTGTCCGCTTTAATCTAAACTTTTTATTTAAAAATTCCTGCTATCCTACGTTAAATTGTGTATATGAAGTATTAAGGCTCTTAACTTAGTAATAAATTAATTAAACATTAATGTGTATATTTATTACAAGTTACTTTTCTTTTAGACGTAATTTATTAATTATTAGTTGTGGACGATAAGCAACTTACTTCACAACGATTGCTTTTATTCAAATTCAATTGAATATTTTGCAAAAGAAAATTTTAAAACTATATCCATTACATTTGACAAATTAGGACTTTCATAATGAATCCATTTATTTCTTTCGACAAAAATGCAAATAAGTATGTGCATTTCTGCACTTTACATATTGCATAGCATATGAATAAGCCATATTGCATAATATAATGAACTAAAATGTACTTAATACAAAAACCCAAAATTTCGTTTTAAAAAGAGGTTCCAAAGACTATATTCTTGAGTTCTGACCTTTCAAGTTCCCAACCTAGATAACTAGATGACTTATAATATGTCGATCTTTAGTTTTCAGAAGTGTCCGGAAAAAAAAAACTTAATTTTACCCAAATTTTCCACGTTTTTAATGTTTCTAACCGGCGCTGATAAATTAGGTTATTGTAACCCTAACTGCAGCACTACAGTTTAAACGCCAATTTAAAGTTTTCCCATAATTTATCCAGGATTTTTATTATCTCCACAGAAGAAAGATGCCGTTTTTTATTACATAATACCAGTGCCGGATAGAGATTTGTACCTGCTGAAATATTGTCTTTTAAAGAAATTAAAACAACGCCTTTCATTGATTTTAAATCATTGTCAGCGACTTTCAAGCAACCACACAATACTGAAATTTTAAAATTGACTTATTTTAAGTTAAGTATATTTAAGAAAAAAAAAGGGTAAAGTGATTTTACAATGAATTGCATTTTTCAGTAGTAACTTTTAACGAAATATCCAATGTTAATAAATAGTGCTAACTGAAGGCTAGGCAGGTCGAGTTAATTAAAATAGGGTTTTTAAAAGACTCTCAAGTGCAAATCACTTTCCTGTAATTTTAACCAGTTTTTCTAAAAATGCTAGTGTGGCATAAGAAACTGAAAATTATAGTAAATGGTACTATTACCAGCAAAACTATGGATGAAATTGTAACAAAAGGAATATTAGTGCAAGTACTGACATTTGGGGTATCCTAGCATTGATTACATGAAAAAAGCTAGAAGTGTCCTCATCTACCATAATAGATATACGTCGTTTAAAAAGGAACATAAGAAATCCAAGCAAAAAGCTTAAAAACCGTAGGAGTAGTTACTTGTATAAGGTCCGTGGTGGTACTAATGCGTTGTCTAAAAGATGCCGTAAAATGTAATATCTGCCTGTTTCGGTCCTTGGGCACCGTGGACAGAATAGGAAATACAATTGATTAAACATCTAAATATCCAGCACCCACGGTACCTAGTAATTAGGCTTCGTACAAGCCTTCGTAGAAGGCCATAAAGATAAAAAAGCAAGTTGGTTATTATTAACGTAAGAATCGTCAAAGAACTGAAAAGACATGTCAAGATAATAGGTAGAACAAATGAAGGAACAGCTGTGGATCTTTTGTAAATTGATCAATTTTAAACCCAGAGACGAAGATGTATTTAATTAAAAGAAGAAGATTCAAAAGAAGCAAGATGTTTAAAACGATTTCTAAAACAACATGCGCCTGATCGGCTTGACTTTCAATATTATTTTTGATATTTTGTGGAAAAAAACTATTAAAGGTGAAGAAACATTATTAAAAAGATTAAGAGTAGAGTTGAAAAAGTCCTTTAGAACTAAAAATAATTTCGTCTGCGTTAGGGGTGAAATAGTTATTTACATAACAGGAACGGAAATTTGATTTAAATTAATTTAATTAATTATTTGAATTAAAATCCAAGAGAGGAATGTACATAATTTTTCACTACTTTTAATTTAAATTTTAAAAAATTATCATTGAATTTTGTGTTCTATTATTAAATTGTGTTTTTGATTGTTTGGATAAACCCCTGTATTAATAAAAACTTGTCAAAGTATAACGTAAGATTTGAAATCACTTAAAACACTGACAAGACATAAATTAATTGGCATGGTCGGTTGGAACAGGGAGGTAAAATCTTTACCACCCAAGGGAGATGAAGTGCTGCTTTCTACCCATATTCGGGGATTAAAAACGGTATTTTCTAAGAAGGTAGTAGAAAAAAGAATTACAACAAAAGTGTTTTGTAATGTTCTTAATAAAAGATCAACAATATTTACCATCATTTGATAAAAAAGTACTATATGTTTAATACGATTTTTAAAACTGTCTGTGGCAATCACAATGTCTCATTTTGATTGTACTGGTTTTCTGCTTTGAAACTAACTTTTTAATAACTTTTTTAGCCTAGTTTTATTACAGGATTTCTTCTTTTTCCCTGGAAGCTGTCTAGATTTACTACCGGAGGTAACGCAGCCTTTTGGGCTTTTTGTGCCTAATCTCCCATTATCTTTAATATCAATCCTTCCATTAGTCTTGTTCCTTCTACAAGTCTGTATAACCCCGAGACTGGTTGGTTGATACATTCCTGTGGGCTCATTTCTGGCTGCCCAAATGCATGTATTTTGTGATTTCACGCTTCACATTCGCACAGGATATGATGGTAGGCTGTTTCTTCCCCCTCGTCGCACATTCTGCAACTTGGGTCCCAATTGTATGAGCCTATCTTGTGTAGGTGTCCTCTTAGGTTATCGTGCCCTAAAAGCAACCCTACCTGTTATGCGAAGCCTTTTCCTACTTTGTCTGAGTAGTTCTTCCTTCGTTCTTTTGGATGGGCCTCTTATAATACCTTTTCCATGTCTAATTCTACTCCTGGCTCCCCCAGTATTCCTCGTGTTTGTTTTGGATCCATTCCCTGGTTTGCCCTCGTGCAGTGGTTTTGGTCACTCCAAGGGCAGGTTCTGGTCCAAAAGATGGTGTGGATGATCCCTGCATCGCTAGCTCATCCGCTTTTTTGCTGCCATTACAGGATTTAGAAAACCATGGATTAAGTTTTAAAAGTTTGCAGTTCTTTTGGGTACCTATGTGAAATGTAGGTCCCAATGAACTCTTCCTGACAATCGTAAGAGTTTTATAATTAAAATATGTAACAGGTCACATAAAGGTCCTTACTTACAACGCAAACCCGCATTATCATCAAGTCATCAACTTTATTTGGTAATAATTTTTCGCATTACCGATGGGTCAGAGTACCATCATTAATTGACATATAAAACCAATTTAAGAGCCAAAAGCAGTACGTCCGCCGGTACTTCTTGTAAATTTGTTTAAAGTAACGGCCACGTTCGAGCGTGTGGCTTGTAGTCTTCGCGATACCAGTCGGTTCTTTGACTTTCACTTAGAATGACGGCGCGTGTTTGCAATTCGGGGTAAATAAGTGCCGGTGCTTCCAATTTAGTAATAAAAAATTAAACCATCCACTTACAGGATTGTCCGAAATCTAATAAGGTAACGGGTAGTGTGATCCCAGTGGATAATGATTTTTGGATTTTCGTCTTAAATGTAAGTATTTAAATGTGCGGATGGGTAACCAAAATATTTACTTTTAAAGAGACTTTATATGGGGGACTATTTTTTGATGAAAATATTTATTATTTAACAAAGTTTTTTTTCCAATGAATCTTACAAACTGGAGTCTGCCTAATGCCCCTCACTGGTACTACATCAGAAGTTTTTACCGTAAGATCCCTTTAAAAACTTGAATGAAAGAAACTTGTTGTTTCTAATCTATTTAATTTTATAAGCTTATTATCGCCTTTTGATTTCCTGGATTGCATTTGTGGCTTTTTAGAAGTTGGACAGTTTACCCTTCTCTAGGGCTGATATAGACATACATTCCTTAACCAGTTTCAAGTTGATAATATGGAAGCTGATTGCCTTTAATGACCATGCAGGATGCTTTAAAAATAAGGCAAACATTTTTTATGCGAAGAATATTACAAATATTTTGACAATAAATATATATATATATATATATATATATATATATATATATATATATATATATATATATATATATATATATATATATATATGAATTTCTGGGTATAATTTACATTAAACTGCCTTAATCTTACTATTGTTATTTTTACTTTAATTGCTTTCAAAAAAGTATTCTAATTACAAAAAAATACACTCCTAGGTACAAAACAGAAAACACCTCGGTCTGTATGTTTGTTGGTGTCATAACTCCCGAATGGAGAGAGATATTAATTTTAAATTTGGCATACTTGTAATAATTAAGAAGATCAACAGTCCCATTGTTTTTATAATAAAAATGGGCCTCAATGGGATCACCAAAGTTAAACATAACGAAGGGAGTTTATAATGTTTAGAATAAAAATTAAACTTGGTCTTGTTTTATATGTAAATTTTGTTTTACTGCACTGTGAAAAAGAAAATAACAGGGGGGCTTATAGACACAAGCGGATCTGCATAATAACAGAGAGCCAAGCGTCACTGGGGCCACTACTAAATCCCAAGGTAACGTCCAAGCTGACATGGAAATGCCAAAAAGAACTAGAAGTCCTGGGAGAACGCAACAGAGTAACTCTTTTGTGGGTACCAGGACATTCGGGAATAGAAGGCAACGAAAAAGCGGATGAGCTAGCGAGACAGGGATCATCCAGAACATACTTTGGACCAGAACCTGCCCTTGGAGTGACCAAAACCACAGCACGAGGACAAACCAGGGAATGGATCCGAAGCAAACACGAGGAATACTGGGGGAGCCTCAGTAGATTAAGACATGGAAAAAGCTTCATAAGGGGCCCATCCAAAAGAAGAAGGAAGAACTACTCAGACAAAGTAGGAAAAGACTTCGCATAACAGTACGGTTACTAAGAGGGCACGATAACCGAAGAGGACACCTACACAAGATAGGCTCATACAATGGGGACCCAAATTGCAGAATGTGCGACGAGGGGGAATAAACAGCCTACCATATCCTGTGCGAATGTGAAGCATAAAATCACAAGACAGGCATTATTTGGAAAACCAGAAATAAGCCCACAGGAATATATAAACCAACCAGTCTTGGGGTTATACAGACTTGTAGAAGAAACAAGACTAATGGGAGGATTGGTATAGAAGATAATGGGTGATTAGGCACAAAAAGCGCAAGAGGCTGCGCTGCCTCCAGCAGTGAATCAAGACGGCTCCTAGGGAAGAAAAATAAGAAGAAGAAGAAAAAAGAAGAAGATATGTAAATTTATTACTTTGTGCAAAAAATAAAGAGAAACCATGGAGAAGTTGGCCTCATTTTTATACTCATGTTTTAACTCAAATTTCATTCACAAAATGTTGCCTAAGAAAGTATTTTGTAATAGCGCGAAAATTTTCGAAAAAACAACTTTTTAAATTTTTAGATATTGTCATTGAAAAATATACGTTTTTTACATTAAAAACAATGCATAATAAAGGGCAGAATAAAATGTTCTCTTTTTTAACTATCCTAAAAGACCAAGTTTTAGTTTATTTATTATTACACATTGATGTGTTTGTAGTTGTTTTTACCCACATATAGCCTTGGAACTATGTATGTCATTAAATATTTTGTTCGTTTTCTCTCAATAATTATTATATAATGTTCAAATTTTGAAGAAATTCTAAAAGTTCGACCTTGCAAGATCGAACTGTATTACAAAATTAACCGTAAATATTCAGGCGTTATGTATACAATCGCTTTCAAATTTTATTACGATCAATTTAGTTGTAAATAACAAAATTTAATATTTGACCAAATGGTTTAAGGTTTTTTTTAACTAATGTTTTATACACAACCCTTCATGAAAAACATTGGTAGTTTTCAAAAAAAGATAATTCTTATTGCACTAAGAAATTTTTACTAACATATTCTAAATATATAGGACAAATAAAACACCACTCATTTTTTTTGTAATTAATGAAAATAAATGTAAAACTATACCACATTTCCTTCAACACTTGGTTTTTCTTAGTTTTCATTGGTATCTCTTGGTAATTTAAGAAAAAAACATGTGGATAAATCTGACGAATTTAATATCATTTTAACAACCCTATTCCTTTGATGACGACAAAGCTTTGACTCAATTTGTCTAACTTAAGATCTTCTTCCAAATTATATTAGAAAACAGAAAAAAGTACTAATAAATACCTGAAATCCCAAACACAAAAAGTCAAGAGTTTGTCAAAGTCTAGAATTTATTACTACTTTTAATGAATACATACATACGAGGGTTATTACATTTTTTTTAATACAAGCAAAACCACAAATATCGCCATATTCAGTCATCGTTAAATGATTACTCTCTGTACAATATACCAAATGCACTTAGATATAATAAAAATCGGTTTGACTGAAAGTAAACCAGAGTTAAATCCATTAAATATAAATCTAAAACTATTAGATCCACTTTTAAATTCCCTTCTCCTAGATATATGTCGATAGTAAAGCCGCGTTTACACAAAAGTTTTCCACTAAGTTTTCCACAAGTTGCGGCAATTTGTTGCCTTTTCTACAAAATACAGCAACTTTTTCTGTCTTCCACTTGTGGAGAGACAAATCTTCCACTAAATTTTGGTTTCCCGCAGTGTCGGTAAAGATCAAAGAAAGTTGACAATTTAAAGTGGAATATTTGTTGCTGCACGCTTTGCGCAAGCAACTTGTAGAAAACTAGTGGAGATCTGGGAAACTCCTGCCTAAACCATTCGCGCCAATTCTTTGGCAACAAGTTTTCCACTTGTTGCTCCAATTTAAGACGAGCAACTTTTAGTCGACAACTTTTAGTTTTCTACAAACAATCTTTTGTCAACTTTTAGTTGTCAACTTTGGTGTAAACACGCCTTAAGAAATTTCTTGTGAAATTCCTTCAAGTTAGTCATTTTCACTTTATGGGTAATAAATATTATATACAAATTAGAAAACAATGTGTTCGAACGTCAATCAATTTTGTAAATAAGTTATATTCCAATAATGTTTTGTTGGTCGGGAAGTAACAACAATGTGCTAAACTCTTAACTAAGTTTTAATGACATTTTATGTAATATTTGAAGTGTGTCATAAATATTCCTAATACTTTCTTAATGATCTTCAAACATAATATAAATCTCATTATGGATACGATCCGTTTTTCACAGATTTCTTGGTTGGCCCATGCATCATTCTTAAGGAACCATTCAGAATAGGGTCATTCCATTTAAAACGTTCCAAGGTTGACCATTTTATAAAATAATGAAACAATTTGGGATGTTTCCCATATATCTTAAGGCTAAAAACCATTTTGCAACTCAATCAGTTTTTTTTATGGCGGGCATTTTGGTTTCTATGCACACATCTAATTTTGGGATTGTAAGGGTTTACTGTGATCAAAAACTAAGGTAAATATTTCATTTAAACTTCCCGCGTATGCCGATTCGCGCAAATTGTTATTTTTAAATTGGTACCACTGCTAGTAAATCTGGTAAAAATTTGACGTCTCCATCATTAGTATTTAGTTTAAGCTTGGTTTTGTGAACTAAGAAAAGTTGATTTTGGCTTTTACAATGTCTGATTTTGTTGAGCAACAAAGTGCAATTAAATTTTGCTTGCGGAATAAAATTTCTTGTGCCGAAACGTTCGGAATTTAAAAGGCATTCGGTGATGACACCATGTCGCAAAAAATGTGTCTAAATGGTACAAGGACTTCAAAGAGGGCCGAAAACATGTTGGGGATTTGGAACGCTCTGGACGACCATCAACATCAATTGACGAGCAACACATCAAGAAAGTGAAGGATTTAGTGCTTGAAAATGGACGATTATCTATAAGAGACCTTATGACTATGGTAAATATATCATATGGATCGATTCAAGTGTTTTTAAAGAATTATTTGTGTCTCAGAAAAGTGAAATCACGTTTGGTGCCAAAATTTTCCAATTTCATGGAAAAAGAACGATGCAGAAGTCTGTACAGAGATGCTTGCCAACTATCGGGACGTTATAAAACGCATTATTCCTGGTGATAAGACTTGAATCTATGCATATGACCCGGAAACAACCGAACAATCGAGTGAATACCGTGCAAAAGTTGTGGTTAGTTACGACTTTTTTCTTCGATTATCGTGGTGTAGTGCACTATGAATTCGTTCCACCCGGCGAAACAGTCAGTACGGAGTATTATTTGAATGTTATGCGTCGTTTGCGTAAGGCCATCCGACGACCGGAATTGTAGCGATACAACTCTTGGTTTTTGCATCAGGATAATGCACCATCTCACACTTTTTTGTCCAAAAATTCTACTCATATCATTGCTCAGCCGCCGTATTCACCTGATTTAGCTCCGTGTGACTTCTGGCTGTTCCCAAAACTCAAAAGACCACTTCTAGAACATCGTTTTGAGTGGAATGAAGAGATTCAACGTGCATTGAAGTACCCGTACCCGAAGACGACTATTTGGCACGCATGGAGGACTGGAAGAAACGTTGGTACAAGTGTATTTTATCGGAGGGGGATTATTTTGAAGGGGGCGAAATCGATTTGGAAGAATAAATAAAGGATTTTTTATTTTATAACAAAATCCACCTTAGTTTTTGATCACAGTAGTAAGTCATTATTTTGTTACAAGTTTTGTTATAATTTTTTAAATTTGTGTTTTACCAAAAAATAAGGCATTTTTTAAATTTGAACCCAAGGATAAAAGATCTCTTTCTTCCAGATGGAAAATCATAAAAGTAAAGGCATTTACCCACTTTTTTTACCTATAAACAATATCCTTATTAAATATAGAATTGTAAATAAATATACATATTTTATGCAGGCACGGTACAACATTTTATGCCCATATTGTTTTTACCATAAACGTAAGGCATTGGTATTTCCACCCACTGAATAGCAATATAAATAGATCACCTGGTCACCGCACCGTTTTTAATCGACAGATTAAATTTGTATCAGCCAAGACCTAAAAGTGAAATGATATAGTAAATATTGACACAACTAAGTTACTTTCAAGGTTCGCTGAGCGACGGATAATGACTTTTATTTTTTCAATTGTCCTTATTTTAATTAATTGGTAATTGGTGATAAGAAAGGAAAACTTAAAATTAAAACGGAAATAAAAAATGAAACCCTTTTTAAAGGTAACTGTAAAGAGAGCTGAATAACACTTTTCTGCATTAAGAATTTTTTTTGTCGCTCCCTAATATTTTTTAGGGTTTTGTGTATTTACTGTAAAAAGCTGACTTCAAATATGAGCTCGTTTTATACCTATAACACTCATAAGTTTTTAGAGAAAAAAAAACTAACATGTATGCGGTCCCTTATCCACTAGACATCCAGTGGCGTATTTTTTTTTAAACACACTACCTCATTGAACTTTGTTTAACAATTTTTAACCCCGTAAAAAAATAAAAACAAAAATCGCAAATTTAGGTTTTTTTCGCCATATTTTTGAAAGTACAGAAGATAATTTTAATTTTTTAACGGTATATTATTGGGCTTGCCAATACGCAACTTGCCGCACTCTCTTACCGTTTCCGAGATCCAAATGGTAAGAGTCAAATTTGAAACACCCTGTTTATAAATAGTGTTAAAAACTGAAAGGATTTAAAATTCCGCTTTATTACCATAAATTTGTAAGTTTTAAAATTTTAATTATGTTTAAAGGAAAGTATTTTGTAAATAGTCATTAAAAATTCCGACAGCAATTTAGATATTAGGTAATAATTACTACACTAATATACTATTGAGTATAGTATGCTTTTAAGCATATTTTAATATTACAGGTCCATAAAAGAAAAAAGTGGTCTGTGCTGGATGTCGGACTAAGATTTTCTGGAGTATGTTTTTCCGCTGAACACACAAATTTAGTCAAAGTCAAAATTGAGGGTTAAGTAGCAAAAAATCGAGAAAACCCCAAAAAACCTACACGTTTTATTTACCGGCAAAAACCTGCTACCATGGAATGTTTGGACTACGACTATATAAATTATAAGATAACCAAAAAAATTCATTAAACAAAAAAGGGCGCTTTTTAAATTATTTAGTCCAAAAAAGATTTTTTTTAATTAAAGAGATTTTTGGGTCTTTTTAATAATAAATCATTTATTTTAATCATTTGAATCCCAAATCACTCAAAATTTGCGGATAAATCCAAAAATTAAAAAAATTTAAAAGTATTTTCAATTTTGTTCCAAAGGTATACCTTGAAAAAATCCTAAAAATTCGTTTTTTTGATTATAACTTGAAAAATATTGCATTTAGATAAAAATGTTATAAAGGTTAAATTAAAGGTCTTTAAAAAATACATTGTTTATGTCAAATAAAGTTTCGTTTATCTTTCATAGTGTTTAGGATATTGACGTTTTAAATAAAAAAAATTTAATTAATACCTGAAATTAAGCCTCTTCTAGATTATTGGATGTTTGACCCCCAATTTTGACTTCAGATTCGTGTTTAACGAAAAAAAAATACTCCAGAAAATCCCAGTCCGACACCCAGCACACAGCATTTATTTTTTTTTGTGGGCCTGTGTATTTTATAATACTTATCGGAAAAATGTAGTTGTTGCATTTGGGGTTTATAATTTTTTAGGGAAAATATAGAGAAAAAAATAATAACAAATTTCTGACGTGTTTTCAAAACTAGCTAAATTTTTTTTAGTAATTCTTTATGGCGTCCTTTTAGGCCATTTTTTTTTAAACACGATCGAAAATGTCAAAACAATCGTTGGGGGATGCGTGATAGTAATAGTCAAGAAAGAACAAATCAGGGTTTACTGCTGGTGTAATGCTTTTTAGAATACCAAAATCAAGTTTTGTATACTGAAATCATAAAAAAATAATAAAAAACTGCAACGCGTAACGAATTTAATGACATTGCATAAACGTATTAAAGGTATTTGGAAACTTCAAATAATTAAACCAGTTCAACATACAGGATTATTTGGCAACGCTTTCATATAATTATCAGATTACCAAAAATAATCCCACTTATAAAAAGCCATACGGAAATTAATGTTATTATTATTGTTTGTATCAGATAATCGCATTCAGCTAGCAATATTCCTCGCTAACAAGCAATTCAGTGAAGTACCATATAGTAACTTTACAATGGTTCTAGGTTTTATAAGCAGTATTAAAAAATTGCATAATAAAAGCTTAATAATAAATAATTACCCAACTTATTGTTCACAATCAGAATAAAGTTAAAATAGTTCTTATGAGTCGCCAATTTTAAATAGTTACGTTTTGATAGATATTGAAATAACAATAACATCATAACAAGTTCCTTTTTTGGTAGGAATATAGCAAAAATAAATATTTAAACCAAATTAATTTTTTTTTATTTGGTGTAGTATTTTCAATAGTTTATTATAATTTTTTTCGAGATAAATGTAAGTTATTTTTAAAGAATGGCACTTCTCACTTTATATTCCAATGAAGAACCAAAGATCTGAAATAACTTCGGTGTCTGATATTAGGGGGGAAAAGGATTCAAATACCTAAAACGGCCGATGTACTCAGTATTAAACAATTCAAAATAGTACCTTAAAAAATTATAATAAAAAATGTAGGTTGGTTTTGATATATATATATATATAGGTATATTATATATATATATATATACACAACCAAAGTTATATGGATAATATAATAATATATATTATTTTTCATTATTTTTGAGATGTATGAACATTTTTGGTTTATAAATAAAACTCTGTCCTTACCAATGACTTTTAATGCAAAAAAAACTCATATAACAATAATACAAATTAATAAGGTTACAAAATAAACATATCGGTATTTTTGTTGGTTTCAGAATAGAAATGAGATTTAAAATTTTATTGGTCAAAAAGCAAAAACAATAATAAAATTGGTTATTTTAATAATCCGTGTTGCCACCTCTATTCCTTATGCAAGCTTCAATTCGCGTTGGCATGCTTCTTATTAAATTGTCAACACCGTTTTGGGGTATGTTTTCCCATTCTACTAACGTCAATAAGTTGTGCGATATTTCCTGGATTGTTTTGACGTGCTCGGTTCTTTTGAGCTGGTTCCACAGGTGTTCGATAGGATTTAGGTCTGGTGAACATGCAGGCCAGTCTAAAACTGTGACACCTTCCGTTTCAAGACATTCTCGAGCCACTCTACTGGCATGGGGAGGTGCATTATCGTGCATGAAGATAAAATTATCCCCAATTGCAGCTTTCCAAAACCTAACGATTGGTTCTAGCACTAAATCAACATACCTCCTACCCGTTAAAGTTTGTTGAAGTGGTAACAATGGAGTTTTTGTTCCCAGCATAATACCTCCCCAGAACATTACAGTCTTGGGACAGATTTGGCAGCCTGCAGTCTCGCTCGTCTTCCTGGAGCTCTGAGAACCCGAATTCGACGGTCATCTGATCTTAGGCCAATTCTGGTCTCATCCGAAAAAAGAACATTTTGCCAATTCTCAATTGTCCAGTTTCGATGTTGAAGGCACCAATTTAGCCGGTCAATTTTATTTTGCCTAGATAACTGTGGGACCCGTAACTCTCTCCTACTGTACAACCCTCGAGCGCGAAGTCTTTTTCTAATGGTAGCAATTTGGCACACAAAGCGGTCCTGTTGTTCAAGTTTGACTCTCTGACGGCTTGTTTTTGAGAGTTCCTAGTTCCAAGTACCTGGCATGTGTTTTCGATACAGCACCCTGTGTAACGCCTACTATCTCTGCTACGTCTCTTTGGGGCATTCCTTGTTCAATAAGAGCAATAATTCTTCCCCTCTGCACATCTGTGAGTCCAACATAAGGCATTTTTGGTTTTTTTTTTTGGACCGAAATAAAATTACCGAAGAATAAGTGATTTTACTACTGAACACAAAATTCAGAAAATAATAAATCGTGGCAGTCGTTTCTCCTTTTTTATGAGATTTGTTTACAACAAAAAGCCTTATCTTAAAGTTGGATACCAATTTTTTTCCTTACAAAAAGTTAAGTCAGAAATAGAGGGTGATTCCATATAAGTTTGGTTGTGTGTATATATTTGCTATATCTTTTCATAAGAGGAACCTGCTATGCAACTTATAAGTTATAACTAGTACCATTATCAAAGCAATAAAAGGTAAAATTGACTTTCTTGCGAACTTGTATCCATTTGCAAGCTGTTAGATAACCAAAATAAAGAAATGTCAGACAGTGACCCACATTCAGATAAGATGTTGAAGAAATAGTGCCTTAAGCACGCATAATAACTGGTGGGTAGCAATGATAGGATAATTATTTGGCGATATCAAAAGATGGATTTTGACCGGAATATTTCGTTTTTGTTTCATAAATTATTTTTTGGTTCTTTTAGAGTAACTATATAGAACTTTAATGTCCCTTTCAAAGTTGTCCAGGTTTGATGCTTTAAATTGGAGAAATTTTTTCGGATTTGTTAATTGTTAAATTAAAATCTGTTGGCTTTCGTAAAAATGACATTGAAACTACTGTTTACTAACAGGTTTTAAATAGGGTTATAAATGGATTCAGCAGACGTCTGAAATGTCAAAACCATGAAATTTTACAGTACCATTTTAATCAAGATAAGAAAAGGCAGCGACTTTAAAATAAAGCATACAAAGTCACTATTAAATATTTTTTTTCATAAACTGAGAAAAGTATCTTTATTCCCTTTCAAAGTTGTCCATTTTGATGCTTTAAATTGGAGAATTTTTTCGGATTTGTTAATTGTTAAATTAAAATCTGTTGGCTTTCGTAAAAATGACATTGAAACACCGTTTTACTACAAGGTTTTTTTAAATAAGGTTATAAATGGATTCAGCAGACGTCTGAAATGTCAAAACCATGACAATTTTTTTACGAGTATTATTTTTTAATCCCAAGATAAAAAGGCAGCGACTTTAAAATAAAGAACTAAAGTCACCTATTAAATATTTCTCATAAACTGACAAAAGTATCTTTTTATAAAGCTAATATTTTAAATAGTTTATTTAATTTCATTTTTTGCTAATAATGCTAATTTTATAGCAATTTATTTAAGTATCATGGTTCCAAAAAAACTCATAGTTCCAAAAATATTTTCAATAAAATTGTAAAAAGAAATGACTGGAACGTCGCTCACCGATGTGGTACAGAACCCGAATCTAAAGTGGAAGGAGTCAGGGTTAAAATAAACGGACTTAGATATAGACTCACCAATCCCTCTGAATGGATATTTGTGGAACCAAATGGGCTAAAAGGGGCCTACATAAGCATATATCCTATAATTTATTGGACAGTTAGAACTCATCAAAGGTTTTATGCTCTTCGAATTAAGGCTTGCCTGGAAATGCCGACAATATCTCAATTAACTTGCTATTAGTAACAGAGTTACTCGAATGTGGATTCCAGGACATGAAAGAATGTCAGTGTGTGCACAGGACACGTTCTACGAACAGAAACTTTCTAGGCCACAGCTACAAGTCACCTAATGAAATACCATAAAGAATGATAAAACAAGCAAGAAAGTTCGACTTATGTTTTAGGTCAAAGTCAGGTAGTAGTCCAGAGAACAAAGCTTAAAAAAGCTTATTGCAAAAATGCATAGATTTGCATGGAAATTGGGGATTTAGCTTAACTTACCCTCCTCTTCAAAATCTATAGTATGCCGACGGGCGCTTTTTATTTTTTAGGGGTGAAAACAACCCTTGATTGTTTAAACCTATTAAACTATACAATAAAGCTTAAGATGAATAAAATTTAACTTAACTAAGTTGAAAAAGTAGTATTTTGTTTCTTTAAAACATTATTTGAAATATTCCACCCTTAAAACCCTTAAAAAATATTAAAAATGCCTAAAAATTTAAGTATTTAATTTTGTTTTATAAAAATTTTAAGCTTGAAAACTTTAAAATCTGCATTATGCTGAAGATAGCTTTTTATTTTTTAGGGATAAAACTACTCCTTATTTAAAACTGTCATAATAAAGATTAAGTCACAAAAAATTAGGCTCATATAAATTGAAAAATAAGTATTTAATTCTTTGAATCATTATTTAATATATTTCAACTCTTGAAAATTAACCCTTAATAGAATTTAATTAAAAAAATGTTTTTGTGACAAAAAGTTCTTTAAAAAAAGTCATTTTGTTGGTTCTTTCAAGAGCTACAAGATCCTATAAATTAAAACTGTTTAAAACCCTTACTTTTTTAAAGGGGTGAGTTTATACACGCGCATTTTAAATGTTTATATTTTACTTAATTTTTATCCTACAGTAAATAAAAAAAGGAAAATGATTAAAATTTAAAAAGCTACAATTTGATACTTTAGTAATTTTTACGTATCTCCCTTACTTTTCGAGTCATTTTCAAGAAAAGGTAATTTTTTATTAAAATTCTGAAATTTGATTTTCACTTGCAGATCCATTTTTTTCAAAACTAACCAATTTAAATCGGTTATAATTTTAGAATGTATTTATGAATACATAGATAAAGAGAATTGTAAAAGGGCTTCGATTTATTTTAATTAGGGTGGTAATTAGGGGGTTGTTTTCGGAGATTTTTGCACTCAAAAAATTTTGGTTTAACCTTATTTTAATCATAAATCACTCACTAATTTTTCTGGAAAAATACGTAGATTTTGCGTTATTTGCTTTGAAACTCTGCAATTTTGTGTTTGATGAATAACAGCTAACCTTTAAAAAACCACAACTTTGTATTAGTCCCACAGCAATTACAAAAAAATAATTTTATTCGTTTTTTTAAAACCTACAATTTTGTTTACGGTTACAGTTTTTTTGATAAAATGCATACTTATCGAGTTATTGGCAAAAAACCGATTAAAAACTTTGATTTTATCGACAAAAAACTTCGACTTTCGATCGCGAATAACTCGAAAAGTATGCATTTTAGAAAAAAAAGGCATGGAACATTTTTTACTTAGAAATCATTTTTCTATCGATTCCTGTGGTCAAAATATATTAAAAAATTTCCACCCTCGAGATAGTTTGGCAACCACCCCCAAGGTTAAGCCGCTCTTCGGCATGATACAGATTTTGATTTTGGACTATTTCCTTCCTCTGTCAAAATTTCAAGTCATTCTATGCATTTAAAAAATTTAGGCAAAATGGTTTGTTTCCTGGACTATAAATAGATTTGTCTTATATATACGCCTAAGTATACCAAGAAGTTACTGAAGCTCAACTTAAGATAGTCACTAAGTACCTACAGGACATGCCCCCTAAGGTATCACTTAAAAAATATGGGATTAACTGACAATAAACACTGTAGGTCTTGCGACAGGTTATTCATATTCTTGCGAATGCACGGTATTAACTCGCGAAGGGCTCAAAATATCTTGAGAGAGCCTTTTTAGAGCCCCGAAGATATAAAAAATACTTGCTACCCATTTTAAATTACCAGATAATATATTACAATCTTATTTATAAGATTAAAATACTCCTATATATTTTATACGACTAAAATTAGCCCGATTTTGTCACAACTTTACTTTCATTAGTTTTTCCTGTTATTAACTTTAAGTACTTGAATATCCTTATATAGACAATACATAACTAAAACTAGATCTACAGATTTTTTATTTAACTTCAAATTTTAATATATGTACTTTCATCAACTGTTTTATCTTTGATATTTTCTTGCCGTCAATAATCATCAGATATTGCAACTCTACGACCATACAAATTTTATATTTTACCTAGAAACCTACAATTTCTACACTAATTATTTCGTGCATTGCGCTCTACTTACTTATAGCTAATTAAATCAAAATTGATGGAGTTATATAACCCAGTCGATAGTTTTTTTTTATCAAAAAACTCATTAGTTTGTATTTCTATGGCATTTTTCGTAAGTAAAAATAAAAACTTTTGTGCAATATTTTTAATTAGGAAAAAAATAAACCAGCTGGGTCATCAGACACTTGTAGGTGAGAATTAATGAGTATTAAAATAATCATTTTTGTAACAATCTTTTATCTATATAATGTATGAGGAATCAGTGCCATGAAAAACAGTGAAAGTGAAATAGTTTTTGTACATTTCGAAAATTTAGTAGATGCTTATTATTTGGGTTTCTCATATTTTATGTTTTTTTACTTCCCCAGATAGATATAAAAAAAACCTTAAAAAAATATTAGGGAACGATAAGACATTTCAAAACACAGAACAGTGTTATAAAGGTTCAAAATGTTTATTTTTGTTTATTTTTTGGTGTCGGAGCAAACTCTCGTGTATATAATATGAATATGTCTGCTATCAAAGGGGTTTGACTGTACATCTCAAAACATAAAAATACCTATCATTACCACCACAAAATATAATTTTAAGCGTAAGAAAGCGATCAGGTAAATAATAGCTCGTAGGGTATAATTACTTACTTCAACAGGTGGAGTAATTGTTAATATTATATAATTACAACTTATCTATAAATCTTAAAAAGATATCTGCACAATTGCGGTAACATTAGACAATTGATTTATGATTAATTAATATATATGTGTACTTATCGTTTACGAAAATCTTTATTCCAAATGATTTATAATCTGCCCCTTAAAAATTAAGAAAGGGAACCCATTTAGTCAAATTTAATATTTATTTAGAATTTAATGTGAAACCAGGCCTAAATTATTCAAGGCAGTGGTATAGCAGGGAAGGAGGCCAGAGAGTCTATGCTGCCATGTTTTAAACAATATCAAGTATTAACTAATAGAAATTATCATTTTATTTTGTCATAATATCCTATCTCAAACTTCGATTTCCGATTTGTCCCTCCCCTCTTTAATAATATCTGGCTGCGCTACTGATACAAGGTGTTCCATATTATTTTGCAGATGTAAAAGTAAAAGTTTTGTTGGGTAACTGGTTGTTCAATAAGTTTTGTCATACGATAAAAGATGACGCTATTAGGTTCGTTAATTTATTTTTCCAAAAATGAAACTTCTTTCTATAAACACGCGTTAAGTTCTGTCAAATTTTTCGTAGATTTACATATGTTTAAAGTTGATCTGTCACAGTATTTATTTTGGAAATATTTGAATATCATGCAGTGACAATTTCTGGGAAGCTATAGCACCAAAACAAAATTATGAACAATTTTTAAAAGTAAATGATGACTTCAATTAGAACAGTTGAAAGATGGGTTCCGAATTAAAGCGTGACGTCCAAAAAGTGCATCAATATCAGAAATCGTAGCAAAAATTCATGATATGGTTTTGGAACCCCTGAGGATTTTATTAGGAATATTTTGCAACTGTACGATCAACTTTTAGAGCGTTTTAGAAGGAACAAATGTTTTTTGCGTCGTTTCACTATTTTTAATAAGGCTTGTGAGAAAACCATTATTCCGAATTAAAAAAAAAAAAAAATGTTGGGGAGTGGTGTGAAGCCAGGATTGCAACTCCGAAGATACTTAGGATTCAGTAATCGGCCAAGAAGGTGTAAGCCTTAGTTTTTTGGATGCAAAGGAAATTTTAGTGGACTATCTTTAAACTGGTAAGACCAGGATTTGCCAGTTTATGAATATAACCTTGTAAACGAGCTGGTATAAAAATCTGTAAAGAATCTCACAGAGCTTAAAAAACCATCGCGAAAATCAGTGAATTTAAGTACGAATTGTTGCAACATTCACCCTACTGGCCAGATCTAGCTCCCTCTAACTTTAGCTGTTTACACATCTCAGAAATTTTTGCGTGGAAAACGATTTTCATTGAACAAAGGAGTAATGTAAAAGCATATTTTCACAGTCTTCTGGATTCTCACTTCAGGGATGGAATCGATAAATTCACCGTTTAGTGGAACAAGTGTATTGGAGATCATAGAGATTAGATTTAATAATAAAATGTATTTTAAACTATAAAATCTGTTTTTCATAACAAAAAACAAGACCTGAACAGTCTAATAATGCAATACTTTATAAAGTAATTAATAATGCACTAAATGTTAAAAATCCTAATCTCTTGAACAGGATTGTTTCGTTTTAAACATTTTGTTTTAATTAAGTGATTTAAACATGTTTTAAACATTTGTTTAAGTTTAAAATAGTTTTTGTTTTAAACAGTTTAAAACATGTTTAAAACAGTTAAATTAAACAAGCGTTTTTTTTTTCATTTTCTTAATTAATATAATGAAAAAACATGAGAAAAATTCTAAAATACATTACACAAACTTTTTAACATACATATGATTTATTTATTAATAATAGAAACACAAAAAAAAACGGAAAACAAAACATTTTGCATACAAGAGTTGAAGAGTTAACAAATTTCTCAAACTGTTTCAGTCTCATATTAATCTTGTAATCTAAGTCCTAAGTCATCAATCTGATATCTAATCATCTGTCACGTCATCATCATCTCTTATCATCGCTTCTTAGTTCTTTTTCCCCCCCCGCCCCCCTAAGAGCTTGTTACAAAATCCTATTTACAGCACTACATGCATATGTTTTAGTAATGATGAAGCTTTAATTTCGTAGTTAAATCAGGGACCTCAATATGGCTTAGACCCATATTGAGGCTACCTAAAATATTAAAAAACAAAAAAAAACTTTCGATTGTAGAGCACCCTCTAATGCTTCGCATTATGAGTCGTGCAAAAGAACTAGCGAACTAAAAGCACGAACTAGTTTGCAATAGGACTTCGAACTAAATTGAGCGCTCCTTATGGCGAACGATTACGCCATAAAGAGCGCCCCGTAAATAGTATGGGGTTCCCCCAGGCCAATAGCTCCTCATTGTAATTGGTTTTCTCATTTCGGGGATTCACCGGCACAGCCTCACGGCGGCGGAGCGACATTTTAGTACAGAGTAGACTTTAAATAAGGTATCTATTATTTAGTAAGTAAGTAGAATAATAGTTCATTTAAATAATTTATTATGTTTAAGGAAATATGATATAAACAATGTTTTATTTGTTTAAAACATAAAATTTAAAAATTAAAAAAAAAACATGTTTAAAAAAAAACGTTTAAAACAAAAAAAAACATGTGTTTTGTATAAAATTAAAAAATACATTTTTTTTCAACCCTGCTCTTGAACGTCCTAATATGGGTCTCATATATATTTAAAAGAATAAACAGAAGTTGGAAATTCTTCTTAGTCTTCATTAAAAACAAGAACCTATTTCAAGCCTGAAATATATCATTAAATCATGTACTATAAAAATTTATTCAGAATTATTCCATTTTAATTCACATGATTTTGCATACATTGCAACACAAACAAGAACTAAAATCATGATATACCTACTACTTACCTCAACTCTTAATACGGCAAGGAAATATTTCTTTTCTTTTTGTTATTCGGTACTGCTATTAAAATGAATTTAAACGAAGGAATGGTAACGGCGGGTATCGCCAAAGCAGGTGATTGCCAACAAAATTCATACCATGTGGTATTGGTATTACCAATGATTATATAAGGTACTAACGTACGTGCGTGGCCGTCTCGAAGATTTCGACACCAAACTGTATAATTCAAATTAAATTACAATATACTGGAAATTCGACTTATTATCTATTAAAATTTTTGACCTAAAATGAAAACTGATTTATTAATCAGTTAGTCCATTCAATGGAATTGGTATAAAAAGTCTTATTGTACTTATTTGGATACACATGACATTCTAAATCTAACACATTTCTTTATTAATATTCTGCAATTTGGGTTATGTGTATAGTTGTTTAATTTTTAAGTAAACATTACTGAATTAAACGTACAGTAACGGCCATTAAATCTTGAGAAAAAAATTTGTCAAATTTTGACTTTTCTGCCAAATTTTGTAAATCGCTCTTTTTTACCTTGTTTTACTTTCAATTACTATAAATAAAGCAAAAGGTAAAAGAAAATTTTTATATTTTATAAAAACTAACAAATTAATAAATTAATCAACAATTTAGTAAAATCAAACAAACCTAAATATCCTTCCAAACAAATTGCTGCCCCGTTTTTTTCTAAGACAGAGTTTAGCCTTCCAGGTATCGAATGGACCAAAGCTCGGGAGTAGTCCGGATTTTCTCGTAACACATTCCACGCCTCTAAAATTTTATCCTTAAGTTCGTTTACATTTTGCGGCCTATTTCCCATTAATTTTTTTAACTAATAAGCTCCAAACATTTTCCATAACATTTAAATCCGGACTACGTGCGGGCCACGGTAAAACCCTAATACGCTGCTCTTCCATCCATTCATCGACTTGCCGGGCCGTATGAACGGGACACTTATCTTGCTGAAAGATAAAATTTCTGTCCGGAAATCGATCCAGTACAGAAGAAAGCAGGATATTCTGTAGTAGATCTACATATACCTTCGCACTGAACCTTCCTTCGATAAAATAACATACACCAAGTCCTTGTGCACTCAGCCACCCCCAAACATTCGGCCTTTTTGGGTATATTTTTCATCAAATCTTTCAAGTTTCCAAATCCCATTGCACGATTTTAAACATTTTTTCATCGGTGAATATTAAATTTTCCCAAAAGGTTTCAAGTAAAATTGTAGAGCAAATAAAAGCGTTGTTTTTAGGCGGTGAAAATTGGATATTTGCCCTATTTTTCGCCGTTTTAACCGATGTTGGAAATTGCTTGCCGTTTTTGCTGTAACTAAAGTTTGAAATGATTTTTCTCAAAAAGGGTTTCTTTGTTTTGTTCTTGATTATTAGTTTGGGGCACCACTCCCGCTCTTCTCTCAAAGGGTTTATTTTTTTTTAACAAAAAATGGGATTTGGTTGTTCTTTCCGCCAACCCCTTTTTCCATCTCTGCTCAAAAATGGTTTAAACTTTTTTTTCAAAGGTAGGTTTGGCATTTTAAAAAATAAATTTTTTGACATTGACAACGGATCCCGTTTTTTTTAAATTGTTAACAGGTATTTATATTTAGTAGAAGGTGGTATAAATTTTTAAAAAAGGGAAAAAGAATTCCCAAGATTTAAGGCCTTTGTACCCTCTAACATT
The DNA here is from genome assembly GCA_019359885.1 of Listronotus oregonensis. Classification (NCBI taxonomy): domain Eukaryota; kingdom Metazoa; phylum Arthropoda; class Insecta; order Coleoptera; family Curculionidae; genus Listronotus; species Listronotus oregonensis. The sequence continues at coordinate 118,977 of JAHBCN010000121.1, read as the reverse complement.
TTTTTAAAAATTACACAATTGACCCCGTCGGCCAGTCAATAAGTCATTAAATATCGTTAAAAATAAATTATAAATAATGGGAAAAAATTACAGAACAACCTTCTAAAGTTACTAAATTTTTTTTTGAAAAACAAGTCTTTCACTAACACAAATTTGTATAAACAAACTTTATAAAAGTTCCCTTTTTCCATAATTAAGTAATATTTAAATAAAAATTTTTAAATCCGATCTAGTAGGAAACTATAATTATATTAGTTTGGAAAAAATTTGTAGATGACATTATTTCTTTTTATCAACATGACGAACATTGTTTCAATAATTTCTTAAAACACATTGATAGACAAAAATCTACTATTAATTTTACTTTTAACAAGAAAAACCTTCTTTTTATATATATATATATATATATATATATATATATATATATATATATATATATATATATATATATATATATATATATATATATATATATATATATATATATATATATATATATATATATAATATAATTATAGTTTCCTACTAGATCGGATTTAAAATTTTTTATTTAAATATTACTTAATTATGGTAGTAAAGGTGAACCTATGGCCATGCCAAACGTTTGTTTTACAAATTGTGTTAGTGCAAAGACGTTGTTTTTACATAAAAATTTAGTAACTTTAGAAGAGTTGTTCTGTAATTTGGTGTTTTCACCGTATTATTTATAATTTATTTTTAACGATATTTAATGACTTTTACGGGCCCCGGGCAGTCAATTTATTTTTTTTAAAAATGTTGAGATTGGTCTGGCCCATTAAAATCTTGGCAATTCTTTTCCCTTTGAAAATAGGTTTATGCCATTTAAAAATATAAATCCTTTAATAATAAAGAAACAGGTATCCGTTGTCAGTGTCTAAAAATATTTTTAAAATAAACCCTTACTTTAAAACAAAAATATTAAATTTTTCATTATATTGAGCAGAGAGGTTGGCCAAAAGGGGGATGTGGGGAAAACAACATACCAAAGAGTACTTTCATTTTTTAAAAAAAAAATCGGGAAACAACTCCGAGAGAAAGCGGGAAGGGGCCCCCAAAAAATGAATAAAGAAAAGACATAATTTAGTTAATGTTTTAAAAAAAATCTTTTCAAACAGACAAAAAAACCAACTTTGGCTGGTTAAACCCCCAAAATCAAAATTTGGGCCTCATGCACATAAAAAAATTTACTATTTTCTACAATTTTATTAAAACCCTAGTTTTTTGGGGGGAAAATATAATAAATGAAAAAGTTTTCATCCGTTTTTGGGATATTAAGGTATACGGTTTAAAAGGGAAACACATTTATATATATACATGAATTCGCCATCAAAATTTGAATACATCTACAATAAAAAACTTTTTTTAGATATTTTAAGCGGATTTACGAAAACTCAATGTTTATAGCAATGAAAGTGACATATTTCGATCTAATACTTAAAAATTATCTAACAAAAAGTACAACTATTAACTTGGATTTATTATATCTAAACTTCGAGCATATAACTATAAAAGTGGTCTTGACGTCTGGCGGTGCGGACAAGTATGCGAGAGAGACAAAAACCAAGGATAAACTTTCTCCCTCGCTCCAACGAAAGGCCGACCAATCAACACGCAGTGCGGCCTATATACTACTCCTACCGACAAATCAACACGTTGAAGCAAGAGAGCAAAGTTTATATCTTGTTTTTTCTTTCGCTGCTTGTTCGCACGGCCAAGCGGCAAGGATGCCTCTATAGGTGTATGCCCAAAGTATCTAAACAAAAATGTAACATTCCACACAATAATCATTTTATTAATCCGGTTTTTTTATAGTCTACTTTCGTTAAAAGGAGTACATGTAATCATTCTAATGAAATTTCTTTGCCGCTTCCACGGTACAAGTTCAAATACTTTCAAAATTAGTTACGGTTGCCAATCTTTCTGCAACAATTTAATTATTGTTTATATCTGTTTTTTAACGACAACATAGGTATATGAAGAAACATTAATTATTTTTAAAAATTAGTAATAAGACAAAATCCAACAATGTATGACAAATAGTGTTGTAAATTGAAATATTTCCATGGAAATGTAAGTATTGAATATTTCCGTACGTGCTTCAAAAATATTGGAAATTTTGGAAAAAAATAAGAACGCGTTTTAAACCATTCAAAACAAAGGTCGATATATAATTTTTATACTTTTGCGCAGTACCAATTTCACAAAAGTATATTATTACGAATATGAATAATAAAAGTATCGAACTCGGGTATTCACCGATCATTGCTTGTTGGTTAATACTTGCTTTATTAGAAGTAGAATTGCACTCCAATGAAAAAACCTTTGTTGAATACGAGATGGAAGGTGTGATATCGACAAAGATATGTCTCTTAAACAAATTGCTCAATTTGTGCCTCGCGATCGTGTGTAATAACTTTTTTAGAAATTTCACTGTTTTCTTTGTATCGGTAATACTTAAACTTTTATTTATTTTAATTAATTTATTATTTATTTTGGACAAAAAATAATTATTTAAATAATTTAACGTATCTTCTAGTATTTTAGTTTTACCCTTCGAAAACCTAATAAATATGTCAAGTTCTTTTTCTTCTATAATATGTATTAGAACTACTCTTTTAACATCTTCTTCCTTTTAATTTTTTTCTGATATATGCATAAAAATATCAAATCTTTGCTTTCATTATGGCTAAGAGCTAAATAGGCAGGTCAAATTTTATACGAACGCCACTGGTGGAAATAAAAAAAAATGTGGGACACCAAAAAATGCTTCTTGATACATAGTATACCTATTTATGTCAAATTCCATTAAAATATCTAAAGTGATATTACAGATATTAATAATAAATTTAATGATTTATTTTTGAAAATTTTACCACCCTGTATCTCAAAAGTTAAGACATTTAGGACATACGTTCATATAAAGTTTTCTTCTTAAAATGGACCCAAAAATTGCCCTCCTAAATATTGACGTACAATTAGAAAACACCCTGTATAATGTAAAAAAAGTACCACACATGATATTTTATTTCTCATAAACAGTTGATTTTATCGATGTCAATCAAGAATATTTTTTTTAGTTTAAGGTTAAACAAAGCTATCTAAAAATGTTGAGCCTTTATCATACAGGGTGTTAAAAAAATTGCTATTATTGTGTCAGAGCTAGTAACCATTATATTAAAAAAAATATTAAATTACGCCTAGTATTTTAAAAGTTATTTAAACAAAAACAAACTCCAGGGGCGTCCGTTATGTACCTGTATCTCTGTAGGGGAGGGTCATAGGAAAAAAGTTTATGGGAATTCTCATAATATTTTTGGTTTTTTACTACTTGCTTGAGAAGAAGTTGAATTGCACTCCAGTGAGAAAGCCATTGGTGAATACAATATTGAAGGTGTTTATGATATCGATAAAGATTTGTCTCTTGATCAAGTTGCTCAATTTGTGCCTCGCGATCGTGTGTAATAACTTTTTTAGAAATTTCACTGTTTTCTTTGTATTTGTAACATTAACGGCCGAGGAGCTTTTAAATTTGGGACTTACAATTGTTAAAGTAACCTTTAAAAACAAAATGTCAAGCAGGTTGCCTACTAAAATCATTGAAAAACACTGACAATGACGTTTTGTTAAACATTCTAAACCGTTGTTAGCTTTTAACAATTGCAATCCATTGCTTTCCGGATCATCCTCGGCCGTTAAACTTTTATTTATTTTAATTAATTTATTATTTTTTTTTTGGGCAAGAAATAATTATTAAAACAGTTTAACCTACCTTCTAGTATTTTAGTTTTATCTCCTGAAAACGTATTAAATATGTCAAGTCCTCTTTCTTCCATAACATGTAATAGAACTACTCTTTTTAGATCATCTTTCTCCTTATTCTTTTCTAAGCAAGCAAACCATTTTTTTTATAATTATTTGGCGGGAACAAAACTATTTCTGCTTTTCTTCAGCTTATTTTATTACTTTTTATTACTTTTACTCACTTCATACCATGTTTTATCTTGTATAACTTAGAATTAACACTACGTTTTGTAAAAATAAAGTTATAACTTTTTACTTGAAAATTCTTATAAATAATCAGATCTTCTAAACCACAAGAGGCCCACTAGATGACATGTTTTATATTGTATTTATTATATATATATATATATATATATATATATATATATATATATATATATATATATATATATATATATATATATATATATATATATATATATATATATATATATAAAATAATATATATATATATATATATATATATATATATATATATATATATATATATATATATATATATATATATATATATATATTATCAAAAATAAAAACCTAAATTAAATAATAAAGGTAGCTTTACATGCTTAAAAATAATTACACGACAATATTTATAATTTATCAGGCTCAATAAATATCTTTTGTATGCATATAGTCAAAGCTGTAGGTAATTCAATTAAAATAATTGAAAATCGTATTCAATTACTTCTCAGTAATTGTATTACTTTAATTTAATTACTTTCCAGAAAAGGTGATTGTATTTGGATTATTAATTAGTAGGATAAGTTGTAATTGGAATTAGTAATTAATTACTTAGAAAGTAATTTGATTACTTATTAAGTAATTAAATTTCATAGAAAATAATTCAATTACCAAAAAAAAATAATTAAATTACTACAAAAATTTTAATTATTTTTCTTTATGCAAAAACTGCCGGAATTTCGGCCTGCTAGAAAAAGCATCTTTAAACACGGCGGGCCGCTTTGAATCCGACGAACTCCACCTCAGCACCGATTTAGTATTTTTGATTGATGCTTACCGTAACCGGTTTTATGTCTTTTACTATCTAAACAAAGATAGTTGTTTTTTTATCATTGCAGGTACTGGTTATTGGTGTGGTAGTTATTCAAATATTTCTAGAGTAATTTAGTTTCCAAATGTAATTGAGAAAATAAAGAGTTATTGAATATATAATGAAAATTTAATGACATAACGGTAATTCAATTACCAAAAGAGAATTGAGTTAAATGTGGTAATTTGAATAGAATAATTTCTTAAATATTCAATTACTTTTAGTTTTAATTGATAATTAAATTACTTTTAACAAACATGCTAGTAACTGGTAATCGTAATTTACTAATACTTAAAAGAGTAATTAGTAATTGTAATTGAATTACTTTTTAAAAGTAATTACGACTGCCTTGCCTATAGTTTTCTATTTCTGGCACTCATTTTACTTTATCTTTTTTTTTCAGAGTACCATCATGGTAGAAAAACTATTTTCCAAAAACATGGAAAACCTGATAAGAAGCATAAATTCGATATTGAATTCTTCAGTTCTTTACCCAACCGTGGAAAAATATAAAAAATTAGTGCGCCTATGAGGAACATTTAATTTATTTTTTAATATAAATAGTGCTTAAAGTACCAAAGACATAGATACAAATTTTGCCATACCTACTAGAATAATAAATTATCTTTACGTTATTAAAACTAGTCAAATTTTTATATAATTTTATTTATCTTAACAAATTTAGTGCCAAATCTATCAAAAATAAGTGGTCATTTTTTACCAAATTATCTAGTCACGAAAACTTGTAAATAATACACTACCAACACTTATACTTTATACACTGCTTCATAAAAATATAGAAGCAAGATAATTAAACACTGCAAAAATGGGTGTCGTTCTTCTTCCCACGATTGGTTCAGCCATAAAGGCCGGCGTAGCCCTGATTGGTGCTGGAAAAATTGCAGTGCTGCCGTTTCTCATTGCAGCTGTTACTTATTTTCACTATGACCAGTTTGATCCGGAAAATCGACCAGTAAGTTAAATGTTTTTTTGTTTATAAAAAAAATTAAATATTGTATGCAATTGCAGACATCATAGTGTTGCATCTTATGTTTGAAAGGAAACACCAAATATCTAAAAACACACTTTTGAGGTTGAGTTTGCTTAAATTAACGTGTACTTTAATAAAAAAATATACTAGTTTATAGTCAATTTGCATCTGTAATGCAAAAATGATGGTAAAAACTTTCTAACACAAAATATTTTTAACGTTGCATAATTTACCTTTTCCTCAAGTTAGGGATTTGTGTACAATTTTGCAATATTGTGTAAGGGTGTTGTCCCCTTGGAATAACGTAAATATTTATTAAATAAAAATAACTGATATATTCTTTAAACCAAAATCCATAGGTGGTAAAAATTTTGATTCTTAAATTCGCAATCAGGATGCAGGTATTATTATATCAGTTGCATTTTTTTACTAGTAATTACTTTTAAAAAATATCTGCTTATTAAGTATTTAAAATTTTTAGGTCGATACCCCAATTCCAGACCCGAAATACGATTTCATCGTTATCGGAAGTGGTTCAGCTGGATCCGTGATGGCCAATAGACTTACGGAAGTACCCGAGTGGAAGGTACTCTTGTTGGAAGCTGGAGGACACGAAACCGAAATATCAGACGTGCCGATTTTAAGTTTGTATTTACATAAGAGCAAACTGGACTGGGGATATAAGTAAGTAACTTACCCTTACGGCGATTTAACTTTTGTCATTTTTACACCAGGGGCGTACCTGTAAAAATAAAAAAAATAGTTTATAAAAATAGCATTGTATTAAAATTTAAAGAAATTATATAAATAAAAAAATGACGTGCTGTATTCTCCGGCTATACCCCTATAACATCAGTCTGCACGAAAATCCTTTCCTAACTAATAAATTATTCGATAATTTCTACCTATGTAAGTTTACACAAATCTGTAAATGTCCCATCACTTACAAAGTCGGGAGAACATCTACAAAATATTCTCGCTCATTTTCTATAAACCTTATTACCTGATCCTTTAAAGAAAGGTTTTTAAGGAAGTTTTATTGCTTATTAACAAATAATCAACTGTTTCTATGGATAATAATAAATATGAAAAAAACTTATAAGAACGTGCCTATATTATTTCAAAGCATAAAATACGAAGATTATAAGTAAAATATCTGTATCTATCAATCTAAAAGTTGTTGTACTACTTACAAGACTGGAGAGTAGTTACATTAAATATTGTTGTTTTTCATGTCAATGGAAGAGCACAGCTAAAAAGCAACATTATGTCGTTTACGTAAAGATTGTGCAGGGCTTGAAAAAACCTTTTGTATAGCAGATTTTGTTTCTCCTCTACACATAAAACTAGGAATTATGGCCAATACACCAGTTTGTAAGGCCATCATACCAAAAAAAAAAAAAAAATAGAAATTGTTTTTAAAGTCTTAAATAGAATAAAGTAACTGTAAAAAACATTTTTAATAACAAGCTTTTATTTACTTTTACTAAAAAAATCTTTAAATTAAATCAAATTCATTAATTTATTACATTACACAGTTTATATGATACAAAAGCTTGTCACGAGATTTACCTATTTTACACTAGAAGCCGGCGTACCGCAGGGCGCCGTGCTTGCCCCGCACTTGTTTAGTGTTTATACACATGACATTCCTGCCTCGAATCTGACACACACGGCATTATATGCCGACGACACTGCCATCATTGCACGCTCCCAAAACCCTACTTTAGTCACTCGCCGACTTCAAGAGGCGACAAATAATCTCCATGAATTCTGCAATTCTTGGAAGATTAAAATCAACCCTAACAAAACCCAAGCGATTCTTATTCATCGCAGACGCATACGCCCGGAAGACAACGTCATCCTAAACAACCACGCCATTCCCTGGACCGACACTGTCAAGTACCGGAGTCATTCTTGATTCTCGTCTCACGTTCAAGCCGCACATCGAAAAATGCTTACAGATGGGTCGCATGGCCCATTCCAAGCTACTACCACTCCTACACAGGAACAGCCCGCTAACTATCAGAAATAAACTTCTTCTGGTAAACTCAACCATTCGTCCAAGTATGTCTTATGCCTCCGTAGCCTGGGGCTAGCGGCAAAGTCATACATCTCAAGACTCACCTTTTTTTCTAAACCGCATGTACAGAAATGGGCCAACGTCCCCTGGTTTGTACGCAACATGCAAATTCAAAGAGAATTGAACTCACACCCTTTGATTCTTTTATCAAAGAAAGAGCCAAAAACTCTACCTCATAGCCGAAAACCATCCAAACCCTCTGATCCGAGGACCATCTGGGTATGATCCAGCTCTCCAAAGGCCCCACAAAAGACCAAAAATTCAAATTTTGGACTAGTACTTCTTAGGATGGTACCCGGTACCTACAGGAAGGACCCGGGTACCACCCACCCCCGGCCTCTCGGCCTAGCCACTTAAAAATCCGATTTCTGGATTGTCCCGAGTCACTGGGGCAAGGGCCCCAGCTTCTCAGTCACTTTAAACCCCACTCCGCTAAGCCAGATTTCAGGCTAAGCCAAAACTTCAAAACCCCAAACAACCGTGATAGCCAACATGGCAAACACGTAGTGAGGACTTGCTCAGCCAAAAGGAGAGCGAGGGGTGGTTGGCAAGCCTAGGGGGAGTTCGGAGGGCCTGTAAGCCCTACGGGATCCTTCCAGGTGGGACCCTTACTACTACTACCTATTTTATTTCTCATGTCAAAATCAACTTACATATTGAATTCTTGTTTATCTATACAGGTAATTTAAACAGAATATAATTAGCATTAACATCAAAAAGAAAATTAGAATATTGCAAAGATAATGGAGAGTTAAATCTGAAAATCTGGAAATGTTAATAAGGGTTTACAAATATTTTAGGACTGAACCACAACCTACAGCTTGCCAGGCTATGATAGAGAATAGATGTAGTTGGACTAGGGGAAAAGTGCTTGGTGGTTCTAGTGTTTTAAACACAATGTTGTATATAAGAGGAAACAAACGAGATTATGATCGGTGAGTATTTATTTGTTAAGATAGCATCTTTCTTCAAATTGTTTAAATATCAAAATATTACAAAAACAATAAAAATAGGATAATTAATTTAAAAAAGATTAATAATAAAAAAACAGAATACTAAATTTAAGTCTGCTAATACCCATCCTATACAAACGAGAGGCTAAATTATGCCGAACAAAAAATAATTTAATCTTGTAAGCGTGACTTTTGGAATTGGTCCTAAATTTTATAAACATATTTGCCACAACAGCTTTAAAAACTTTGTTAACATTTTTAAGTCATTAAATATTTTTCCCCTTTTAGCCTCTACACGCACAAGAAAAGCACTACTTGAATACTATTTACCTGTGTAAAAAATGGCTTCTCCCAAAATAATTAGCATTCATGATAAAGAAGAGCCATTTATCTCATTAAATAGTTTTTTAAATAAAATTAATTACTTTAAATTTCCACCATATTTGCTTTAGGAATTTTAAATCAAATGACAATTATATTTTGTGTGTTTAACTGAAAGTGTAACTAATTTAAAATATATATTTTAGGTGGGCTGCTTTTGGAAATGAAGGTTGGTCTTATGAAGAAGTTTTGCCGTACTTTAAAAAAAGCCAAGATCAGAGAAACCCGTACTTAGCTAAAAATACTAGGTATCATGCCACAGGTTGGTACACTTAAAAATGTATAAAATAATTAAATATATCCTTCAATTTCTTTAACAATATGCATGGTTAAATGTTTAACCTTTAGATAACTAATGTATACATCTCTTTCATAGTACCTTAAACTAATTTTGGATTATTACATCAGAAATCTTGGCCAGATATACCAAAAGGTATGCCAATACTTAGCATTTACTTAGTGCCCAACCGCTGTGGAACGGGATCCGAAGCTAAGATGAACACAAGGCTTTAACTCAAGGTGTTAGTATACCGTGCTGATGAGTGAATGACATTGTGCCTTAAATAGGTGTCCCCAACGGTGCCTCTGAGATACAGGGCGACCTCTCAAAGTATCTAGCCTTACTGCGGTAATGCGGGGCTCTGCCGTGGTGGACTATTAATTCCCTAGCTCCAAAAAGAAAGCGGACAGAACCGCTTTCATGGGAAAAAAGTGACAAAGGTGCCCTGACCGAAACAGATAAATCCATTTCGAGAGGTGCCACTCAAGGTCACAAGCAGACAAAGGTGCGCCGACCGAAACGGGTGAATCCGTTTCGTAAGGTGCCCCTGAAGTCACCGGCGCCTGTTTCACGGAGAAGGGCTAATTCATCCCGAACAAACAGGTGCTTAGGAAGGGTTCCCTGAATCCAAACAGAAGGCGGACAGAACGGCCTTTATAGGAAAAAGGGTTCCCTGGCTTTAAACAGAAAGCGGATAGGACCGTTTTCATAGGATAAGGCCGGATATGCGGCCTCAGAAAGAACATCTGGTTCCTGTAACAAGGACCTGGTAGCTACCCACGTCACTAGACCGGGAGAGGAGGGCATGATGGATCTTATCGTCTGCTCGTCATACTCTCCAGGAGACAGGGACACCAGGACACATCAGAACAAATTGTGCTCGTGTCCGGTAGCGACACGAGTAAGAGGAGATGTAAGAACTCTCTCCCAATCTGGTATCGAATTCATTAGAAGTCCGATCCTATTGAGAGAAATATAAAAAGGTGTGAGCCACAATAGACCGAGCGGTCGCAGTGGAGGGCGTAAAAAGTCAACTCACTTTAAATCTATCTAGTGGCCAAATTCTGCAAAATAAAGAATTGTTTAAGCTTGTGAACAAAATCTTTGAGAATCACCGTAAATGGCATAAGCATATTATATCCATAGCCACAACAACTTCGAACCAGCTCAGATTTCTCTTTCGAACCAGAAAATATGTTTTCTTTTTTAATCTGTATACTCTGTATGTCACCCACAACTCTTAACAGTCTATAGTTTATACGAAGAAGGGCCATTAGCCATCTTACAATTAGTAACCTTATTCTTACAATTAATCCGTGGCAAACCAGTCGATTTTTTACAGGTATTTGCACGGTCCCAATAAAGAAACAAAAATTTGCTTAATGCATCTCTTTAGAGTCTAACTGGAGAGTCCCAAACTTCTTACTTTGTTCGTTTCTTTATCCCTAGAGTGTCTAGGCATGTCACCTTCTGTCTGTAGAAATTCCTTGCCCTACAAATATTTAGCTCTTCTGCAACTAAATTGCCTCTTACTTTACTTCAGGCTCTTACGTTAGTACTTGGGTTTTAAACCTTTGTGGACAAGACAACAAAAGTTAATGATTTTATATTTTTAGGAGGTTATCAAACTGTGCAAGATTGTCCATATAACACTCCCTTGGGTATAGCCTTCCTGGAGGCAGGCCAAGAAATGGGCTATGACGTCAGAGATATCAATGGTGAAAAACAAACTGGATTCGCATTATGGCAAATGACAATGAGGCGTGGAGCAAGGTAATAATTAGGCTATTCAACGATAACAGGATTTGTTGTGGAAGCAGTGACAAATGTCGATTTCCTGTTACAAGATAACGTGATTTTAATCGCTCTATGTAAAGTTAATAGATAAAAAGATTTCTATAACCGAGGCAAAGCCGATGCTAAGAAAATTTTCGAGATATTGAAAAAAGCTTTTGTGGCGAGCATTGTATTAGATTTTTTTTACTAACGTTTTCATGAAAATATGTTATATACGTAAATTGCTTTATTTTAGATGCAGTACTGCAAAAGCCTTTCTAAGACCGATAAGGCTCAGGAAAAACTTTCACCTTTCATTATGGAGTCACGTCACAAAATATTAATTGATCCCACTACAAGAAGAGCATATGGAGTGGAATTTATTAAAAATGGACAAAAACATGTAAGTAAAATCGACTTAACTGTTTTTCTTTTTAAATATTATTTTAATTAAAATAATTGGCACCTTTTAAAGAAATTTAGGAAAAAACAATGTTTCTTTAACTTTTTGACCCTCTACTAAATAAAGCAATTTCATACCTAACTAAAATGACTGAAATAAAATTTGATACAAGTATTTCTGGGGCACGTTGCATATTCTACATAAATACCTATTTCTTGATTATCATCACTGGTTGCAACATTTTTTTTAAACCTACTATAATTTTAATACGTTGGGCAATGACACGTGCAGTGATCGAAAATCAACCGCATAACTATTCTTTATTGGTCAGACCTTGACAAAAAATCCTATTTTTAAATAAGACTTTCCTAATATTTTATGCATCATTAAAAATTAAAAAAAAAACAATTAACAAATTCATCAATTTGTTACGGTCTATGTGTACAAACAAATTTGGTGCATTAAGCACCTAAAAAGGAGAATTAATAATAAATAGATTTATTTTCAATTATTTCTAGACGGTTCTAGCCAAAAAAGAAGTCATTCTCTCAGCCGGAGCCATCAACAGCCCTCATCTCCTAATGTTAAGTGGTGTAGGACCTGCTGCCCATCTTCGAGAACATGGTATTCAGGTCATCCACGACTCTCCGGGAGTAGGAGAAAATCTACAAGATCATATTGCTATTCCTGTTACGTTTTTGATTGATCACCCGATATCACTGGTAAGACAAAAGTTAAAGTTAAATAGCTTTTTACAACGACTAAAACACTTTTCCTCAAACAATAGATGCGAGTTTATTGGGATGTACCTCAGTTTCTTGCAATTATAGTAAAAACTCTATCTAAATTGACTGTTTAGGGGTTACAGAAGATCATTTTTGGAACGATCAAATGTCACTGTATGACATTTGGTAGCAATTAACTTTGTACCAGGCAGTGGCACCATTCACTTAAATTTACAAGATCAAACTTTAGGTGTATACAATCACTAAACTAAAACACTAAAATGGAAAAATCCTTGATATCCTTAGTAAAATCATTAAAAGTTAGCTTAATTGTAAATACTAGGATACCCGAAAGACATTTCATCTCTCTGGATTTAAAACCATTAACAAGTAGAATCTGTGTACAGTCAGAGAGTTAACTAGCAATCCAATTAAGCAAAGTTACAAAATTACCTAATTATAAAATTAAAGCCTTGTATTAACTCTACCAAGAATAAGAATTAGAATACGAACTCGAATTTAAAAATGGTACACGCATGCTAAACTTGAAAAGTTTAGGTTGGCAAGACACAAAATCTCACGCAAGACAGTCAAAACTATTAATGTTTGCACCAAAATAAAAACACATCACATCGTCACTTACAAAACCAAATTGACTAAATGATAGTTGATAAATGGAATTATCACTACAAGTTCAACTTTTTGCCAAGTATACCCAAAAATATCTATGCAACTGGTATCGCATGTGTGTAACACTTTTATTACTCAGGCGCTTATGGAAATCAGTATATCAGTTCTTTTTTGAGGCCTGTGAGTTCACCTAAGCCACGAATACCTTAACTATGTATCCTTAAGTATGACATCGCTTCATCTTTGGCTGAAAATGCTAACATTACAAATGTTACGAGTCGTACTGATATTTAGTCAAGTTCTATATGTAACCGTGACGAAAATTGTGTAGCATTGTTCAAAAAAAGTAGAAGTTGTTTGTATAACATCCACGCTGGCACTACCGCGTTTTCTAAAAGGTATGGTACGTTTTACAATAATTCGTTGATTTCTCGTTTTACCTGCTACTGTTGGTGGTAAAACTAAATATACTTTGGGTACCCGCATGTAGGTCCGGGGTTAAAATTTCCTTTATTTATTATTGTACCTACATACTTTTTGGTATATTATGTAGGTTATAGGAAAATTGCAGGTGTTGAATATAAAGCAGAGTCTTTTCATCGTAGTTCATCAGTTGTTTGGAGTTTGTCAAGGTATTTTCGTGTGTGTTATTAAGCATCCAAAATAGCTAACCTAGGACGGAACTGGGAAATTTCTTAGCTGAATATCTAAAAACCCGACACCCATGGCACCTTGTAACAATGTTTCTTACAAGCCTTTGTGGACTATCTTAAGATAAAGATATAACTTAATGATGACGCGAGACATGAAACACCAATTTCTATGTCTGTTAGATCATTAATCCCCAAATCCGACCTCCTTGCAATATTATCTGTTTCCTTAAACAAAGAAGTAATAGAAACTATTGAAGTTTAAACAGAACGAAGAGGTTTACAGATATTGCAGAATGGTTTAAATATGCTGTAATACTTTGAATAAGAATTACAATAAATAGTTTTTATTTACTCATGCCTTAATAGTTTAAAAATATTTATACATATTTTAGGTCATCAACAGGCTTGTAAACCTTAACACGGCCTTAAGATATGCAGTTAAAGAGGACGGACCTCTAACATCATCCATTGGACTGGAAGCGGTTGGTTTTATACCGACGAAATACGCCAACAGATCAGATGATTGGCCAGATATGGAGTTTATGATTCTTAGCACCACTACGGCTGCTGACGGAGGTGTATTTTTTTAGCCGTAAATCTAGATTATTAAGTAAACATGTTTCACCCCAATGTTCAAATATATATACAAAGCGTTACAATTTAAAGCTTTCTTACTGGAAACTTTAAAATCGAAAGCCAATGCCATTGCCATCCTAAACATTTACTTAGTAATTTTTTTAGTTCAACAAAGTCTGTTTCAACTCCAATTATGGTGTTAAGAGTAAAAATAACTGGTTGTTTAATAAGTTGTGTCGTTCGATATGAGATGGCTAAGTTCGTCATTTTATTTTTCTAAAATTGGTATTAATATTTTTATAAACACACGTAAATTTCCATGTAAATCGGTCAGTTGACATGTCAGTATCTTTTGATACTGCAAAAAATAAAAAGCAGGACATTAAGAATCGTTTTATTACTATGAATAAAACTTGGGTCTACCACCATGTCCTGAAATTAAAACAAGAGGCTAAGAAGTGGTCGTAAACCTGGTTGCAACAAAATTTGTAAGGAAAAAGCTGTTCTACGAAAGGAAAACGCACCCTTTCCACAGCTCAAATGATCATTGCGAAAATCAGTATATTAAGGTATAAACTGTTTGCAACATCACCCCAATTTGCCAGATTAAGCTTCTTCAGACTTCTGGCTGTTCTCACATCTCAAAACATTAATGCGTGGAAAAAAAAATTAATTAAAGGAAGAGGTAGGATACAGTCTTTTGGATTTTCACGTGAGGGAGATTATAATATTAACTAACACATAAAAACAATTTTTTTTTTCAGAAAATGAAAACCGTTTTTATCAGCTTTAATTTTAGATATATGACATTTGTGAACTTGAGTAGAAAAACACTTAAAACCTTACCACAAAAAAAATTTAATTTTTAAAAGTAGCTAACAATGGTTTTTTTAATGATTTTCTAGAATGAAAAACTTTAGGTTAGGTCTCATTTCAAAGACCAGCAGTAATCTGCCATCATATGTACGTCACATCTAACCTTATATTGTTCCTCCATGGTACAAATTTCTTGGTGGAATCTTGTTTATCTCCTTGTTTACCACTAAAGTAACCGAGATTTTAAGAAAAACGGTCCAGAGGATAGTTTAAATAATGGAGCTTGACGCTCATGTTGCAACCAAGATCCTTCAGACAAGATAGCATATGTTAAACTAAGTCTTTGTAGTTTGGTGCCCCAGTATTTCCAGAATTACTGACACACTGCGCAAAATCATAAGGGTACCTTAATAACAGTTATTTTTATAGTGGGCTGGACATTTTTTGATCAAATAGGCCATTGCCGTGTTCTTCCTGTAACCTTCAAACTTCCTTGGCGCCTACCCTCACATAGAATACAAAATAACTGTGCACTAAAAACTTAAGCTCATAGATAAAAAAGGCAGGAAGATTTAAAATTAATGTACCAAAATCCACAGGAAAAGTGAAAAAAATCATCCAAAATTTTTAAAAAGTAAAATTTTGTAACTGTGTAACAATAAATATTTCAAACCATAAAACCGAACAACAAAACTTATTGAAAAATCCAGTATAAATTGGAAACTTTTATCTGCCTTTACGCAATCATTAATCTTATTATTATTGCAGGTACCCAAGTCAAAAACGCCCATGGTCTCACGGACGATTTTTACAAAGAAGTCTTCTCCGACATCAACTACAGGGATACTTTCGGCATCTTCCCCATGATGTTAAGACCCAAATCACGAGGTGTCATCAAGCTACGCTCCAAGAACCCTCTGGACTACCCCTTGTTGTACCACAATTACCTTACACATCCTCATGATGTCAATGTTTTAAGAGAAGGTGTCAAAGCAGCCATAGCTTACGGTAATACTGAAGCTATGAGACGTTTTGGATCCAGGTTCCACGAGAAGCAAAACCGAGTACCCAACTGCAAGCATTTACCTCCTTACACAGACGAATACTGGGATTGCTTTATTCGTCAGTACACCCTTTCAATCTACCACTACTCATGTACAGCTAAAATGGGCCCTCAAAGCGACCCTTATGCCGTTTTAGATCCTCAATTGAGGGTGTACGGAGTGTCAGGTCTAAGGGTGGTAGATGCTTCCATAATGCCTACTGTAACAAACGGAAACATCAATGCTCCTGTGATTATGATAGGGGAAAAGGGGGCTGACATGGTAAAGAGTTACTGGTTAAGGTTAGGAAAAAGAAAAAGAAGAGATGTGGGGAAATCGATTCAGCCCGAACTCAAGTTTAATGCTAGGTTAAGAGATGAAGGAAATATGACTAGAGTTATCGTGTAGTTAGTATTATCGGTACATTTCAAATGGAATAAACTGTGATTAAATACAATTAAAATTTGGGACATTTTTTGAAAAAATATAGACTTTGAAGTTAATGGGTGATAATAGATTTGTGAAGTGATGAATTTATTATTTAAAAAACATACGTTCTTAAGTACAATTTAAATAAAAGAAAAAGACATTTTAAGAAAAACTTAAGAACATGTGTAGTGCAACCAAATCAATAGAATAAATGATTTGTAGATATATTAATATAGTTTGTAAATATTTTTTATTAAAAAAAACTGCATATGTAAATTATGTCATTAGAAGTCGCAGTAAAACATTTTTAGTTTTAGACCAAATGTTTTTTAAAGGCCATATATTTTTCTAAATCAATGTATTTTCTATTAAAGGGGTATGTAAACCAAACGTAAATATTGTATAGGAATGACAGGTTGTATAAATTCAGTAGTAGTAGTAGAAAACGTAAAAACATGCTCAACACCTATTTTGCTCACAATGAAAATGTACATAAAAAATATATTTTTGTAGATCTATTTTTGTTTAATAAATTACATCATAAAGTTATACTGTTGTATTTACAGGGTGGGTGAAGAGTCACTTAACCACTTAAAAATGAAATAACTTTTTAGTTTAAATCATTTTCTATTTAACATTATGAAGTACCAAATCTTTAAAGATTTTTATCTACAACAGTGCGGTAACTAAGGTTACAAGCACTATTTTTAGTGTGGTAAGTGTCACTTTACCGCACTAGTGTGGTAACTGTTACTTTACCGCACTAGTGCGGTAAGATCATTTATATTAAGGACTTTTCAAAAATTGTTTATTTAAACATCGTTTAACAGTAATAACTCTCCACGTAAATTATCTAATATACAGATAATATACCTAAAAGTTAAATGTAATAATCGAATTGCTCACATTTCCTATATTTACGACTGCCGATTGCAATGGCTTTTTTGCGGTGGTGTCTGTTTGACAATAGCTGACACCGATCGGGGTAACTAGTAGTTTAATCAATTGCTAGTGTAAAATTAAGATAAATGAGTGAAAGAAAAATTATTATCACAAAAACCTGACGGTTGTAGATAAAATAGTATACATAACTCGAGTGGTAAACGCTTTTAGCGCACTTAAGTGAATGCAAAACTCATGCAAAACTCGCCTGCGGCTCGTTTTGCAAACTTCACTTTGCGTGCGCTAAAAACCTACTTACCACACTTGTTATGTAATATACTATTATCTTCTAGCGTGTCGTAATATAGTTCTTTTATGCCTTATTTTTCGGGTTTGTCAAATTGCGGGCCAAATTATCAGGTAGGTAAAAATACTAGCCAAATTGCGGCCCAAAAATAAGGGTTAGCCTCAATAAAATTTTAAGGTAATAATTTATTACCTGGTTTGACCCAAACAAGAATTATTGCGGCCCGTAATAGATACCATATTGAAAATTAATAAAACTTTGTTAACACCTGCGAAGGGATAATTTAGACAAATTCAAAAGCTCTCAGTTTTGGTCGCTCATGGTTAGTTCTGGTTAGTTAAAGCAGCTTTTTATTTTCCCCAGTTATATTTTAGACGTAATAAATACCATATTAAAAATAATTAAAAATTTGTTGATAACTTCTACGTAGGGATAATTAAGACAAATTCAAAAGCCCTTAGTTCTGGTCGATCATGGTTAGTTCTGGTTAGGAAAAGCGGCTTTTTATTTTTCCAATTATATTTCATTATATTTTCCCCAGTCATTATATTTATCCATTGCCTTGGCAGCTTCAAAAAGCTTGGATTCGTCTTTCGAGCCAGAAAGTAATTCTCTTCTTCCAATTTGTATACTCTGTATGTATCCGAAATCAGACCCTCTTTAGAATATTGTTTTCATGTCTGGGGAATGGCGTCCCCTACAACACTTAGCAGTCTGGACTCCAGTTCAAAGAAAAGCCGTTCGTCTTATTAACGATCCCACGTTCACAGAAAGGCTTCCTCTTCCTGCCCACCGTCGAGCTGTCGCTCTTCTATAGGTATTTTCACGGCTTCTGCTCAGAGGAGTGGGCCAGTATAATTCCTTTTCTGGCAGCTCCCAACAGAGCAACACGTGGTGCAACTTCTATGCATCCTTTTACAGTTCAGTTAGAAAGGCCCCGACCTTCCCGCCTTCTTCGTTTCTTCATCCCTAGAGTGTCAAGACTGTGGAACCTGCTGCCCGCAGAAGTTTTTTCTTCTTCTCCCAATCTCCAAATATTTAAGTCCCGTGTGAACAAATTCCCTCTCATCACACTTAAGAAACCCACGGTACGTTAGTACTTAGGCATTCAGCCTTCATGAACTGTCCCAAGATAAAAAAAAAAGATGTGATAAATCACTAAAATTAGAAACAGTAAACTTTTTCGTTTAGGCCGCAATTCTGCCATGGATTAACTAAATTAAATTTATTCATAAAATTTTTGGTTAGCAATTTTGCCATGCATGAATTGGAAAAAAGTCTGCTTCATTTTTAATGTCGAAATGACACCTTTTTGCGGACTATAGTGCTAGTAATTTCCTGATAGTCCTACGACCCTAATGGATTTATAACAGTTCTAGGACCATAATAAAAGTTAGACCCAACTGCTTTTCAAAATGTATTTTGCCTTCATATTTGAGAAGTATTGTCAAAAATTAAATCGAGAATATTGCTTAACAATATTTACAAAATGTTTATTCAACTGAGAAATAAAGTTACATGTTATTTAGATCGAAAACGACATTATAATATGGCTAACGCCTCTGATAATATTCACGACCAGTACCATAAAGATCGTTATTTTGATCCTTATTACACGAATTATTACTATTTTGGCCAAAATACAAAAGATCAAAACAAAGTAACTTTGGAATAAGACCCTAGTTTACCTCTTTACAATGGAGAACTCTTTCTATGACGCTCTAATAAAAGATTTACTTTTTATAATTAAGTGTAAGTAAGATTTACTAAATTTAGTTGTCAAATTGTTAATACGGCTATTTTATTCATTTTTTAATCCTATGTTGCACTAAAAAAATTATATTGGCAACCTGAGCAAGATATTCTAATCAAACCTGCATAGTTTTTTTTGTCAGCTTCATTTTTTCATGTGCTTATTTAGCCTACAATGTTCCATGGATTAACGTATTACCATCATTAGTGCCTACAAAAAAACATCGGCTAAAAGCATTTAATGACCTTTTTCGCCAACCATTTGTAATCACCAGCAAATGCTAACTCTATACAATTTTTAATGGGTATTCTAAAAAGAAAATAAAAAACCTGCGGCATTCATCACATGAGCAACACTGTTACTTGTAAACTCGCATAAGATCATCTTGACAAAATGGTGACGCTAAAAACCTCAATATAGTTCTAGAGATCACATTGTTGCAATTGTCCGAAACTTTTCCTAAATCTACTTGGTGGTTTTCCCAATTCCTCGTCTGAGCTTTCTGTAACATTAATCTCTTTTCTTCCTAATTCCTAGGTCAATTTTATGGCCTGGGACACCAGCCACAAATATCTTGTTAGGATGTGACATGAAATTATCCTTTTTTATAAAACACTTTACTTTTTGGTTGATTTTTAAAAGTTTCACATTTATTTTGATTTTTTTTATAAAAAACATTTCGTTTTTATATTTAGTTAAAACAGAAAAAAAATATCCTACTATATTTAAATTATAACACCTAAATTTTAAAAACACAAAGGGTGATACACTGTAAAAGTCTAGCGTGTAGTGTTTGTTTTGTGTATGTTTTTATAAAAATAGTGAGAATGCAAGAGAGAAATCAATCCGCCAAAAAATTTTTTTGGCGGGAGAACAAACCCTTCCTACTGCAAAGATGTATTATTGACATAATATGCACTTTTAGGATCATGAAAATCAGAGAAGTTATTAAGCAAAAAGAAATAATATTGTGCGGTCATATTATTAAGATAATTGAGCCAATTTTTTTTAAAATGACAATTTCACCGACCAAAGATGCCTACTACTGCTTTATTGGCAGAACATGAACATTGAGCTTCACTCCATGCAGTTCGTGATGTTGTCTATTTCTTAAACCAACAGTATCGCGACAGAATTGGATGTTACATCAAATCAAAAATTCAAACTGGCATCCGGACTTCCTTTAAAAAGACTGGCACATCAAAATTATTAAAATTAATTTGGTAATATTAGTATCAAATATAACTAACTACTTATGGTAATAAACACTTAATTTTGACAGAATATTACATCCTTTTTTGGTTTTAGTATTTATTGTTAATTATTTTTTTAAATTTAATGTTAATTACATATGAATTAAATTAATCATGTTGTTACTAAACATTAATACGAAATTATTTTTATTAAAACGTATCGAAAAATAAGTGCCGCTTTTAAAGTGAAATAAATAAAATAGTTGCACATTAAATAATAATTATTGTTTTTTACCAACAAGTGAGATACAGAGGTGTACTGAAATAGTCAAAATTTAAAAAACTCCCTGTATCTCCGAGATGAATCAAGTTATCAGCGATCTATACCCCAAAAATCCATCGAAAAGGCGACACTTTGTACAGTCCTAGTCTCTATGGCAAAAATATGGTTCTTAACTAGTCAAGATATGATTTTTAAGAACTAATTACCACCCTCCTACCCACAAAAGATTAGGTTTCTGCAATAAAATGTCTAATTCTTCAATAACCAATAAATAATTTTAAATCACATCGTAAATGTCTCGAAACCCTGTTACCCAATAGCCAACTTTCTTTCACATAAACGGAATAAAAATTGACACGAAGTGAAACGAAGAGCCACTTGCAGAATTTTTAAATAAACACATACCTACTTTACAGATTACAAAATGCACGTTAAGTATTATTTCATTTAATGAGAATGATGATCAATTTAAATCGGAATTAATTAAGTAGAATAGTTTTAGGTTTAGTTAATTGAATTTGTAAAAATGTTATGTAAGAACAGTAGCGTAGAAATATTTTTGTCAATGATTTAATTATAAAAAATATAAATGCCACCGGTAGAATTTTAAAATATCTAGGCCAAAAGCTGTATCGGAACAGTAATGAAAAATATATTTTAAAAATTTAACATTAAAAAGAACAAACTTAGAAAATTTGTAAATACAGATAGATACATTAAAGAGACCTACATAAGCTCAGACTGATTCTACATCAGGTTTTAAAACTCGTGACCGAAAAGACCGAAAAAATTATTTACGAAATATTAACAGTTATCCATAAGCGCAATGGTTCTATTGTTTCTGTCTATGTACTCCAAACGATAAGGATCTATTAGAAAAAGTATCTTTCTTCTTTCAGCTGTTGAGCTGTTTGCAAAGTATTGAAAAAAGTAATCAACTTCCGAATTTTAAAAGATTTGGCAAAACATAAACTTATCCATGAGAGACATTATGGATTTCTTTACAAAAGATCCACCTCAAAACTTCTTTTATTTATATCACAGTCTTAAAATGAGTCCAAGGTATTTCCACAAGTACAGATCACTGCTCCTGACATATCTTAGGCTTTTGGCCAGGTCTGGCATTTCACGCATCTTAAAAAACTTTGGTCTTACCGGTATATCAGTAGTACTGCTCCAAGGCTCAGTACTGACCCAAAATCTTCTCTTTTTTACGACGGTACCTCCACTACTTTACTTACCGTTACTATATTTATCTTCCCAAGGTGGCCTCTAAGTGCAAGGTAATGTATATTTCTCTTTCTAAGCTTTAAAAAACAGCTTCCCGAGTGCTTGGATTGACGCCCAAAAGTATTTTTACCCTTTTAATCTATATACTCTGAACATCCCAAATGCTTGAGGACTTCTCTCACAACTTCTATTCCTAATACGATCAAAGAAGAGCCACTTAGGGGGCCATTCATTAATTATGTAAGGATCCCGAGGGGGAGGGGGGTTACAAAAATCAATACATGCCCTTATCTGGAGAGGGAAGGGGGGTAGAACCCATTCTTACGCAATATTTTCCAAGTCAAATTTTTTTATTAAAAATCTAGTTCTATTTCGAATGCTGAACGGTTTTTATTATTATATATTGTGCACTTTGATTTACATCCTATTTTACAAATTTTTATTGTTTATCAAAATTTTAAAATCTTAAATGTGTTCATTTTCATCCAATTTAAATGTTATAAATAATTATTATAATAGTACATTCTTGTAAGCTTTACTGTAACTGATCCTTTCCTAATAATGCTTTAGTATTTAGAGATTGAATCTTACTTAAGAAGAGGAAGAAGAGGGTTCGAGAAATCTTATGTATCCTTACATGGGGTAAGGGGTGTCAAAAATCCTCAAAATTTTTGACGTAATTACGTAAGGATGACATCTTTTCGTAATTAATGAATGGTTCCTTACCTTATAAATGAATTTCACCTCTTGCTCTCATCTCATCAACATATTTCTTATCAACGATAACAGTTATTTTATTAGAATTTTAAGTGAATCAATGCCCAGCTTATTTTTTTATGGCTAGTTTTTAAAAGAAATTTTTTAGCATATTAATTAAACAATAATTAATTCCAGATAGTAAATACGCTTTTAGTTTATTTTGTCTAACTTCTTTCGTAGATACTTAAATATTGACATGTATTGTGAATAGCTTTTTAAACTATCTTTTCGCAAAATGTTATTTTCCCCTCCTTGTTTAGGGACAAGAAGTACCACTTTTTCTTCCTAGGAAAGAAAGTTATTTTCCTTCCTCTCAAGTAAGGAAAATAAAAATCTATTATTTACACAATCAGCAAAAAGCATTAATACAAACATGAGGAATGCTGTATATACTTCAACGTGAAAAAGGTTTTAAAGTATAAAGATCAGACAAAAAATATTATTTTTCGTATTGTTCTCGGATTTTTACTGATAAAAGTTTTTTTGAGATGATGTTCCAAAATGGTTTCAGG
Source organism: Listronotus oregonensis (assembly GCA_019359885.1). Classification (NCBI taxonomy): domain Eukaryota; kingdom Metazoa; phylum Arthropoda; class Insecta; order Coleoptera; family Curculionidae; genus Listronotus; species Listronotus oregonensis. The sequence continues at coordinate 95,446 of JAHBCN010000121.1, read as the reverse complement.
AACATCATCTCAACTACTGAAGCTTATTTCTTTAAAATATTTAGTTTCGAAGAGGAGATATTTACGTACCTACTACCTGTACAAAATGACAATTAGCAACAAGTAAACTATAACCAACGCTGCCTCCTACTTTAATTTTTGAGTGTCAAATAATTATTATTTTGATAATAAAAAATATTTTAAAATATTGCAATATATGTATATATATATATATATATATATATATATATAAAATATATTTAAAATATTATATATATATATATATATATATATATATATATATATATATATATTATATATATATATATATATATATATATATATATATATATATATATATATATATATATATATATATATAATATATATATATATATATATATATATATATATATATATATATAATTTATAATGAAAAAAAAACAAGAAAAAGTAGTAGAAAAAATTTTATACATTCCTTAGACTTTTCCACCCTTAGATGTTTCAATGAATTTTCGCGTCGAGCAATAAAAGATCCGCAGAAGGAAAAGTACTACTTTTCTCCCTTGTAATCTAACAACTATTACATTAATTTATTGTTTCTTTTTTTTTTATTTCAGTGTTTTGTAAACTAATAAATTAAATACGTTATTAGTAACGCCTATGATGATGATCCAATTACCACAAATTAGTCATGTTAATTATTTTTAAATCCGAGTATGAACCAATTGAAATTACATTGTAATAAATTCTTACACCATTTTGCCAAATTTAATAAAAAAAAGATCCCACACACAGAAAAAATACTTCCTACAAGACTTTCTCTAACTAGTTACTAACGAACGGTAATAGAGGAAAAGGTAGATAATAGATATCATAATAAGTGTTATTTCCGAAACTGCTTAATCTTTGCTTCGTTTCTTGCAGCGATCTTAAATCAGTTTTGATTTTCAAGTTACAGCAGTGAAGTGAGCAGTGCACCTAAACAATAAAAGACCGTCGAGTCGGTAAACAAATAATAGGTACGTACAAAGTATAGTCTTTGGTAAAGAAGGGAAAACTGTACCCGAAATTCAAAATGGTGAATTAAAAAAAATGGCGTCGGTTGTAATAACATGGGATTTATAAACTACTCGTTGGCGTTGAAATTAATTTACAAACCAAAATTGGCGGAGCTATAACCTTAAATTTTATATTAAACCAAAGAAATTTTATTTGAAACAAAACTCACCTCGACTACTTACATCGTTATTCTTAAATGAAAAAAAACTTTAAGGACAAACAATACAAAAACTGACAAATAAATATAATAAAAATAAAGTTAGATTATTATTTCAAAGTTGATGTACTACGAACGCTGAGCTAAAGTTGGCGCCAATGTTAGTCGACGCCGCTTTTTAAATGAATAAGCTTAAAATGAATACTTTAACATTAAACTTCAACGCCGTCATTAACGTCAGCGACAAGTTTATAAATTCACCTAACGTCTGCTTTTGCTATATTAAGCCTGATTGTATTTTTTTTTCTAATAAGAGACAAATTAACAAATAAAAAAATAATTTAAATCAAGTCCAGTGCATAATATATTTATAATACAAGCTTTGTTTGCTCAGTGGTACAAAAATTAGCTCCTAATCTGATGGTTCTGTGTTTAGTATTTCTGGAAGCAAATTATTTTTAAAATAACGAGTTGTTCAATAAATTTTGCCGTTCCGAAGGAAAACCCGAATTGATGGTTTAAAATACATTTTATTGTTAAATATAACTTCCTAATATTTGATATACTTGCTCAAGTGGTTATTTAATTTATGGATTTACCTCTGACGTACGACTCCGCAAGTCTGTCGAAATACGCTTCCGCGGCTGCTATTACCTCTTCGTTCAATAAAAATCGTTTCCACATAAGTCAGAGCAAACTAAATCTGGCAAATAGGGTGGATATTGCAACAATTTGTACTTAGTTTGGTGACCTTCGTGATGGTTTTTTAGCTGTGTGAGACGGTGCGTTACCTTATTTTTTTCTTATCTGTTCTTACAAATTATCATATCTAGCTGGTCCAAAAAGCTTAAAATATAATCTAAGTTTACTGTTGTACTAGTTTAGAGGTAACAAAATTCCTTTTGCGTCTTCAAATTTTGCAGAGACAGTCGCATTTGAATGTGTTTTTGAGCAAATGCGGCACGCATTGCGCCCACAGCTTTCTAAAACACAAACCTTCAGCTAAAATATTGTTTGTGTGAAAAGGGCATAAGAAAGGCAAATATCTGGAGTCCATTAAGCAGTTGGACCGCCCTTAAGGTTTTAGCTTCTTGCTCTTGCCTGGTAGTACCGACATTATCTTAATTAATTGGGCGTTCACAACAGTTAGTCTGATGTGGGTGCCAGGACATAAGAAAATGATACTTAACCAAATTGACGACTAATACGCCAAATTCTAGCACAACTAGAGGTCACTTAATAAAAGAACCTAGGAAATAGAAAAAAAAGGCACAGAGGGAAACTCACTCCTCAGGCGAAAAGATTAATCTCATATTAATATAGGTATACCAAGAAGCTACAGGAGTTTTTCAAAAATAAACCTTGGATAGTTACTATTTTTCCATGGCACAGGGCTCTCTAAAGTATTACCTCAAAAAGATGAAAAAAACTGACAATGAACGTAGTAGTTTTGGACATAAAATAAACAAAACGGTGAAAAATATACATTACAAATCCACGATATTTACTCGTCAAAGGCTGAAATACTTTGATGGAGTAGTCCTAGCGCACGAAAGTAAAAAAAACATGCTCCCCGACATATTTTTAACTTCACTTAAAATGTGGAAACAAAGGGGATAAACCATCCAACAAAGGGTACTTACAAAAAAAAAAGAAACAAAGAGCGACCCCGTTTTCTACAATACAAAGCATAAACACTCAGAACCAATAAGAATTAACGAATAATGTTCCATGATGCGAAAAAGCCAAACGTACAATATTAAATAAGTAAGAAATTAAGTGAAAGTAAAAACACCAAACAGTGCTTAGTAAAGAAGAAAACCGACTTAAATTGAAGCTCAACCAACGTTATTTTCACGATCGCTTGAAGGTCGTTTCAATGGATTAATCAATGCAGCGATCGAATTGAACTTTTTATGGTGTTGTTGGCGTGTAATATCGGAAGTCCGTGAATTCACCCAATTTGTTACTATAAATGAAAACATGCATCGTGAAAAAATTATGAATGAAATTATTACCAATACAACAACAAAAACAATAATAAATCATGTAAAATATCCAATGAAAATAAAAAAAGATAATTTTATTTTTTTTGGAAAAATATAAATAAAATTATAATGTCCTTAAAATTCTTCAAAGATTTTAAAAAGCTTTTTGTTTTACGCTCAAAATTTGGTTACTTCTTTTTTATATTTGCTGCTTTTGGGCCTCTTGTGGTAAAAATATTACTAAATAAGAAAAGTATATTAATAATGGGTAGATCAATTATTGTTGAGATAATGTCCCACTTTGGAAGCCAAATGCTGATGTAATGCCCACGCAGGGTGCCAAATGTTAATGTTATGTTCCATGATGGACACTAATTGTTGATTTAATGCCCCACGTTGGGCGTCAATCGTGGATTTAGCGTCCCACGTTGGGCGCCGAATGTTGATGTAATGCCCCATGTTGGGCACTAATTGTTAATTTTATATCCTACGTTGAGCGCCAAAATTGAAGTAGTGCCACACGTTTGACGCCAATTTCGACACTCTTACCGGCTGCTCAGTCGGTTACGAAAAAATATAAACCCCACTGAAAGCCAAATTTTGATGTAATGTCCCACATGGGGCGCCAAATATTGATGGTATGCTCCATGTTGGACATTTGATTTAATGCCCCACATTGAAAGCCAAATGTTGATTTAATGCCCCACGTGGAGCGCCAAATGTTGATGGTATGCCCCACGTGGGGCGCCAAATGTTGATGGTATGCCCCATGTTGGGCACTAATTGTTGATTTAATGCCCCACGTTGATGTCATTATTTAGTTGAGAGTTAAGCAGCATGAATTGCACTTAACATGTATTTAAATTAGTGGGAATAATATTTTTATTGGACATTTAAAACACATTTTACGTACGTTTAAAGATAAAATTTAATTTATGCTTATGTAAAGAGTTTTAAATGGGAAGCTTTTAAGAATTGATTAAATAAACAATGTCACCCTAGTTACTTCACGGAAGAAAGCGACACAATTAATAAATTAAAATTAATTAGAAAAAAAAAGAAAAAAAGCAATAAAAAAAATAATGGATGTGGCTGGAATTTTAATATAATCCCTTGTTTACCAGACAAGATGTTATAAAATTTAGGAAAAAATCAATTTGCAAGCCTCGTATAAAGAGAAAATTAATATTTTACTAGAAGTACAAGAACAATGTTATAAGTAAAAAAAACTACAATAAAAAAACCTTAAATCGCACTACAGGTTGGAAAAATATATCTGAAAGTGCAAAAAAATGCACCGGAACATTATTTTTATCATTCAATTATGACGAGGTGTTTGAAAGTTTAGTGTACAAAACAAATTTTAGTCCTGCTGTAAAATGCGTTGTATAAACTCATCAATGTAAAGGATTAAAACACTTTAGCCCCTTAAATCTTAGGTGAAACAACTTTATTATATTTTTATTTCCAAAAATACTCGTATGCATGAGGAAAATTATAATATGCGAGATCGCTGCTTTATTATAATCGTCCTAACATATTACCGAGTCTTGACTTCTTGATAGACACGAAATTAGATCATAGATTACATAGAAGAAACAAACTTTCTAGAAAAAAATCACAAATAAACCTAATGGACAATAATGGTAATTAATTTAATTTAATACCAATTAACATGAATTATCGATGCTTTTTTACTCCCCCATGTAGGCACCATCCAACCGTGTCAATCACGCAAATTTATTTTTTGTCTTTACGTCGAAATCGTTTGGTTTGTTATAAAGTGAAAAACTAGTTGAGTATTTAGAAATCTAAAAAGAGGCAGTGTCAAGAAAACTAAAATTGTTAACAAGTTCAAACAACGAAAAAAACTTATGTCAATAACTGTATTTTTTTATTTTTTATGGCCAAAAATAGGTGGAGCCTAGGGTTCATTGAATTTCTCGAATTAAATTAATTTCTAAAATGATCACTATTAATTTTAAATTTTCGGGTATCTCGGGGTTTGAGAAATGCCACAAATTGGCTGGGTACTAAATCTTTATAAATGACTAACCCAGCTAGATCAACACTAATGGTGTGTATTAAATGTGCCTAACCCAACTCGGACATATTCCCAATTTTTCTTTAAAAACCCGAATTTCCAAGAAAACAAAATTAAATAAGAAAAAAGCTTTACAAATGACTTTAAACTGTCAGAAAAGTTAAAAAAACCCAAAAAATTAAATCTCAGGGAACCAAGGAAGAGATATACTGACCTTTAAAAAATAATTTTAAACAAAAAATAACTTGTTCTGGTAAATTATTAAAATAATTTATTTTTTTAATTAAAGGGTCCTTTTTTTAATATTATAATTTTTTTAAGATAATTGCAGCAGTTTTATAGAAAGAAATTAAAAACATGATTTTAATTTCTTAGGATAATTAATGGTTAGTTTCTTAAAGAAAATTTCTTATTCTCGGTTAATTAAGAAAATCCAATTGACATTTTTCCTTAAAAAATATTTTTGGCAACAATGTTATAAAAACGAAAAGAAAATTTCTTTTATTGAAGAGGATGCGATTCGTTGTCTGTTTTCCCAAAATATGAATACCAAAAGAATTAAACGATTAAAATTAATCAGCGACAAGAAGCACAATAGAAAAAGATACAAGCTGAAAACTTTCTAGAAAAAAAAATGAAAATTAACTCAAATTACATTGAATTATGTTATTCTCGAATTTTTTCCCCTATGTAGCCATCCCGTTCATCCATTCTTCTTTCCTAATAAGCACGCCGAGTCAGAAATGAGAAAAGTCGAGTAAAATTTCACCGGTGTAAAAAGAAACGAGGCTTCGCGCCTTTCTTCACTAATATTGATCATAATATTTATCTTAAAGTTAAGAGTTCCGGTTTCTTTGTGATTTAAAGGTTTTTATGTTTTGGATCCGTCAAAATGACTTAAAGACTTAAAAATGACTTCAAATGGATAACAATTATTATAAAGGAATTTATATTTTTTAGCAAGAACAAATAATTAATATTACATAAAAACATTTGTTTTAGTTTTATTATTATCAATAAGAAAGGAAATTCATAATAATTTATATTTTCGTCACTTTTAATAAAACATTTAAAAGAAAAAAAAGATAATGCATCAAAAAGCTTTACCAACTAACGTTTAAGTAAGATTATATAAATGTACAACCCAAAAAGTTTTTTTAGTAGAGAAAAAAATATACTGTATCTTGTAGTTAATAATTTTCCAAACAAATTTAAATTAAGTCATTGTCGATTCTTAGGAAATTATTAAAATAAAGTTAAGTTTCATTTTGAAGTTAAAGGAGAACCAAGATTTATTTTAATATTATTATTATTTTTAAGTTATACCACTTTTGTAAAGATATTACACAATTAAGTTGTTTTAGGCATAATTAGGATGGAAGTAGTTTCTTAGAATTTACTTATTTCTGGGTGTTAATTAAGAAAATCCAATTGTGACGCATATTTCTTTAAAAAAATATTTTTTTAAAACTTAATGTTATAAAAAAAGAAAAAAAATGTTCTTGTGTTACTTTTGAAGAGGGTATACGATCTCCGTATTCATGTTACCAAAATATGAATATATAGCAACATAATGATGAAAATGATCCTAAAATAATAGAGACAAATGAAATGCATGCAATAGAATCATAAATTACATAGCTGAAAACTTTCTAGAAAAAACAACAATGTCAAAAATTTAACTAACTACAAATTAACACGAATTATGTTATTCTCGAATTTTTTACTCCCCCACGTATGTACCGTCCATCCGCGTTCATCCATTTCTTCTTCATCGCCGTGAACCGAAGCACGTTGCACGATTGTCAAAGAAATGAAGAAATAGTCGAGTAAAATTTCACCGGTGAAAGAAACGGAGGCTTCGCGCCTTTCTTCTACTGATATTGAATACATATAATATTTGAGTCTTAAAGTTAAGGAGTGTCCGGCTTTCTTTGTGTTTTAAAGGTTTTTTCAGTGTTTTGTGCCGTCAAAATGACGTTAAAGACTTTTAAAAATGACTTGCGAAATGGATACAGCAATTATTATAAAGGTAATTTATATTTTTTATGCAAGAACAGAATTATATTTAATATGTATCCAAAAACACACTTGTTTCAGTTTTATTATTATCATTAATAAAAGAAATTCATAATTATTTATATTTTTGTCACTTTTAATAAACTTACTATTATAAAAGAAAAAAAGAGGCATAGTATGCTTTAAGTTTGGCTTCTTTTAATATTAGATTTATATAAATGTTCAACAATTCAGTGTTCTTAGGTACAAAACAAAAATTCGTGGTTATCTTGTACTTTAACTTAATTTCTATGCAATTGATTTTAAATGTAAGGTATCCATTGTTCATTTCTTCACCCAGAAACATCTTCGAAAACTTGGAGAAACTTTAAAAATTTTCTTTTTTTGCTACAATTCTTTATAGTTCTGGTTAGTAGTTACATGATTTTTTTTCTATATTTTTATTCGTTTTAATAGTTTATCAATTTGGGTAAGAAAAACAACAGAGAATCGACTAGTTCTACAACCTTATGTAATACTGGTTGAGCAGGAAACTTTTTTATAACATATTGACCAGGAAATAAAATTAAAAGCAAAAGTAAAAGAAAAAATAATATTATAATTAGACGAAACCATTAATTCTGGTATACTAAAGGCCAGATAAAAAAATGCAAAATATAGACTACTTATGGTAAAACCATTTTCAAGACTGCGATTTTTTAAATGGATTACTTTGTACAACACGTTAGAAAACAGCCATCACATAGGTGGCGGTACTAAAATAAAACTATATAGTCAAGTTAACTACATAATATTTGGTGGCTACATAGATAATTTACAGAAATAAAACACATTACAGGAATTTTTATAGGTATTTTTTAAACTTCTTATGGTAGTTGCAAAAAAATTTATTAGAGTAATAAAAAGTAAAAAACCTATAATTTAAAAGATATTGTCAATATAATAATCAGCAAATATGGGCAGAAATATCGAGTATGCTTTTTTTAAATCTTGCGACACTTTATGGAGGCTCAAAGTCTAGATACTACGTGACGCAAATTAAGAGGGGAGGGGAAAACCTCTACAGGTTGCAGATGTCACAATCCAGATACTCTGGGGGTGAATGAACGAACAAGGTAAAAAGATCGGGGACTCTCTATATGAACTAAAAAGAGGTGCATAAAAGAGACACTATGTATTGCTTTATTGAGACCTGCTAGAGGAAGAAATTATATTGGCTAACTCCTCGGAGCAGAAGTGTGGAAATACCCATGAAAGAGCGACAGATTCAATACTGCTCATTGGTGGAAAACTGAGGCTTTTCTGTAAATGCGAAATCATTAATAGGGCAAACAGTTCCTCTGTGGATGGATTTATTAAGAAGGCAGATACACGTTTATAATTAGAAGCAAATTTTACATCCTGTCTTGGGGCTGGGTTGCATACATGCAGCATTCTAGCCTTTCGAAAAAATGCCCGTGTCACAAGAAATTTAAAAGGAGCGAATTAAGATGGGTGCAAGCTCCGAAGCACATTTTTTAAAACACCTGTACGTATGCCATCAAGCCCAGACGATATCTTGATAATAAAAAAAGAAATGGTACCGTTGATCTGTTTGACCTTAGAAATGATATTGAAAATTTAATTAGGAATGGGTATCAATGGTAAAATTATATAACTAATTCATCTAAGATTAATTTGACTTTTTAAACATTTTAGCAATAATTTTTAATACCCATCAGTTCTAGTGAACATTTTTACATCGAATTTGAAAGTGAAATAATCTGTTTTGTTATATAATTAATTGTTTAAATATTCTTTATTAAACTCTTTGTAAAACGGTTTTCAGATGGAAAGTGGAAACACTCATAATTAACCCATTATAAACAATAACATTTAGTTGAATATACACTGATTTTTCTTTCAATTTCTTTTTGTTTTTGTTCTTTGGAGAATGTTACTTGTAGTTATGAATAAATGATAAGTATTTAAAGGCATATTGTTTTGCAATCATTATAGGATTTATACATGCGACATTTAGATATCTAAATATACTAACTATTAACTAAGATACAGGAGCTTTAGATTTTATTTGATCAACATTTCTTATTTTTTATATTTTAAATGGGTAGAATATCATAGTCAATTATTAAGTATTTTAGAGAAATTTAATTTTCAAATGAAAATGAAAAGAGATTAAAGATAGATTTTCGGGTCAGGTTGTCACCGATTTTTGCGACGGTTTTTGAGCTGTGTAAGAGAGTGCGTTGCCTTGATAAAAAATGCTTTTTTCCTTTGTAAACCAGAGCTTGCTTACAGCTAGTCTAAAAGGTTACAATAATAAACTAAGTTAATTGTATTACTAGCATGGAGGTAATCCCAGCACAAAATTTATTTTGCTTTTCAAAATGCTGACACCTTCTTGGCCAACTTCTGAACTCAAACTTGCGTCGGAGCCAAAATAGCCACAACTCCTTAGGTTTTCATTTTGATTTAGAATCATGGTGGTATACTCAAGTCTAAACCTAATGATAAAACGACGCAAAAAATTCTTCTTATCCTTTCTAAAATTCTCCAAATATTGCTGGTAAAGCCAATTCAAATTTGTTTTTGTATCATTGTTAACAAATAAATTACCACATCTTTCTAAAACCCAAAACCACTCTCTTGGTCAATCCACGATTTTCCAACGTCATATCCTGTATTTCTACTACGATTTCTGGTGTTGATGCATTTTTTCAACAATCTTTAGATCGTCTTCAAGACTTGTAAGACCAATGTTCAATTGAGCAACCCATCTTTCTACTGTTCCAATAGAAGACCATGAGTCTTTTCAAAAGATAACAAGTTTATCACTGGACGATATTGATTTTTTTCATTATTAAAAATACTTTGACACGTTAAGTTTAAATAACTGTGAATATAAAAATAGCTAACAGACCTACATGAACTTGCACACCATAGAAGAGTTACTACCTTTTCAGAAAAATAAAACGACAAGTCTAATATTTTTGGTTTTTTTAATTGGTTGTGTAAGCAGGAAAACTCATTTTTGGCTACGCTACTGACCAATTCATGAATTTGATCACTAAAAGACATGTAAACTAGATTTAAAAAAAACTAGGTTACTTCATAGTCTCCACGACCTTGCCGTCAATCCAATTAACAAAAAATATAAAAAACAGTATTTCTTAACAAACTTATCGCCACATAGCTAAATAAAATGTCCCAATAAATTAGTCGTAATTGCGTACACACGAAAATAATGAAAGAGGCAATGGAAAACATTAAATAACTAGCAACTAATTAACAAAATTAGGTATCTGGTTGCAAAATATTTAAAAGTGATGTGTAAAGGTCGGTCCTTGCCCAACTTTTGTAATTTTTACCTTATTAGTAATCATTTTTAGGAACAAAAATACTATTTACCAAACATTTCAACATATCTACAGAGTATTGCAAAAATTTAAAAGATTATTTAAGAGTATTAAATGATTTGTCTCTTCGGTAACAGAGCTATCAGCATCACTGCATTGACTCTCACGCGGGAGACTCGGATTTGATTCCCGTCCAGAGAGGCCTATTTTAGAAAGGTAGTAATTGTTCATATATAGAGCACCTGTTAGATAGTGCCACCAAGGACGTTATACAAATCACTACTACCTCTAAACTACCCCCGTTACTATCTAGGTAATGCCATCCAACAACAACGTTTTGTTAAAATCGGAATCCACGTTACACTGTAAATCTCGTTTGAATAATGCTCCAGACTTTAATGGGAGGTACTTGAGAGTTAGTGGTTATTTGTATAATTTCCATAGTGATATTACCGTGATCTTTAAAAGGTATCGAAAAAATGCAATATTTGCAGGTTTCGGTACTTAGACGTCGTTGATGGATCTGGGAAAAAAAGGGGTTAACCACCTAAAACCCGGCACCCACCGTACCTAGTACTTAAGACTTTAATAAAGCTTTGGTGAGCTTTTCCGAAAATAAAAAAAATAGTTTCTTAATGTGCGAAGGTTTAACTCTATCAGGAGCTATCGTTTTTAAATCCAATTCCAGAACGTGGCCTTTTCGCAGCTTTTTCTAATTTAAAAATAAAATAAAAACTTTTTTAGAGCACACGGCTACACAAAAAAACCATTTTTGGTAATTGTGCATTAGTGGAGGAGCTCCATCTATTTTTGGCCACAAAAAAAAACGAAAAATAAAGATATTGACATGTTTTTTTTTAAATTTTGTTCAGGGAAAAAAAGATAAAAAAATTACACAAATATCAAATTACTGGTCATTAAAAACCAAAATGATCCTTGTCTTTTTCCAAAATTTTTAAAATTTATCCCTATTTAAGGATGAATATCGTATTTTTTCAATTATATGTATTTTAGTAAAGCAAAAGTAAGTACTTATGTGATGGATTAATTAACGTTAAAAACGTACTCCTAAGCCCTCTAAAGTGGTGAAATCATCCCCAAAAAACATTAAGAGAAATGTTTAACCTATATAAATCCTGATTTAATATAGTGAAAAATATACGATAATTAATTATTATTCCGTTTTTCGAGACTTTTTAACCCTAAGTGTAAGCGTAGGTTATTAACGACGAGTAATTTGATAACTGTAAGATATTTTTTTTCTGGTCGCTAAAACATGCTTAAAAATTGGCGAATTTTGCGATTATTCTTTCTTATTTAAATTACAATTTTAGAATCTACTAAAAAAAATACACAATATGTCTATTTCACATTTTTGTTAATACGATAAAAGCTACAAGAATGGCCCTGTTCAGTCCTGAATGGATGACCCTGTAGGACTTCACTATTTTACAGTGGTAAAAAAATATATTTTTTAACAAAGAAAATACCTTACTTTTAAATACGAATAATTTACCAAGTGAATACTCAGAACACTAAATTAAATATCAAAATACCGTTTCTTAATATTTAAAGGCCTAAAGTTACCAAACCCAGGTATTCACGCTGCATCTCAAGTAGTTTCACTTTTTAACAGCATACCATATACCATTTAAATAAGCGTAAATAATAACAACTTAACGAAATATTTTTTAAAAGTAACCCGCTAACAATATTTATCTTAATCTGATTGTATTTGACATTAATTGGTAAATAAAAGCCTAAACAAACCAATTCTATAATTATCGATAACTGGCTTTCTTTTAAAATAGACTCGTCAGTCAGCCATAAGTCGATCTCAAGAATTTCTTTTCGGTAGTAGATTTCTTTTTCGTATTTGATGATTTATTTGTGTTTGATCAGCTCTTGTGGAGCAATGGTAGTTTCTGTTAGTATTAGCAGTGTTTTTTTTTTTGAAGTGAAATTGTACGTGGTATAAATACCGACCGCCTTAAATAGGTACGACATTTAAACCAAATAATATATTTCAAAATTATTAGTTAAAAAGCAGATTAACCTATTCTAGTAACTAACAAAAAAATCTCGTCTTGCCTTAAATTTTAATCTTAGAAATCGCCAAACCACTAACAAAGCAATAAAGGCTACGTTTTAATATTACATTTTTTTGCTCTCTTTGATTAAAAACGTTTTTCAATTTCATCCGGAGCAAAAACAGAAAAGCCGCGTTCCTTTACTCAATTTAAAATCGTTTGAAGCAAATCCTTTTGCTCCAGATTTTTTAGACGAAGCTTTAAGATAAATCGATCAAACGGCAAATGTCAATTAAATATAAACAAATATAAATTAAGAAAAGGTAATTAGATCGTTAATATGAATATCAATTTCCAGAATTTTTTTAAATTAATTCACAGAAAATAGCTTGAAGCTCTAGTATTCATTTTTTAAATACACAAGTGGAAATAACACATACTTAGGTAATTTCTAGATCCTAAGTATTTCAATATTGCGAATTAACTCCGCTTGCTCGAAGACCACGTGACAAGCAAATCTGGCTTCGCTTTCATCCGAAATGTAATATTGGAACCTAGCCAAAAAACCACTATATTTGTGGCTTTTGTTGTATTTAAAAAAAAAGTAAAATTTGTCATTTTGTGTATTTTTTCTGTAAAATTTAAAAGAATACTTAGGAAAATGATTTGAATTTTGATTTCATCTTATTTATTCGTTCGCTTTAAAAAGCTTCAGACTTTATTTAAAAATTTCAATAAAAACAATTTTAAATTTGTTTTAAAAAAACAACCGAATTGATTTCATTATATGCTTTACTTTTACCAGAATGTATTAAAATAGTAATAAACGTTATCTGTTTCTATTTTCTAACTTAAATCGTAAACATATATGAATTAAATTAATTCTTATGTTAATAAAAATAATTAAGACATTCTTTTTTATGAATGCATGGAAAATAAGTCACTTTTAAAAACGAACTAATAAATAAAGTGTTATTAAGAAATTGTATCTTTTATTTCCTATTCCGTTTGTTCCAATTCAAAACATTTTCTTAAATATTCTTTTAGAGTCTACGGAAAAAATAGACGAGAAGCTTCTTTACATTTTTTTAAATAGTTACCTATGGCCCTATTCAATCCTCGTTGGATGACTCTGTACAAGAAATAAAATATGTTTTTCTTCAAACGTCAGTAAATCCTTTATTACTCAAATGTGTATGCAACCGGAAAGTTTCATTTTTCCTCCGCCGGAACTTTACTTTTTGCTTTCCCGCCGGCGCAGAAAAGTGTTATCATAGCAACATAAAAACAAACAACAAAACAAACGTCAACAACTAAATATTAATTCATTCAATAAAATTCATTAATTTAGACAGTATGGATTCCGTCACAAAAGATCCACAGCTGATCTTCTTTCCTTTGTCTTACACAACTGGAACAAGTCCCTTGAATTTTCTGGTGAATTCCAGATCGTTGCTCTTGACATTTTCAAAGCTTTCGATCATGTCTGGCATGATGGGCTTCATAACAAACTTCCTTTTTACGGTCTTCCACCTAAGCTTTGCTCTTGGCTCTTCAGTTTCCTTTCTAATCGACGTATATCAGTTATTGTAGATGGTCATCCCCCCAGCTTCTACCAAATTAATGCTGGGGTGCCTCAAGGCTCAGTACTGGCACCCACTCTTTTTCTTCTACACATTTACGATCTTCTTTCTTCTACAATCAATCCCATTCATAGTTTTGCTGACTATAGTACCCTCCACTCTAACATTTAATTTCTCAAGACAGTCAATAAGCCTGCTTTGGAAACCAAGCGTAGGTCAATGCGGATTTCTCTCTTACAAGACCTCAAACTTATCTTGGATTGAGGCGCCAAAAATCTTATTCAATTTAATGCCTCCAAAACACGGCCCTGTTCGCTGTGGGGAAAAAAGTCTGTCAGTGCTCATCCGTTACATATGAGCGGCCAAGTTCTGCAGAACAAAGAGTCGTTTAATCTTGTCGGCGTTACTTTTAAAAATAACCTTAACTGGAACAAACACATTACATCCATAGCCTTAGCAGCATCAAAAAAGCTTGGATTCCTCTTTCGAGCCAGAAAATATGTCTCTTCTTCCAATTCGTATACTCTGTATGTGTCCCAAATCAGACCTTCTTTAGAATATTGTTCTCATGTCTGGGGAATGGCGTCTCCTACAACACTTAGCATTCTGGACCCCATTCAGAGAAGAGCTGTTCGTCTTATTAATGATCCCACGCTTACAGGGAGGCTCCCTCCTCTTGCCCACCGTCGAGCTGAGGGGGATCTGTCGCTCTTCTATAGGTATTTTCACGGCTACTGCTCAGAGGAGTTGGCCAGTATAATTCCTCCTTTGGCAGCTCCCAACAGAGCAACACGTAGTGCAACTTTTATGCATCATTTTACAGTTCAACTAGAAAGGCCCAGAATTTCCCGCTTTCTTCGTTCCTTTATTCCTAGAGAGTCCAGACTATGGAACCTGCTAAGTTTTTTCTTCTCCTCCCAGTCTCCAAATATTTAAGTCCCGTGTGAACAAACTCCCTCTTACCACACTTAAGACACCCACGGTACGTTAGTACTTAGGCCTCAGCCTTCGTGGACTGTCCAAAGAAAAAAAAACTAAAAACACAACACAAATTTTTATTTATTACTCGATTAAACAAATTGTTTATTATTTGAACGAACTTACTTAATAACTGCTTATCAACAAAAATTAAAACGCAATCGGGCTGCAAATTAAAAAAATACTTATTGTTCATAGTGCCCACTGACAGCTTTATGTTACATTACTATAGCAACTGTTCGCCGACACCGGTCTAAGCCGCCTTGCAAACCCACTTATCTTTAATTATTATTAGTATTAAAAAGAGATGTTTTTGCATTAATTTGTGGACGTTTAAAAAAAACTGGAGGAAAAATTTACTTTACATGGCTTGCTCTCTATGACTTAAACACAAGCGCGCCATAAAAAGTATCACTTTTCCTTCATATAAAATAATATACTATTACATTTTCTTTCAATTTTAGAAAAAGCAAAAATTTCCGTCTTGACTAAATGAAATGGGCAGATCCGATCCGGGACCGCAAAAATACAAGGAGTCAAACAAAACCGACAGCAAGTTCTGGCAAAAAGTCCATCATCAGGACAAATATTGGACCGAACTGGTTTTCAGATCGAAAAATAAGGAAATTGTTGCTGGGTAAGAACCAACAGCCATTTATTTCTGTACAGAATAAGATTTTAAACTTTTACCAATATAAATATGTATTATTTAAGATACAATACAACACCTGGAGATAGATTCACGGCCAGATATCCCCCGAATAACTGTCACAGGTTCGCAAGGAGCAAAAGCGAGCATGATTGTTCGGTTGCCCACTACGAGTACTATTTAAGGCACAATTTGTATATCAAAAGTGCTGTGGAAAAACAGAATGTAAGCATCATTCTTTTTGCTGTTTATTATTTAGATATTTTACTCTTTAAAACATTTGTTATATTACGTTAAATGTAGTGGCTGTATGCATTCCTGTGCAAAGCCAACCAAAGCAAAAAAAACATTTGTGAGTGGATTTATTGTAACGTACCCTACAACTTTTTATCTTAGAAAATTCTGAGAATTGGGGCGGTTTTGATGTGACATGTGTCAAACATGTCAATTTAACGATGTAGAGGTGTTTTAAGTAATGATTCTTTCTTTTCTCTTTGACTTTTGGAGAACCGTGACTTCGGTGATCATACACTAGCGCTCATGGTGGCAAAATTTAGCATTTATATTGTAAGAAATTAAATTTTATACTGGTCGGTATAGTAATTATAAATTAGTGATTAAAATAAAAAATGTCAATCACTGTAATTATAAAATGTGGGTTTCACAAAATATATGTCCCGGATTTACGAGTACCATCTGGGCTAAAGAAATAGTAAAAATAATATTAAAATAAATATACATTGTGTACATAATGTATGGAACAAATTCATTATTTGGTTAAGCACAAAAAAATTCTTAAACACGCAATAAAAATTTTAAATTGCTCATTTTTTGGCATAAAATATAAATATACAGGATGACTCATGTAGTAGATATGACGTCATCGACGATTTTTTTAAATGAAGACCTCAATATTTTATTGCAGATTTATAATCCCCAAGAGGATCTATTTTTAAAAACATAAAATACTAAGGGTTTTAGATGGCAGTTTCGTGGTTACAGGCTGGTAAAAATTGTATATATAATGTATAAAACAAATTTATTATTTGGTAAAGCAAAAAAAATTGAAAATTTCCTTGAACACCTAAGTGATAATTTTGTATTGGGCATTTTTTTACATAAAATAAGAATATACAGGGTGCCTCGTGTAGTAGATATGATGTCATCTATTTTTTAAAATTCAAACCCTCATATTTTTTGCAGATTTATAACCTCCAAGCAAAGGTGATTTTAAAAATAAAAAATACTTATGACTTTAGTTAACAGTTTTGTACGTATACAGCCTTAATTTTTATTTAAAATTTTTTGTAAGTGGGTACCAGCAATACTGAAAAACGCTTTTTAATATTTGTCTTGTACTATGGTAATGCCTGTTATGCTGACAAAATAATATTTTTGTCAAGTATTTGGGTAATATTATTAAATTACTTATGCATTTATCTACTTCGCAAAGAATAAAAATCATAATGTACACAATGCTTTAACATCCTGTAACTACAAAATTACCACCTACAACCATAAGTATTTTAATTTTTAAAATCGGCTCTTCTTGGAGATTATAAACCTTGCCCTAAAATATGGCGGTTTTTGTTTTAAAAATCATCGATAATATCATATCTACATGAGTTACCCTGTATATTTATATTTTATGTCAAAAAATGCGCAATTTAAAATTATTATTTACGTTTTCGAGGAAATTATCAATTTTTTTTGCTTATGCAACTAATGAATTTGTTCCAAACATTATGTACACACTGTATATTTATTGTTAAGGCATATACACTTACCTAATACGACTCACTGCTTTTATCCACTTTTATCGATGTTCTATTAAATGAGGTTTTGATGGAAACGAATAAAATTTTATAGTAGACTCAGTTTTACTGTATTATGAAACAACACAACACAACAACCGGTGTCACCAGATCTTGGCTTGTTTTTAACGTTTTTTCCACTCATTATTACTTAATTGTAACTTTTTTATTAATCTTTATTGTTTCAATAAGTTATTGTAATATATTTTGTATTAAATTTATTAAGATTAAGATTACAAAGAAAAAATTAATAAAAAATTATATGATTCGTGAGTCAGTATTAAAATGCATGTTTATAAACAGCTCGTCATCACGTAAGAACTTACAAAACTAACGAGAGAGGCGCCACTATTCAGACCTACAAAATAAATATTTTGCAAATTTTGCGAAACTAACACCTTCAACATGTGAAATTTATGATGTTATTTAATTTATAAAATGCCGGCTAATTTTTGCACAGTTGCTAGATAAATAATAGTAAAATGTTATGGTTATATGGGCTTACAAAAACTAACCAGAACCAACCAGAACGAACCAGAACAACAGAATCGCCCCAAATCTCAGAATTTTTAAAGATAAAAAAATTGTAAATGGTTTTAAATTTTAGTAAGTTGGTAAACCTTATTGTCAAAACAAATTGCAGCAATGCATTACAAACAAAAAATTTGAAAAAATTTCATGCAAGCCAAATTGCAACAAAAAATAATCCATGCAGAATAACTTTTAAACTGTAAAAAAACTTTAATGCAAAATTATTTACAAATCTTAAAAAAAATACATATTAACCCTTATTATTTACAGGTTTTAAGCTTTCAAGTAAAGAAAGTCTCCCTGCGCGATTACACACCAAAGATTCTTACTCAAGAAGTCAACATGGGGATGTGGATCTAAGAAGAAATCAAACAAGTCCATGTTTAAATGTGCCAATTAAAATTTTAAACGACAATTATTAAAATAAAAATAACACCTATGTGAAAAAGAATAAGATAAAGAAAGAAAATTCTCATGTGCCAAAAATAAAACTTTTAAAGAAATAAGTGTACAGTGAAAAAATTCAGGACTTTTTAAAATATATTTATTTAATAGCTAAAACGTTATATTCGTGAATTTCCGTTGTGATTTTTTAGACTTAACAAAACAATCTAGTCATGTCACTACTGGCAGTTGCAGGGCAAGTTGCCCATTACGCCGTGGGGCTATCGGTAAACCCGTTAACAATTTTGGGGCTCGTGCCTGTTTTTGCGGCTGGACTAATATTTATGAGATATGTTTCAGTGGATCCTGAATCACATCCTGTTAACATTAATAAGGTAAGTGATGCTTTAGTTATTTTGTACAGGGAAGTTTGAAAAAATACTGTTAGTATGGACATAGAAAAAAATCTCATATAAACTAAAAATTGAAAAAGCTCTAGTTGCAATAAAAACTAAAACTTTAAGTTAAACAGTCAGGATCTGTTAAAAGTATCGCTATTGCCGTGGGAGAGGTGTAAGATTATTTATAAAAATAATTTATTTTTTGTAACTTAATAAATATAAACCTATTCAGCCAGGTGAATCACTGTTGAATATCATTACAAATGTCAGAATAACTTCTGGTTAATTATCCTTGATGAAAATCGGCGGAATTTTAAAAATGTTCATGCAATTTTGAGGTTATGTCAGTGGGGCGTCATAACTCAAAAACTAGCGGGCATCGACAAAAATCGGCAACAGACACTAAAGTCAGTATTAAAAAAGACGTTTTTTTTAACTCGCAAATCATTAAAAAACTTCAGGAAAAAAACAGGAACAAACGGTACAAGACAAGAAACGAGTAAGTTTTTCTTCCTGTTACGTCAAATTCAAGAGTTGTTCGGCTAAGCCCAAAAGTCGAAAGTCGTTTGGTTAAGCGGGAAACTTAAATTAATCACCTTTTGTCTGAGTGCATGTATCCATTTTTTCCTTTTTTCTGATTTCCAACGCAGTTAGAAATATATAAAATTTGCAGTTAATATTTCTGCCGGTATTCTTACATTCAACTACACGATAACTATTATGCACCATTTTTAATGTTTTTATCTAATTGTTTAAATTAAAATCAGGCATGATTTAACGAAAATTTGACTACAGCGAGCGCTGCAATCGATTCAGCTGTCCCCACCATGCACTCCGCTCCCTGTTAATACTTTTGAAAATATACAGGATATCAAAAAAAAAAAAAATCAAATAGGGTACTCCTGACGTCAAAGTAGGTCCATTTAAGTCAACCTGATTATATAGGGTGATACCTAAGTTGAAGTTTTTTTAACTGTGTATAAAACTCGTTAAAATAAGCAACTTTTTTAAATATTTTTTTTAGACCCAAAAATAACAAAGCTACATAAATGTATTTAAAAGTGTGTCTAGTGCGGGCCTGGGCAAAAAAAAAAGTTTATTTCTTATTTACGCTTGTTTCTTGTCTTGTTAATCACGCAGTTTGACTCAGTCGCATTGCTTTAACCGGACGAGGCAAGGATTAATTTTATTTTAAATCATTGTTAAATCGCGAAAATGGCACAATCCAAAAACAATGAGTACGTGGATATGATCCTTATTTATGGAGAGTGTCGTTAATCTGCAAACGTTGCTTCGAGATTGTACGCGCGACGATTTCCCTTGCAGGCTCATTCTAGACCCAAGTACTCGGGTGATTGCAAGTCAGGTCGGATTAAGTAAAAAAAAAGTGTGGGCAACATTGCGGAAAACCACGTTCAACGTGTCCAAACACTACAGCCCGAAGACTTCTTGGGCGATGACAACTTACTTAAGACAGGGACTATTCGACAAACTAAATGAATGTAAGTTCCTTATTTTTTAGTATTTTGAAAAAAATATTTACAAAAGTTGTTTATTTTAATAAGTTCTATATAAAGATTAAAAAAAGCGTCAACTTAGGAATCGCCCTGTATTGTTCAGTTAATATTGTTGTTGATTCGTTTCGCTGATAAAAAGCGTCAACTATTTTAAGAAATACTGTTTTTTTCATATTTTTTTTTAAACGTACCTACTACTTAAATTTAATGTTTTTTTTATATTTAGTCAGACACTAAAAAAAAATTCAGTTAGTGGCCATATAAAAAAGTAGAATTTTCTAACTTTGTTGAACTAAATAATTATCTATAAATAAAAACTATGATTTCCTAGACCTTCCACTGATTCTTCTCAGTGACGTTTTTCTTCACCTTATCTTTGTAACGACAGTAACTTTACTCTTATATTTAATTCCTTAAGTAGCTTTTTAGCTTTAAATAAGCTCAGGATAATGCATGTATCTTTTCCAACAGACTTTCAGTTTATCTTGGATTGGTGCAACGTAATTCTAAATTAATTTAAGAAACACCAGAATGTTCGCTGTCACAATAAGTCTGTCCATTCTCTCCTTCCTTAGTTCTGCAACCCAAATATGTATTTTCGAGGGGGGCGTTACTATTTATTAAATGGCGTAAATACATTACATCCATAACTACAGCAGCTTTCAAAACCATAAATTTTGCTTTTCAGTTAGAGAGTGATTCTTTTTGTAACTTTTAGAATAAAAAGTACATCCAGTTGTTAATTTAAACTCAGAAGTCAAAAAAGGAAGGGTTAACTATTTCCTGACCGTTTCATTGAATAATGCAAGTCTAATTAAAAAGATAATTTATTAAATAACGAGCTTAATTACTAGATTTAATATCCTTAGTTTCTAGTCTCGTACAATTTTTTTTAGCATATTTGAAGTGGCATAATATCTTTTCTTTCCATGTCTTTTTTAATTACACTTGCGGCGTTTTAATAATAATAGATTAATTTTTTTCAAGGTTAGGCCCGAATACGACTTTGTGGTGATAGGAGCGGGATCGGCAGGAGCTGTAGTCGCATCCAGACTTTCCGAAATAGAACACTGGAATGTTCTCTTGTTGGAGGCTGGCGGAGATGAAAACGAAGTGTCTGATATTCCTTCCTTAAGCGGGTATGACCAAAATATAATGTGTAAATGTATATTTTTATTATTTATTCATTATATCTTTTCAGCTATATGCAGATGTCACAGTTTGACTGGATGTACCAAACTTCACCTCCTACAGATTCAGCCTACTGTTTAGCCATGATTGGAGACAGATGCAACTGGCCGCGTGGAAAGGTGAGCTATTTCGCTTGTAACAGATAATAAGATATTAAGGGCTCAAGATTAGTACTTGTGTCAAGAAATAAATTCGATATATATATATATATATATATATATATATATATATATATATATATATATATATATATATATATATATATATATATATATATAAAAATTTAACTAGTTTTGTTTGCATTCAATTGGAAATGTTTTATACTAAAATTTTGGTTGTTGCTCTATTTTCGAAAGTTATGTTACAGGGTGTATCCAGAAGCTAAAGTTCATTTTAATGACTTATATTTTTGTAATTTTCTGCATAATTCTTGATATTTTTATTTAGCATTATATCCCTACATTTGAGTGTTACGAGATATTCGCATATAGAGACAAATTTAGAAGGAAAAAATCTGCTCATCTTTTAATATTATTTTACGTTTCTATGGTTTCAGCGGTTTTTTGAGAGTTGTATAATAACCATATATGCTATAGAGATTAATAAAAATGTCAAAATGACTGTAATGAATCTGTAAATGAATCTGTAAAAAACATTATTTTAATCGTTTTTTTCTTGTTTAAGGTTTTACCTATTTCTATTCGTCATGTAATATCTAATTACTTATTAATTATTACTATGACTGTTTTGTCACTCTACAAAAATCGCTAAAACCATAGAAACGTAAAACAACATTAAGAAATGAGCGATTTTTTCAATCTAAATTTGTATTTAAATGAGAATATCTCGTAAACAACTGAATATAGGATTGAGATAAAAATATCTGAATTTTATGAGAAAAAAAATTTAACAAAAAATATAGGAAGTCATTTAAAAATTAACTTTGTCTTGTCGGGCTTTTTTACACCCTGTATAATAACGTTGTTTGCAAATAAAGAGCAAAAACAACTTTTTTAATTTGAATAAAAGCCAAAGGGGGTCCACTTCACAGACTCTATAATATATTATTATATATATATATATATATATATATATATATATATATATATATATATATATATATATATATATATACATATTAAATATATATATATATATATATATATATATATATATATATATATATATATATATATATATTATATATATTTTTTTTTCTGCATTGTCTTTGATGTTTTTGACCAGGTGAGGCATGCCAATGATCTAGGTGTTGTTTCTGGGACTATTAATCTATTCTTGTTTTCGTCGCCTGTTTTGACAGTCCAAAGACTTTATCTGTCTTCTATTTCCGAGTGCCTGTGAACCCAGAGAAATTTTATCCTGTTGCAGGCATCTATCATGGTCAGGGGTGTGAAATGATTGGAACTCAAGGCTTTTAGGGCAGCTGGACTGTCCGAGAGACTGCGTATATGTTTTGGTTGTAATATACCCCTTTCACAATCTCTTGAACACATGCTTGGATAGCAAAGATTTCTGCTTGATAGATTGTAGTTTGCTTTCCCAATGAAAAGCTGCTGAGTTCTGGTGATTATATTAAAGTTTTTAATTCACTCTTTTAAAATAAATAAGTGTTGTGACATAAAACATGTTTTCGATGATATTTGCTTTAAAAGCTTTTTATCGTTACCTGATCCCCAAGCTAACTAGTAAGACCATTATTTTAGTATATTTTAGTACCAGGCAATTATAATTTTTCTGTTATTTAATTCATTATATGGCGTACGTCATAGACATTCGTTGCATGTGTATAGTTAAATAAAGAAGAGTGAAAGTTACAAACGTTAACAAACAGTTCTTGAGTAGCAGGTGTTTGACAAATTATAAACATTGATGATGGTTTAAATTTTTAGGATATTTAATAATTATTAAATAGCTATTATATTAAAGTTAACGATACAAAAAAAAACGAAAAAAAGTATATATGTTTAAATTACAAATTAAAAAAATAATCATTGAATTTATAGTAGGAGAGCTGGAGTCGAGATTTGGCCGTCCGCCTTTTTAACCACCTATTATTGAACCCCTAAAGTATCTAAATCCAAAGGAGCAGACAGCAGGGTGGATACATAAGTCCGTAAAACGAGGTCAAATAAATCACTTACCTGGAGCTGGTTTTTTAATGGCGCGCTCTTGTATCTCGATAACTATCCGATCAATTTAGACATGTTTTTTTTTTTTCAAGAAAAAAAATTAAGAATTGTTTTATGAACTGCGAACGTCAAGTTTTCTTAGATCCGCGAGCATATTTTATGAACAGCCTCTATTAATATATCGATAAAACTCAATTTTAAAACAAAATTAACAGCTCTAGTAAATTTTTTCATTAAAAGTTATATTACAAAAAAAAAGGATTTTCATAAATGTGTATTTAAAAGCTAATCATTTTTAAAAATTAAAATCATAAAAGTTATTAAAAAGTTTTTCATAAATCATTTAGTTCATAAAAACATTAAATCAATGTTTTCCCATAAATTGTATAAATAAATAAGGATTCTTTATCATCATTCAACAAAAATAACAAAATGTGTTATGTAAAAATTAACGAAGTGGCTCGCAGAGCAAGCGCATTTTTTAATTTAAAAATTAAAAAAAAAATCGAAAAGTTTGTATTAAAAATGATTTTCATTGATATATTGATACGCCATTTACGAATTAAGCACCAAAATTTAAAAATAAACAAAACAAAACCTTACAGGTAAAAATTAATAAAATAGTATCAAGATCCAAGAGCCTACGTATAAAAAAAAGCTCTCCAAATAAGTGGTACATTTGACTTCGTTTTTACTGACTTATGTATCCACCAGCTGTCTTCCCCTTTCGATTTAGACTCCTGAAAGGTTTAATAATAAGTGAGTAAAAAGGCGGACAATCAAGTTCATCCTTGTCAACCACCTCCCTTACCATCCACACACATCTCCGCCGTTTAGGATTTTGTTTGGTATATCAATACCTACTCACCTGACATATTTTTAGGCATATCATCAACGGCGCTCTTTACCTGCAAAAATATGCCACTTTCACCCCTTATAGCCCCTGTATCCACCAGGGTGTTCGCCTTCGCAGAAATGTAACTATTGGCATCAAATAAACACATTATAGTTGGATCCATTTTAAAATGAAAATTCGGCGCCCTTTGAAAAGAAAAAAAAAACATAAAAAGTAGCAAAAAAGATTTGGTTTCAACTGCGGCTGCCTTTGCTTTTTATAATGTGCCGCTTCTCGCACCTGTCTGTAATAATAGACCATATAAAAGCAAAGGCGACGGACAATAAAAATTATACCTTTTTGCTACTTTTATGTTTTTTTTTCTTTTCAAAGGGCACCGAATTTTCATTTTAAAAATGATCTATACAAAAAAGAACCACCATATCATCAATGACGGCTAAATATCGGCCTTATCTCTTGGACCACCAGCTCTTGTCATAGTTTCTAGACTGGTGCAAATATAGCCACTTGAACCACACGAACTTTTTTTAATTTCAAAACAGTTCACAAAGGTTTAAAGGCTAAGTACTAACGAACCGTGGATATCTTAATTGAAGTAACAGAACGAACCTTCAAATGGATCCACAAAGGCTCAATAGCGCGGTACAAAAGTTAAATAACATGGATGAAAAAGTGAGTTTATGCGCTTTGGCACCAGACATAATTTTGAAAACGCGGGGAGTTCGAGTGTGTACAGGACGGACTAAGACTATAGGATGGGTTGACACATTTCTAGTTGGCCAGTTTCGTAATTTTGATGCGATTTGCCATTTAAAATTATTACTTGTAAAACGAAGCCTTTGTAGAAATTTTTAAGTCCTGTCTGGCCATGCCTTTCAAATGCGCACGCTCAAACAATTCTTCCCAGCAATTTATTTATTGCGCTCTAGCATAAAGTTAGCTACAAATGCGATTAGGGATCTAGAAGTTTTATAATCTATGAGTAAGATACAGTTTAATACCACTAAACTTAAATATTTGAAGGAGAACAAAAGACCTCTGCACACAGAATTTTCGACACTTCAAGGATGATGATTTAAATGTGTGGGGTTTATTTTCGTACAAAAAAGTATCAGCATTTCGGTTATACTGTCCAAATTGTTTTAAAAAGAAAAAAAAAACAAAGATACAACATTTTAATAAACTTTCTTCCGATAGGTTATGGGTGGCTCCAGCGTTCTCAATGCCATGATCTACATTCGAGGCAATCGCCACGACTACGACCAATGGGCGCTAGCCGGCAACACCGGTTGGTCCTATGATGAAGTGTTGCCATATTTCCTAAAATCCGAAGACAACAGAAATCCCTATTTAGCAAAAACGCCGTATCATTCCACTGGAGGGTATTTGACCGTTCAAGAGTCACCGTGGAGGACGCCACTCAGCATCGCGTTTCTACAGGCTGGACGAGAATTAGGGTATCAAGTAAGAGATTGTAACGGAAAGTTACAGACGGGGTTTATGTTGTCACAAGGTAAATAGGAACTGTTATCTAATGTAACGTAATGCAATGTTACAAATTTACAGAGAACTGTGAATTTTACTATATTTAAAACAAAAATATCTTTTTGAGAAAAAACTTTGACAGACGATAGTGTATCGAAATTTTATACAAGAATATCTCTGTAAACTCTTTACTTTCAGGATACAGAGCGTTAAATTAAAAGGCGTCAAAATATTTTTTTTTAATGAATTCGATACTTGAAAAGTACATTTATGAAAAACTTACTCACCTATAAAGGCTTTGGTTATAAATAGGATGTGCTTATTTATCAGTAGCGGCTACATTTGATTTTCTATAACTAAATAAAAAAGAAGATTTTTAACTTCTCTACATAAACACATTTTATATTGAACCGTTTTTGGATAAAAACTTTATCAGGTACAGCGAATTACAATACATAATGTTGTCTCTTTTATTCAAAACGGTAAACAATAAATATTATTTTTAAAAAAAATTAAATCGACTGCAAAAAAATTTACTGAAAGTATTGAAATAATATATCTGATATACAGTGTGTCCAAGATATGAATGAACAGCATTGGGATCTCCGAAACGTTTAGAGATAGGTGAATAGTTTAAATTTGGCAAAGTTGCGTATTGAGGAGCTCAATAATATATCGTTGAAAATTAAAGTTAAATTGCGTACTTCCGGAAATATGGCAAAAAAAACTGAAATTTTCGATTTTCGTTTTTATTTTTTTACTAGTTTATTTCAAAAGTTAAAAAAAATTCTAAAAATACATTCTCATTGGAACTTTTTGCGCTTTATGTATTGGTGAAGTTAAAAAATTTCTTACGATGTTTCGTTTTCGTAAACCATCAACTTTATTTTTTTAAATACGGCCCTGAAATTTTTTACAATTTAATTAAATTTACTATTAACAAATATGGAACGCCCCTATAAGAAAGCATGTGCGTTCCTTGCCTAACTCATTGTCTCTTATGGAAAATATTTTTATTTACATTAAAATATCAAGTGTTATACATCATTGTAATTGGGATTAAAAATGTTTTAAAAAAATGCAATAAACAATCATGGGCCTTATTTTAAAAAAAGTTAATGATTGTTTAGCGAAAATGAAACATCGCAAAAAATTTTTAACTTTACCAATAGGTGAAGCGCAAAAAGTTCCAATAAAAATGTATTTTTAGATTTTTTTAAACTTTTGAAATAAACTCGTAAAAAAATAAGAACAAAAATCGGAAATTTCAGTTTTTTCGCCATATTTCTGGAAGGACAAAATATAACTTCAATTTTCCAAGGTATATTATTGAGCTCCCCAATATGCAACTTTGCCAAATTTAAACTAGCCACCTATCACTAACCGTTTCGGAGATCCACATGCTGTTTATTCTTATCTTGGACACAGCATATACACTAAACTAACCAACAAAAACGAAATTAAAGCTAGATACGAAACAAATTGATGGCCTAGAATATTTTAAAGATCGGTGCCAGCAAAGACACCCAATATAAAACACAATCAAAATAGAAAAGAATATTTGATACAAAATAAAGTAAAAAAAAAACATTTTACTTCATAAGCTTTGATTTCCATTTTCTAATAGTTATTAGGTATTTTTCTGTGCAGGCACCGATCTTAAAAAAAGATCCCTAATTTGTTTCGTACCTACTTTTGGTTTCGTTTTTTTTTGGTTTATTTTTTGTAATACTTAATTAATATTATTTAATAATAATGAGTGCAATTTCAATCGATCGTCTGATTTATTTTCAATCGTCGATTTGTTTTTTTAATAACTTTTTATTTTGAAGTCAATTAAAAGTAGTACACTAAGAAATGTATTAGTGTTCTCAATAAAAATGGCATTTTTTTTCATGCTGCATCTCATCAAACTTACTTTTAAATTTATTTTTATAAATCTTGTACCCTATGATGAACTTTTTTAAATAAATAAAAAGAATGGTAAATTTCCTTGGTCTTAAAAACTTTTTAATTAAATTAGAAAACACCATCTTGATGACCTAAAATGAAATGCCCAGTATCTCAAAAGTGAAGCGTTTGCCGACATATTTTTATTGAAAGTTTTTCAAAAAAAAAGGTGTTTTATCAACTTGCAAAGTTTATTATCAAAAAGGACCACCCCTAATTTTTTATTATTAAATTTTTAGGGGGAAAACGTCGGGTTCTGATCCATTTCGCGCTTCTCTCCTTCGCAATCCCCAACCTCCCGTGCCGGTAAAAATTGATAAAAACCAAAATGGCTTATGGCGTGAAGTTCATAAGAAATAATAGACCACATTTCGTTCGAGCAAAAAAGGAGGTTATACTGAGTGCGGGGGCAATTGGAAGTCCTCATATTCTTATGCTAAGTGGGGTAAAAAATGTTTCTTTTAAAGGCCTCAGAGTGCTCAGATCAGTGTCCTGCATAACGAGAGATTTGACGGTTGGTCAGAACGTGTATAGGTCTTAAATCGGTCCGAGAGATCGATATGAGTAACCTATAAGCCATTTGGTCGTAAAAGCGATTGGTCGATTGGTTTGAGCATCTATGGGGACCTTAAGTGTGGTAAACCTACCAAAGTTAAATAAATAATATTACATTTTGATTTATTTTAAGGTTGGGCCTAAAGAACACCTGGAGGAATTTAAAATTCCTGTAATAAGCAATCTAAAAGTGGGACACAATCTTCAAGATCACATAGGCCTAGGAGGGCTTACGTTTATTGTTGATGATCCCATCACCTTTACGAAAACAAGGTAATAAACATTCTACAGGGTGTCCGGGAAAATTTCACGGATATAAAAAAACACGTCAAAAGAAAACTACAAGTTCATAAAAACTTTTTTTGTATGGGCCTTCTCTTCGAAGAGATTGGCTCCCAAAGAGCTTTAATAGAATCAAGTTTTTTAGACATAATTTATGAACCACCAGGTATATGTATGTATACCAATTTTATTTTAATAAGATGTAATTTCATGTAAGACTCTTTAAATTACTATCAAAAAAGTGTTGTGAATTACTAACAGCTACAGAGACGGACTAGCCGTGACATGACCCCCTTTTTACGCCCTGTATTGATAAGAACTTTTTTTACAAACCTTTAACTATTGACTTAAAACTAAATACTTTTTATTCATGTCCATAGTTTTGGAGATAAAAGCATTACATTATACGCTTACTGCTTATAACTTACAGCTGTAGATACACTGAAAATTAAAAAATATTTTTCAGATTTGGATGCCCATATTTCCAAAACTATTAAAGATATACATATCAAATGTAGCATTTTTTTAACATCCTTTAAAGATCTTTTTATTGGTGTTAGAATATACAGGATGTCCCATTTAAGAAATGTAATTTAACCCTTAAACTTATTTCCTAGGTCCGTATTTTCGAAACTATTAAAGATAGACATATCAGATGAAGTATTTTTTAAAGCTCTTTGAAAGATATTTTTTAATGGTGGTACAATATACCTTCCATTTAAAATATGCTATTTTAACACGAAAACACGATTATCAATTGTTTTTTGCATTTTTTAATTTTAAAGGACCTAAAAAACGCTGCTTTTATGCTTATTTAAACAATTTGAGTAATAACAAAGTTATTAATGGCAAACACTAATTTGGATAACACTCTGGGCAAATATTTTTTTTTATAAACTTTACACTTACTATAGTTTAATCAAACAAAATATTAAACAATTTACTGTATTAGGTAATAACAAATATTTTTAGATACCAAACTATGCAAGTCGCCCTTGAATATATCATGCGAGAAAGAGGCCCGATGACGTCACTAGGAGGTGTCGAAGGCTTAGCCTTTGTGAACACAAAGTACGCACCGAAATCTGGTACTTGGCCCGATATCCAATTTCATTTTGCACCCAGTAGCATTAACAGTGATCCAGAACAGGTAACTTAAAACAAAAATCCAACAAAAAATAGTTTAACACTTCCATTGGCAATAGGCCCCTTGCAGATATTTTTGTATTGGCAAAAAATAAACTCTTTATACCTAAATTACACTTTTGCATACATACACAACATATTTGTTAAATACGAAATTTTATAACAGAGTCAAAAAACATTTAAAATTCAAGTATAAAACGTTCGCCCAAAAACGATAATCACGTAACGAGCCGCTAACCACGCATATTCACAATGCCTGGGCGACACAAGGCACTGCGGCTAAGTTCCAATAGTACGCCTCGAATGAGAGCAGGGTGAATACAATACCAAGTGAAGCTAATCCAGATACTGAAATACTCTAAAGTTTATATCAGTGGATAAGTGTAATTTTCATTTCTTAGTTAAAAAAAGTAGAATTCTGTAACCTGTTCATTTTCGTTCGACAAAAATACCTGAACAAAAAATGTATTGCATTGGTTTACAAAGTCAGTAACCGTAGATAGACCAAGAAAAGATATATCGCAGTGGTTTAAAACGGTCGATATCATAGTTACTTACCCGGTGACAATGAACAGATTTTAAAGCTTCAAGCCGTCTTTGTGAAGTTTATTTTTATTTTTTGTGTTAATTGCAATTGACTTTGACGTTGTAATTACCCTCTATATTTAATTGACTAAACTGATTTATCTTAAATCGGGTTAAAGGAACGCGATGGATTTTCTGTTTTTGCTCTGAATGAAACAAAAGAAACGGAGCTAAAAAAGCTAATATTGGAACTCAGCGGACCTTGTGTCATCAGAACCCTTTTCGGTCTGACGTCAAAGGAGGTGGGTAAAATTCGGTCTCTTTTCGCCCATCATATTCGTAAAAATTTAAAGTTTCAATTTGGGCAATTTTATTATATTTGTAATAAGTTTAAATATTTTTATTTACATCCACAATAAATTGGTTAAAAAATCAAAATGGCAAGTAACAAAGAAAAACCTTTTAACTTGCTATTTTTATGGAATTTTTGCCATTTTACACGTTTTTTATTATCTTTTATTTAAATTTATTTATAAAAATATATGTTGGTGCACAAAGCGCATCATATAATTTAAAAAAAAAGATCAAAAAACGTGTAAAATGGCAAAAAATGAATAAAAAGAGCAAGTTTAAAGGTTTTTTTTGTACTTGCCATTTTAAATTTTTTATCAATTCATTGTGGATGAAAATAAAGCTACTAGACTTATTATAAATATAATAAAATGGCCTAAATTAAAACTTTGAATTTTCACGAATATGATGGGCGAAAAAAGGCCGAATTTTACCCATCTTCTTTAAAAGGGCCAGACGTGATCTTTGAATCGTAGTTACGCCGAAGCTATTTTTTCTTAAATAAAAAAATGAGCAAATGGTTCTTTAATAGGCAAAGGAAGAGATTTGACGTATTTTTAAATCAAAATAAATTTTATGGAAGGGGTCCATTATAAAATCCTATTTGTTGACTTGTAAACTAATGATGTTGTAAGATGTTTTAAACAAATCAAATTATATTTAAGAATATGTTTTTTTTTCACCAGGTACGCAAAATAACAGGTCTCCGCGACAGCATCTACAACACAGTCTACAAGCCGCTCAAAAATGCAGAGACCTGGACAATTCTACCTCTACTGTTACGACCAAGAAGCTCCGGTTGGATCAGACTTAAATCTAAGGACCCCAACGTGTATCCAGACATTATTCCAAATTACTTTACCCATAGAGAAGACGTCCAAGTGCTCACAGAAGGAATAAGAATAGCCTTAAATGTTTCAGCTACAAAAGCTTTTCAGAGATTCGGCTCCAGACCGCACATGGTGCCGTTCCCGGGCTGTAGGCAGTACGAATTTGACACGGACGAGTACTGGGAGTGTAGCATAAGGCATTTTACCTTTACAATTTACCATCCGACATCTACATGCAAAATGGGAACTGCCACAGATCCGGATTCAGTTGTAGACCCCAGGTTGAGGGTTTATGGGGTAGGGAGGCTCAGGGTGGTAGACGCCTCGATTATGCCAAACATCGTGAGTGGAAACACGAATGCTCCAACGATTATGATTGGTGAGAAGGCCAGTGATATGATTAAGGAGGACTGGGATATAAGAGTTATGTAGACATTATCGCTGCATCTTATATGGTTCTATATGATGATGTAGCATACAAAAAAGCGATAATTTATAAAAATCCGCAAAAAAAAGTGTACGGCTTTCAAAAATCTGTCAGGATAAATCTTTTATTTAAAATATTTTTTGTGATTAAAAAGATTTATGTTTTAATGATACTAGTCATATATAAATACACCCACATCTGTACTTTCTCCATAAGATTGTAAATAGTTATTATATAATAAATGTAAATAAATTTAAATAAATAGGTTGTAAATAAGATTTATTTTTTAAATGTGTATGATAGTTAAATGCTTTATTTAAAAGTAGTAGAAAGTATTACTACACCCAGTAAGAATTTTTGTAATTCTGGTAAATAAAATTGCCATTTTTATTAGAGTCTGTTCTATTTCTGGTTGTCCATTCCCTCATCTTCACAAAGTTAATATTATGTGAATCCTACTACACGCAGAGGTGTTTGTATTCCTTCAAATCTGTAATTCCCAAGTTAATAAACTTCCTCTTATTTCACTTAAGGCAGTCAGGTTACATTAGTACTTGACAACCATTTTCGTGTAATAAATTAAACAACAGCATTTTATAAATATATAAAGACCTTTTTTTCTGCCTTTTTTTACTGTAGGATATTCTTAGTGACACCTTTAGTATTATTTATATGTATATAGAAAAATAAATGATTAC
The DNA here is from genome assembly GCA_019359885.1 of Listronotus oregonensis. NCBI lineage: Eukaryota > Metazoa > Arthropoda > Insecta > Coleoptera > Curculionidae > Listronotus > Listronotus oregonensis. The sequence continues at coordinate 62,508 of JAHBCN010000121.1, read as the reverse complement.
AAAATTTGTAGCTCTTGTTTCTGTTCGGAGTTGCGTTTCTGACACCTGGTCCCTACTTAATTTGATTTTTTACATGGACCTATTACAGTTGCTCTAAAAAAACTTGTCCTACAGTTTTTGTAAACGGTTACATTCAACTATGATTTTCACAAAGTAAAAATTTGCGATAATATTACTTTATATTTTTTAACCACAATTACATCTAATTTCGTTATTAGCCTAAGCTAAACGCAAAATATTATATTTTTGCATCGAGGGGTTATTGAGTTAAAGCAAATAGATATACCCTTTTTTAAGATATTTTTTGAACTAAGCACAACTAAGGGTTTGTTTTTTCTCTCTAATATTATGCCTAAGTAATATGAAAATATTATATTTCGTTTTAAAATTGAATTAATATAAAACTTTTTTAAAACGGTTCTCATTGTTTTCAAGCCTAGAAAAAAACCTAAGCTAAATTAAAAAATATGAATTTTTGTCAAGTAGTGATTTTTTTTTATAATTAGGTACAATATTTCTCCCATTCGAGAAAAAAGTTAAAGATCCTGATCTTTCAAGAGATTAAATGTTGCAACTCCTCAGGAATTAGATCGTTTCAATACCCTTAACTCTAAACATTATATAGCGCCCATTTTAATTCGGGAGTGACAAAAGTAAAAGAACTAAACCAAAACGTATCACCTCAGTTCAAAAAGTCAGTAACCATTGTTACTAGGGTGGAGCCTGACATACAGAGAGTTGTATAACGTTAGAACAAAATATTTTCATAAAAAACAAAAAGGAATTTAGGGTCTTTCACCGCCCTACCACTTTTATTATTTGTTCCATTTGACGCACATGTGGCGGTGGAAAAATAGGTCTGATCAATTTTGCTATTAAACATTCATATTTACATTTAGTGTAATAAACATTTTCTTAGGTCAGAAATTTTTGTTTGAAAATTTCTGAAAAATTAGCCTTCTCTCTCCAATGAATCAAGTAACAGATAATTGGCAAGTTGTTGTTACTTGATTCAATGGAGAGCAGAGGCTAATTTTTACAAATTTAATAAAACCAACAATTTCTGACCTTAGAAAATGTTTATTACACTAACGGCCGAGTGATGATCGCGTTGTTAAATTTAGCAATGGACTTAGCAATTGTTAAAAGTTAATAACGGTTTAGAATGTTTAACAAAACGTCATTGTCAGTGTTATTCAATGATTTTAGTAGGCAACCTGTCAAAATCTGACATTTTGTAAAACATTCTAAACCGTTGTTAACTTTTAACACTTGCTAAGTCTATTGCTAAATTTAACAACGCGATCATCACTCGGTCGTAAATGTAACTAATACTGTTTAATAGCAATATTGATCAGACCTTTTTTTCAACAAATAATAAAAATGGTGAAAGCACTTTACAAATTCCTTTTTTTTTATGAAAATATTTTGTTCTAACCTTATACAACTTTTTGTATGTCAGACGTAACTAAAAATTCGCTTTACCCTAATGGTTACAAACGCAATTAACCAATGTAAATATTTGGTTTCTCTGTTGTTTTTGCTTACGGCATTCGCAAATTATGACCCGTTTACAGATAAATCGATTTTAATTAACATTTTCAGAATGTCAATGCCTTAAAACCGCAAGTTCTTTTAACTTCCTTGTTATTAAATTTATAAACACTTTTTGTCTACACTGGCATTACTAGATTGTTACACTTTAATCCTTTTCAAAATCAATGTCTATTCTTAGAGGTATTTACAGCCACAGCTATCGCATTTTCATCGGCTTCGCTGAAGAGAAAGTGGTCGATACTATTCTTTAAGACGCCTTGAGCGGAGAGCGCAACCTGACCATGAAGGTGCTATTGTACGGGGAGAACTCCAAACAATACCAATAATAATAATAATAATAATACCAGAGATGTTGGAATGGAGTTTGGCCTCGACAAGTGTGCAAAACTTAAGCTAGGGAAGGGCCGGTACGGGAAGGATTTAGAAGCTGAACAGCTTGCCGATAGCGCGCTACCCCGCCCTCTACAAAACAACGAGAATTATCGATATTTAAGAACCAATCAAAACAGGACACAAAATGTTAGAGCTGTGAAAACCGAGCTTAGGAGCAATTACAGGCGACGTTTACGGAGAATTTGGGAATCCGAATTATCTGGAATAAATAAGTCCTTGCTACTAACATGCTAGCAGTCCCTGTATTGAAGAACTGCGCGAGCTGGACATCGGCACACGAAAAATGATGCATCTTCACCGTAGCATCCATCCGCGCTCATCAACATCCCGTATTTACCACCCACGCCACCATGGAGGTCGTGGCCTTTTAAGGTTGTTTTGTTTGTTGGCTAGTTTTGAGTTTTGCTTGTCAAGTTGCCAATAGTACTGATCCACTGATGCAACTAGTAAGAGCACACGAAATAGCTAATGTTGGAACATTTCTATTTAAAGCAGCTGAGCAAGCAGCGGAGAAATTCGGTCTCAATCACTTATAACACTTGAGTCTAAAGCCGTAAGAACTGCAGTTAAAAGAGCAGAACAGCAGATGCTCTTAGAATATCACATTAATAAGCCGCAACGCGGAGTATTTTACCGAAACATAGAAAGACTTAATCTATCTCGAATCCTCACGTTTGGGTTTTTAAATTCTGCTGAGCTCAAGTCTGAGACCGAGGGTTTCCTACTAGCATGCCAGGATAAGGTGATAAACACATTGGTATACCGAAGTCAGTTTTCTAACATTTCTGATACTGCTTGTCGAGCCTGTCGACAGCAACCCGAAAGAATTATGCACTTATTGTCAGCTTGTCCAGTGCATGCTGTTAGTGGTTACATCCAACGACATAACGATGCACTTCGGGTACTTTATTATCACCTTAGACATTATTAGGGCATCGATGAAACAGCAATTCTGCCATTTGCTCCCGGCGATATCGAGGCAGTAGTGGAAAATGACAACTGTCGCATATATTGGAATTATGCATTCCCAACTACGCATCAAATTGGCGCCAATAAACCTGATACCGTTCTTTTTAATAAAAGGAACAACTCTATGTATGTGCTTGAGTTCTCTGCCCCAGCGGAAATTAACAACGATATAAAGGAACGAGAGAAACGAGCCAAATATTAGGATCTTCTTGGCGAACTTCGGAGGCTCTATCCGGAATATAACGTGCAATTGGATGTGCTGATTGTCGGGGTTTTGGGGGGCATAAAAAAAAATGTGTTGGAGGAGCTGAAGTGTATTCCCACATGTCAACATTTACCCGAACAACTGGTGATGAAAATGCCTTCCGCATGACGCCCTATGGGGTCGAAGCCATGGGATACGTCATGTCGGATCTTTGTAAATAATAATAATAATAATAATAATAATAACAGAAATATGGAAAAAACTATAACTTTTTTCTTAGTCTTAGTTATACGCTTAAACAATGGTAAGGAGAAAATGGTTTACTACGTAAACATTTTAGGGGTAAACCTAAGGCTAAGAAATTTAATTCCAAGTGCTCTTCTATGAACCTTGGTAGACTTTCTGACAATAGGGTAGCTACATAGCTTCGAAATATATTTTTAAACAATAATACTAAATAAAATACTAGTAAAAAAAGAAAACGCCTGTAATAAATGATCCTATTATCTGGTATAAAGAAGACTGAAAATTTAGGTTGGGTTTATAAATCACAAATTTATTTGGTGTTTTCTTCAGTGTTATTGAAAATTATTTTTTACGCGTTTTAAAGTGATTTTAATTCTACAATTTTCACTTTAATTAAGCCCGTCGTGTAATATTCTTAGGTTGTCTTTTTTTAGTACTTTTTATCGATTAGTTATGATCAAATTTATATAAAAAAAAAACGATTGGTTATAAGTATCTCTGCTTTTTCTTTAATAAGCAGCATTGCTGCTACAAAATCGTGAAGAGGCTAATGAACAGAAATCAGTACAGGAAATGAGCCATGGAAACCTAAATTTGAAGCATTAATACTTCAATCCGTTTATTTAAAAATTTGTTTTCACAACGTTTCGCTGAAATCACATTCGGCATTTTCAAGTGATGTTGTTCGCTCTGCGTCTCGACTTGAACTCAAGTTCAAGTCGAGACGCAGACGCAATATAAATATGAAGTCTCTTCTGCCTTTGTTCAAATAATTAAATTAAACTAATAAGGCATTTCCATATTGTTGATATCCCTCGTATCGCCTTAACATTTATATTCTGCAAAAGCGATCGAGCAAAGCGTATGTAAGTAAGGCCAATTTCACCTTTTACCAATCGCAACGAGTACGCTTCCCGATGCACGTATGCCAAGGTTTTCTTTTACCGCGCGGTTATGTCAGAGGCGTTACGTAATTTTGGCAAATCATTGTTATTGGATGGTGATGATTTAATATTAATTAGCGCAGAAAAGCTAACTATTATGCATTAATATAAGAAAAGAATGTATGTATAAGGCAATGACCTGCTTTATTCTAAAAATATAGTTTTATTTCGCATTATCGTAGTAATAAGATTTTCATTGACCCAGATTACTTCTGCCGAAAATCAGTAATGTTGTTTTATCTTATTAGTGACCCAAGACCAACATAGAAACTTTTCAGTCTTGGCTGGATTTCTATTACTGATATTTTGTGCCTTCTGCCTTGAAAAATTTACCTTGTCTAATTTTTTCTTTATCAATGCTGAAAAAGATAAGCGAACAGCTCCAAACACACCTCAAATATTTGCATTTTGACTGATCATTTAATCATATATAATCTTAAACTTTCCATTGGAACCCCCAAATTTTCAATAAACTGTTTTTTAGACTTCTGAAACACATTTACGTCCAATCTCAGAACGATGCCTATATATAAAAAAGTTTCACGTTTCAAAAAAAAGTTTCTCACTAGAGTGAAAAACCAAAATTCTAAACTTGTTAAGCATGAAAAGTAAAAACCACAGTTTAAAATTTATTTTTTACAATTGTTATAAATATTAATATAACAAATATGAATTAAAAAATTATATTAACATATTATAACAAATATAAATCGACTTCAACCTGGAATCGAACTCAAAAAAATATTTTTGATAACCTTTTGAAACAGATAATCAGAAATATATAAAGTCAAAAACCCTTTCAGAAATGTTTAAACTCTGCCGAAAATTTAAGAAAAAAATATTATGTAACAAGTTTTTCAATAGTATGTAACCTCTCTTTTAGGATTTTTTTTTATTTAAACAACTCTGCTACTTCTGTACGGGGTCATTCAACGAGAACTGAACAGGTTCATATTTGTGACTTTCCTCATATTGAAAAAAATTGAAAATAGACATATTGTCTATTTTTTCCATATAATTTCGAAAAACACTTTACAGAAGACACAAATATAACTACAATGCTAAATAAGGTGTGCACGATTTGTTAAAAATCGAAAAAATGAAGGTTTTAGGCTGGATTGGTGACATGGGTTAAAAAATGTATAATCAACTATTGCGCAAAAGGTTCATTTTCCAGCCTCAACTGAAAATCGCAATCGATAAATGTCAAAAATAAGTTTTGATCACGCGTTTTGTTTCACATTCTAGAGTGAGAGTTATGCGAGTCTTAGTCTCGAATTCTAAATTTTGTCAAATGGAAAAATTGGCAACAGTGTAAATGTGGATAATTGAACGGAAAAAAGTTCTTAAAAAAGCAAACATAACCTATAACATTTCAATCGTTTAACGGTGATTTCGTGGATATGTCTATTTCAAAATCAGAAAGATAGACTACAATATTGTAGTGGAGCTCAGAAAAATGAACTAGCAGAGTTTGTCAAAGTCGATAAAAGTCTCTTAAGGGGAAACCTTTCTTTATTCTTAATATTTAACGACACCAAAAAAAGTAGATTAATATTGCTTTCAAAAATTCCAGGCGGAGAGAAAACCTGGAAGCTATGGCGAAATAAAGAAATATAATAAAATGTAATACCCTTAATACTTTATAGACAACAGTACTACTAAATATAGAAGATCTTTTTATGTACAGATCCAATGTAATGTATAACTTCATAAAAAATCAAATTTTATTGAAGTGTACAAACACTTTGTACTTTATATCTAATATGTATTGCTCAATGTACAAAAAATTAACCAGATTACTAACATTTGTACTTTCCTATAAACATGGTGTTCGACTCATGAGTAGTCATACGTAAACCTGAGATAGGTGGGGCCGTCTGCTATGCGGTCCACCCAGATATGAATTTTTTGTTAATTTTTTATTTTTATTTTTTTAAATTTTCAATTTTCAGATTTTAAACTGAATTAACTTTTGGAAAAATCATGAAACTGACAACATTTTTATTTTATGTTAATCTAGACCAATACTAGAATCATACAAATTTAATTGTTGGGGCCCATGACAGCCACAAAGGAAAATCCGGGCCCTCAAACCACAAAAAGAGGTACTTGTAAAAAAATGCCCACCTTGATAAAGTTGACAAATAACTCTTGCTGTTTTTAAGTAAATTGTGGTTCTTGCATATCGTTCGAAAGGGCATGAATAAGATGTTTTTGAGTAATCAAAAATACTCGATCATTTCTAGTTTTTTTTTTTTTAATGCAATGCAAAATTGGCTCTAAGAATTATTTTTTACCTCTTTTTGTGGTTTAAGGGCCCGTAGTTTTTTTGTGGCTGTCATGGGCCCCAAATTACATTTGTCTAAGAATTTGATTAATATAAAAAAATGTTTGGATTTTGGTAATATTTGGATTATACTAATATACAAAACCCAAAATTTTTTATATTCAGATTTTAGGGGCTAGTAAAATAAATGGGTGGACCCATTTTTAAGGACAGAGGTCATCTATCTTAAAAATTTTACGTTTTTTATAATCATGTGCCATCTGTTATTTTCGATTTTTTGATAAACCTAAATTAAGTAAAAATTTTTCGAAAACCCAATTTGTTTAATAAACGATAAAATTTTGTTTTAAAATGGTGGCTAGTTACACAAGGCGAACCAAAAACCAAATGCTCCCTTCCCCCTAGGTTAAAAAATGTCTTATGAAATGTTACGTTTGGAAAGTAAAATTGTCTTTTAAACCAAGAATAAGTACCCGAAATACCCAAAGTGTGGTTGCAATTCGTGTTCGGAACTTTTGACGGGATGGCTAAAGGTTTTCCGCAAAATCTTTCCATATTTCAATTGAAAATTTTGGGTTTGTAAAGAACCTCGAAATCACAGAATGGCCTAATTTTTGCCCCTATTTCGAAAAACGGAAATGCAAAACTAAGCGTAGCATTCTATCCCAATGCAGTCTGCAATGCGACCAGTACCCATGACAATTCATTCCCATTCCCCAACCACCGAGAGTTACACGCTTGATTGGAATCAGACTCTCGAAGTACTTCGCCAGAAGCCGGACCAATTATCCCTAGTTCCAGATTTGCCCGATACACCTCATTTAATCACTCAATGAATTGAATGACCTTGTTCGTGACTTGGACCTCCCGAAAACAAAAAAACGGAACTTCTCGGATCCCGCCTGCAGCAGTGGAACCTCTTGGAAAAAGGGTTAAGGTGTCCATCTACAGAAAAAGGGAATCTACCCCACAAATTTTTGCAGCGGACGGTGATTTAGTATTTTGCCATGATATTCCTGGCCTAATGGTCGAACTGAACTTTCCATATACGCCCGATAAATGGAGACTATTCATAGATTCGTCTAAAACAAGTCTAAAAACTGTTTTACTTTATAATGAAATGAACATCCATCCCCTTCCTATAGCTCATTCGGTAAATATGAAGAAACATATGACAATCTGAAGATGATACTCAGATGTATAAAGTACGAAGATCACAAATGGAATATATCAGATTTGAAAGTGGTAGCGTTATTGACAGGACTGATCAGGGTACACAAAAAATCGCGCTTTTGTGTGAAATGGGACAGCCGTGCAAGAGACAAACATTATAAAATAAAGGTTTGGCCTCCACGTGAAAAAATAGGTTGGAGTTAAAAATTTGACCCGAGAACCGTTAGTTCAGAAAGAAAAAATATATTTACCTCCACTTCACATAAGGTAGGATTGATCAAAAATTTTGTAAAAGATGGGTAAAAAGGAAAAGCTTTCAACTATTTAAAGAAATTTCCACGTATAAGTGAAGCCAAAATTAAGAAGGAATTTTTGTTGGTCCCCAAATTAGGCAACTCTTTAAAAAATGCCAACTTCACGGAATTTTAAGTGACCATGAAAGAGGGCATGGAATGCATTTGAAAGTGTTTGCAAAAATTTTCTTGGGAAAAACCAAGTCAGAAAATTATCGTGAACTCGTGGAAGAACCTCACGGCCTATCATATTTTAAAATGCAACATGTCCCTAAAACTTCACTTTCTCCATTCCCATTTGGGTTTTTTCCGAAAATCTAGGAGCTATATCGGACGAGCAGGGGAACGATTTCCAAGACATCGCATCGATAGAAAAAGATTACGGAAAGTGGAGCCCGAATATGTTAGCCGACTATTGCTGGACCCTAATACGAGACACATCCAGTCTTTCTTATAAAAGGGAAAAAGTTCAAGGAAATGAATATTAAAAAAAATAACACTTGAAAATGTTTATACTGAACATAAATTAACTGTTACTAAAATGTATATACCTTTTTTTTTTTTAAAAATAAATCAGTATTAAAGTGAGTTTTATTGAATTTTGCTTAATATCAAAACATGTGTCTCTCCCCCATTATTGGGAAAGGGTGATATCGAAAATCTGAAGCCAGATCTGGGTTCAGCAGGCCAAAAAAATATAAAATCCAGCCACAATCATTCGAGGAGGCAAAAAAGTTTTAAAAGTTGGTCAGTGTTATTAAATTTGTATGATTTTAGTATTAGTTTAGATTAAAATATAATAAAAATGTTGGCAGTTTTATGGTTTTTCCAAAAGTTTCATTAGTTTAAAATTCGAAAATTAAAAATTTTGCAAAAAAAAAATTAAAAAATTCCAAAAAAATTTATTAGGGTCCAGATCAAAATATCTGGGTGGACCGCATAGCAGACGGTCCCATCTATCTTAGATTTACGTATGTCTACTCATGTGCCGAACACCATGTATATATTGGTCGATTTTGTGTATAAAACTAAATTAATGTAATAAACTGTGTATCGATAATTACCGACATTTTTTTACAATAAACAAAACAATCTTTTAAAAAAGGTAGGCTAGTTACAACAATCATGAACGAAAAAATTCTCAAATGGCTCCTACCCACTGGTTGCCACTGGAAAAAATGTCGTATAGAAAATGTCAAAAATGACGTTCGAGAATTCAAAAATTGTCCTATTTAATCCTTTTATTCCAGTAACTGAAGTACTGAAAGTACCCAAAGTATATGTAGAGTTTTCATTTGTGGCGCAATTCTTAGGTCTTCGCGGATACTTTTGAGCGAGAAAAAAATGATTACGATTCCGACCTGGGAACCCGCTGAAAATGGCCCCCCAAAGTCCCAAAAATGTGTTTCCCGCAAATATCTGCCAAAATATGCGAATTAGAAAATTTTTGTTTAGACAAAAAATAAAGATCACCTCGAAATCTACAAAAATGGCCCCTACCATTTTTTTTTCGCAACACCAATATTTTTCGCAAAAACGTCGAAAAATCCATAACATTCCACACTGGACATGCAGATAGAAAAACAATTTTTTATCAAAACGCAAGAAAGATGTTAAAGAAAATTTTCTGGGATCATTGAACACTTGCTAAGGTCTCATTATAAAAAAGAAATGTTAATAACAAACCATTTTTTCAAAATATTGTGAAAAAAAAACTTTGACCGCTTTTTTTAATATTCTAGAAAAATCAGAATGGACCCAAACTGATATAAAATAATAGGTACGGGGGTTTTTCCCATTCCGATGAACTTTAAATGATTAAAAAATGTACATTAATGCCCGAGTAATGGAACAATTCGTCCGCCCGCTTAAAAGTGAATTCATGAAGATAGCGGGATTCTAGCGGTAGAGAGGCATCTGAAATGAGAGAACATTTGGGTCCCCATCTCGAAAACTATTGACTATTCGAAAAAAATTATAAAAACCATTTTTGAAGATTATAAGGCGATCTTCATTTTTTGTCTAAACAAAAATTTTCCAATTCGCATATTTTGGCAGATATTAGCGGGAAACTAATTTTTCGGGCCTTGAGGGGCCATTTTCAGTCCTTGTTAATGTTGATAAACTTTTTTCGCTCGAAAGCATCCCCGAAGACCTAAGAATTGCGCCACAAGGGAAAACTGTACAGATTTATTTACAGCTTTGTCCTTTCATTAACTGGACTATTTTTGGATATCACTAACATTATTTTTAATTTTGAAATTATTACTTTAACCATTTAAGAGTTACTTTATATTATTCGAAATATTTTTCGCTAAAATATTTATTTATGATTTTGTCTTAAAAATTGTGAAATATATCTGTATTTGAATACACATAAATTGTATGACGTAAAAACGTTCTTGAAAATAAATCACGTAAATATGACCACATTTTTGGATCTATACAAATAATCTCATGGACGTGATAGGCATGAAATTTTAATTAAAAATTGGGTGAAAGTATTACAAATTTAGAAAATTAATGTAATTTATTGCTTTACAAGAAATACAGCATTGTCCATATGTCGCTTTTGTTTTTTCTTTTGTTTTTAAGCCTATTAAAACTTATATATTAAATGGATAGTAAATTTTAACAAATTATTGCGTCGAGCTGAGATTAACATACCAAATATCATTCCATTTCATAATTTCGTCACTTCTCAAATTATTAAACATTTTTGAAAAAAAATCTCTGCCCTTATTTATTTATTTTGATATTTACGACAGCCCACAAAGGCTTGATGCCCAAGAACTAGCGTACCGTGGGTGCTAGGCTTTGTGATATTAACCCATTTCCCTTAATGTTGTCCAAGCACTAAAACATGCAGTTATTGCATTTCACAGCACCTTTAAGACAACGCGTCAGTTTCACCCGAATCACTTGCGGGACACGCAGAGACTCTGTCCACTATGCTAACTGATAAAACTTTAAACATTTTACTCTATGAACAGGGTTATTCAACGAGGGCTGAACAGGGTCATAATGGCTTTCCTCATATTAAAAAAAATATGGGAAATAGCTATCTTGAACATTTTCTTTCCGTAGAATTTTGAATAACACCAAAAAATGGATCTGAGTTAAACCAATAAAGATACAACATTAAATTAACATTTTCTTACACTATATTTATTAGTGCACTTTTAAAAGTATCCTATTTTTTTGATGCGTTAAAAGAAAAATAATTTATTATTTATTTTAAATAATAACAAAATTAACTTAAGTAATATTTTGCGATTTAAATTAGGAAATAAAAAAGGGTAGCATAAAATACTTGCAATGTCAAAGCCAAAAGACAACATTTTATCAAAGTCTAGCGTCTATTACTTCTTTTGATACATTTTTAAATATAATTTTTTGTTAATAAAAATAAATACGGTATTGTATTAAAAAGTATCGGAAATAAAAACGTAATTAAAAAAAAACTATAAATCGACTTAAAAAAATACTATAAATAGCAAATATTTTTTATTTATACACTAAATAAACCAACAAAAACGAAATTAAAAGAAAGTATGAAACAAGAAATACATTCGCCCTGTGCGCTTTGTCCACCGTTTTATGCAAATATCATCATTTTAAATAGTAGGGGAAATTCCACAAATAACCATATTTTATTATCACATTGGCAACACTGTTACATGCAATCTTCCACGAGGTAACCTTGGTAACCCCATACACTTCAAAAAAACAATGGATCACATTGTTGCCATTTACCGAAAACTTTCCCTAAATGCTATTTAAGTCAGAAACCTTATACGGCAAACAATTACAACACATACCACAAAACTTGCGTTAATTTAAAACGTGACTATTTTTAAAATCTCTTACTCCTTTGGACTAAGAGGGAATACATTCGCCCCAAGACAGTCCCAAAAGATGAAACAAACTTTCCAAATTACCAATCATAACATTAAAACATTTTTTTTTATACACTTAATTTAGCGTTTGTAAATATTTTATCATTTGTTACAAAAATATACAATCATTTTCAAATATCTAAATTGCTGTACACCTAATTTTCTTAAATTCCTTTTATTAAGAAAATTTTTAAAAATCGGTGTATTACATAAAAATTAAAAAACAATTTTAAATTTAAAGCAAGAAAGGGGATAGAAAAGCATATTTACCAAAACATGTTTTAAGTCAGATATACATTAAACATCTTGTATATTAGATGCACAAAAGCACTAAATCCTCTTCTTCTAGTTTAAATTTTTAAGTTTTTAAAAATCCTGTCTTTATACTAAATCTCTAAATTTTTGATGATTTTTGTAATACCCTGTATAATGTACAAAAAAGTCCAACTTATTTACCTTTTACACATATTGTATAATTTATAATGACAAACAGGAAGTAACCAATCAATTTTTGGTGACTTTTGTAATACCCTGTATAATGTATAGGCAAACCTAATTTATTTAACTTCTCAAACACACTGTATAATATTTATAATTAAAAAAATAAAATATTTATGCCAAAACACATATAAAAATCAAGCATTTTAAATCTACAACTATGTAATACCCTGTATAATGTATAAAAAAGTCAAACTTGTTTACCTTTTTACACACTCTGTATAATTTATAATTAAAAACAGAAGTTACCAAACCCAATTTTTGTGATTTTGTAATACCCTGTATAATGATAGCAACTTATTTCTTTTTACACACTTTGAAATTTATTAAAAAATAACAAATTTTATGATTTGTAACACACTGTATAATGATAGAAACCATTTTTAACTTCTAAACACACTGTATAATATTTATATTTAAAAAAAGCAATATTCATGTTTCAAACACACATATAAAAATCCACATTTTAAATCTGCAACTTTATAATACCCTGTATAATGTATAAAAAGCCAACTTATTTAACCTTTACGCATACTGTATAATTTATAATTAAAAAACAAAAAGTAACCAACCAATTTTTGGTGATTTTTGTAATACCCTGTATAATGTATAAAATAGCCAACTTATTTACCTTTTTACACACCTGTATAATTTATAATAAAAAACAGAAAGTAACCAACCAATTTTTGATGATTTTTGAATACCCTGTATAATGTATGGGAAGCCTAATTTATTTAACTTCTCAACACACTGTATAATATTTATATTGAAAAAATAAAATATTCATGTTTGCCAACACACTATAAAAATCCAGCATTTTAAATCTCAACTTTAATACCCTGTATAATGTATAAAAAAGGCCAACCTATTTACCTTTTACAACTGTATAATTATAATTAAAAACAAAATAACCATTTTGGGATTTTAATACCTGTATAATAAAAATTCCACTTTTAACCTTTTAATAAATACCTGTTATAAAAATATTTTACTTAATTATAATATAAATACCAACAATTTTTAAAGTGTATTTTTTAAACCCTGTATATATAAAAGTAAATTTACTTTTTACAACTTATAATTTAAAAAAGAAAGAACAACTTTTGTGATTTTGTAATCCTGTATAATTGAAGCCAATTTATTTAACTTAAACACACTGTATATATTATATTTAAAAAAAAAATATTCATGTTTGCAAAACGTAAAAATCAGCATTTAAATCTCAACTTTTAATACCCTGTATGTAAAAAAAATATTTAACTTTTACCATCTGTATAATTTAAATTAAAAACAAAAGTACCAAAATTTTTGTATTTTTTAATACCCTGTATATTATAAATATAAATATTACCTTACCTGTACATTATCAAAAACCAATTTTAATATTTTTAATCCCTATGTTGGGTAACCAAATTTAATTCTAAAACACTTAAATATTTTATTTAATAAATAAATTGTTTAAAACGTATAAATCCAATTTAATTTTTAATACTGTAATAAACACTATTTATAATGTATAAAAAAAGTTAACTTTATTTACTTTATATAATACATTTATTCACTGTATAATTATAATTAAAAACAAAATAACCATTTTGAATATAAATAAAACCTGATAATATATACATCCTTATATACAAAATCTCTAATTTTAATAAAAAACAGATAAAAAATTTTTTTTTAATACCCTGTATAATTATAAAAACCTTATTTATTTACTTTAAAACCTGTATATTATAATTTAAAAATAAAAATGAGAGTACCATACCAGTACAAAACCAATTTTACCACAATGTTTACCCTAATGTTGGCAATATACCCAAACATCTGTATATTAAATTAAACACAAAACCCATTTTTTAAATATTTTAAATGTTTAAAAATCCCTCTTATTTAAATCTTCAACTTTTTGATATTTTGTAATACTGTAAGAAGCCTAATTTATTTAACTTCTCAAACACACTGTATAATATTTATATTAAAAAATAAAATATTCATGTTTGCCAAACACTATAAAAATCCGATTTAAATTACAACTTATATACCCTGTATAATGTATAAAAAAAAGGAAACCTTATAATTACTTATACCATACTGTATAATTTATAATTAAAAACAAAAAGTAACCAACCAATTTTTGGTGATTTTTTAATACCCTGTATAATGTATAAAATACCAAGCTTATTACCTTTTTACCACATTGTATAATTTTAATCAAAAACACGAATTAAACCAAACCAAATTTTTGATGATTTTTGTAATACCCTGTATAATGTAGGTAAACCTAATTTATTTAACTTCTCAAACACATGTAAATATTTATATTTAAAAATAAAATATTCATGTTTGCCAAACACATATAAAAATCCACCATTTTAAATCTACAACTTTGTAATACCCTGTATAATATATGAAAAAGTGCAACTTATTTACCCTTTTACACACACTGTATAATTACTAATTAATAAACGGAAAATAACCGTGTTTGCAAAAACAAAAATAATAAACCCTCGCATAATATCATACATCCTGTATAATACTAAAATCTCCCCACTTCGTTTAATAAAATACCCTGTATAATACATAAAATACACTTATTATAAATATCAAATAAATAATTAAAAACCGGAAAGCAACCGTGTTTGTAAAAAAAATAATAAACCCTCGGATAATATCATACATCCTGCATCTCAGACAACTCGGTAGAGCAAGCAAGCGACAATGTCGTCGGGGCGCCGCGTCTCTCTAGTGGGCGAGAGGCGGAGAGTACCATATACCAAGTACCAACATCCGCCGTGTAATATCATATAGATCATCCTAACACTAGAGGTTTTGATAGCCGCAGGGCATTTTACGCAAAAATTTATCAATTTTGATCGTTCCTCGTAAATGTCCCTTGCAGACTTTCTTAGCGAGATTTTGGACTAAAATACGGCACAGTTTCGCGTAAAATTGTGCATAGGGTCCTGAAAAATTCCAAATTTTCCGATCCAAGTATAATTTTCCACCTGTAAACCGTATTTTTTTAGATATTACAAAAAATAAAATCCAACTGACAGATCGTTTTTTCTCGATTATTTTTAAACGTGCCTCGTATAAATTCAACGCGGGGGGAAAAAAACACTATCGAAACCGGTGGTCACAGCCCCCTTATGTAAAATCAATAGATGAAAAAAGTCGCGATTTTTGGGCAAATATGTGTAATTTTTTTTTAAACCGTGTTTTTTACCCATTTCCAAGTGTCGTAGAAAAAAATGGTAAATACATTCTTGAAAGGCAATTAGGCGATCTAAATGATGGCGCAAAGGTTATTTAATTAAATTTAAAAACAAAACGGCAATCTACGATCAAAGTCGACACTTTTTGCGTGAATTTTAAAAATTCATATCTCCGAAAGTATTTACTTAAACGACTTGAATTTTGAATATGTTTTAAAGCAAATATAGGACAATATGCCAGAATTATTTTAGAATTTTAGCTTTAATAGTTTTTCCGTAATAAAAAATAATGTGTAAAAATGTCCGTTTTTTCGAAAAAAATCGAAAATTTTCAAGCCTTATAAAACACCCTGTAAAAATAGTACGAGCAAGTTGTATATCTATAATGATAGAGTTTGGTGCAAGGAATACGATATCATATTTATTTTCTCGATTTGAGGTCACATTTTCGAGAAAAAAATTAAAAACATGGCAAAATGGGACGAAAACGTGACATGATTTTTATTTTAAAAAATTTCTCCTAGATGAGGGCATTTTTTAAACAGAGGACCATTTGGGCACTTTGTGTCCTAAAGTGGGTCTTTCATAATCTACCGACCGCAAGTCGATCGGAAGTACCGTTTTCGAGCTACAGGTGCCCAAACATGGTCAATTTTTTCATTGAAAATCGTCGATACAATTTTTTGTATTTATCGGATCGCGCCTCAAATCAATAGGGTTCTGAACGGGACCAATTCTGACCTGTGTGCAAAATTTCGTTTCGATAAAATAAAACCCTGGACAGATAATTGATTACGCTCACCTCGATTTTTGAAAAGTCACATTTTTTGCCAAATCCTGTATTTATCTATCTTCAATTGTTTTTAAATTTTTTTGACATGTGCCCCATTAAGTTCCCCAATTTTCCTGAAAATTTCAACTTTCCATCTTTTACCGTTTTTACTATGATTTTTTTTCCATTTAAAAGCAAAAAGCGACTCAACCGCAGCTGGCTGCCTGAGCATGAATAAGTCATTCGCGGTGCGAATAACGCAACAAGTTAGTGACCTTCATTTTTTTTGAGATCGGTGCCAGCAAAGTCATTGAATACAAAACTCTATCGAAATAACAACGAAGCATCCGATACCAAATAATGAATTAAGAAGACATATTACTTCTTTAATGTTCTTTCTTTTTATATTTCTAAGGTATTTTCTTACCTACTTTTTATTTAGATTTTGCTAATTTAGTATGTATATAAAAATATTATTTCATAATTTAAGTTATTTTTTTTATGTCAAATAATTTTTTTAAGGTCCTTTTATTTCGTTATTATGAGTTTTAAGGAAAACAGACATATTTTTTTGTTATAAGTACTTATAATTTTGTTGTAAACATTTTGTTGAATCGATTGTGATGGAAATTTTAGTGTTCCCTAAGATGAAGTAAATATGAGCCAATAAAAAAAAATGTTCACAATCCGAATAATAGTTAAGAAGAAAAATGCGATGAAAAATATATATACAAACACACATACAAACATACAAACGTACAAATATACAAACATACATCAAAATACAAACAAACAAACAAATATACATACAAACAGACAATAAACACGCATACAAACATACAACAGCTATTCAAATACATATAAACATAAATACAAACATACATACAAGCACCTATAAAATTTGATATACTTATTATTTTGAGCCATAAGTGATGGTTTTACATTCAGCGTAACACGCATAATCCTTATTTTTAAAAATATATAGAGCGTGTACCATTTAAAAAATTATATATATTCTTTTTGTATTACCCTGCATCCATACATTTTATGTCAAAAAATTGCGTAATCGAAAATACAAAATCGACGTGTCCGAGCGATTTTCGCAGAACAGAATAAGTGAATTTTAATCACAGTGTATACTGCAGTTTTAATAATAATACATACATAGATTCTCAAGTGAATAAACTCCTTTTTTTAAATCGGTTATATGAGCCGCTTTTATACTATTATTTTATGTAATTTGTTCAATTCTACGGGAAAAAATAAACAAGTAAACTTTTTCCATTATTTTTAAATACGAGGAAAACTAAATGTGGTCCTGTCAAGGTCGTTTGGATTACCCTGTAGTGTTATTCTATCTTAAATGGTTACACACTCTTGAATCCTGCTAAGATTTGTGGTCTGACTCTCTATAAAAAAGAAGACGTAGTTAGCATCACCTATTTGTGGCGAAAATGGAGAAATGCAGTTCTTTCTACTGAATATTCCCATCCATCCAAGATCTGGATCAAACTCTTAAAATGAACAAACAATATTATATAAACTACTTGTATTTTTGCAAAAAATATTTTAATATTATCTAGATATTTTTAAAGCTAACCCGTATGCATTCCCAACCATTTCTTTACAACAATTACACCTCTTTTCTCATTAAAAACCACACAGCATATGTATTGCATGATCAATTTTTAACTCTCTCCCAAGACATCGCGTAGTCATGCTCGATTACAGCACCGCTTACACCACACAGGTCACCCATTTACGCGAGAACCGCGCCCACCTATACCAATTACCCAAAGCACATTTCTTCTCAAATGGTTCCCCTGAGCTCAACAAACTTCCTGCGATGCGCTGTTTGCAAGAAGTCGAGGACCATTCTGACCGATATCCCCGCAGGAGACGTTTCCAAAAGTACCGAGAAGATCTGCCAGACGCCGAAGTCAGTCTTTGCGACGCTTTTCGACTTTTACTTTCGTTTAATACCGGGTTGGTCCTAATAATCAGTGAGTTACATTACTTTTAAAACATAAATAGTAGTTAATAATATTTTCATCACTAAAAAAAAATTAGGGCTGGTTTAAATTTTCGCACCTTGTTTGAGGATACATTATCAAAAATCAAAAACTTTTTTCAAATTTTATATATATTTTTTCTTTTGTGAATCACGGATTTTTAATATATTCGTTGTTTTCTTGATGGAGTTAATTTAAATTTCTGTACAAACCCTTTTTAAACTCCTATATTGCAAAATTTATTTCCTTTCGTTTTTTTTTAATTCTGGCCCCATTACAATGTGTTTAAAAAATTATGTATTCTTTTTTTAAATTACGAAAATGTATTATTTTTAAGGTTAAAGATTGAAGTGTTTTACCAGAAACAGTTACCTTCTGTACTGTTATAATTTCAAAAGAGAGAATGGATGATTTGCCGTAAAAAATTTTAAAGGTAAGTCCTATTTTTAAATAAACCTAGGGGTTTAATGTAGAAAACTTTACATCCACATTTTTAAGCCAATTAGAGAGTAGGTTTTTGTCTGATTACTACTCCAAACCTAAAATATTTCTGAAACTATTCATCCTTTTCTCGAATTAAGAAAACTGTGAAATAGCCATCTTTAAAACCACTCCCGTCAAATCTAAAATCTGGGAAGAAATTTAATTAAAACCAAAGAGAGATAATAAATTATTAGTTCTTTTCGTATTTATTTTTAGTAACAAAAAAATAGTTTAATTTATATAAATTGCAATTAAAATAAAAAAAACAGAAAAGGTAACAATAAAAACCAAAAATACCCAAAAACAAAAAAATCATTGTATTTATTATTAACATTATTAACAAAACAATTCTAGTTATGTTGATGTACAATATGGCCGCCATTTGTTAAAGGATTAAACAATCCTTTAAAAATATTTAACATAATCTGGCACTGGCAATAAACGCTTTTATTTTAAAATTGTTTTAAAAATACTTTATGGTATTTTTTTATCTTGGACAGTCCACGAAGGCTGATGCCTAAGTACAAACGTAGGTGTCTTAAGAGTGGTGAGAGAAAGTTTGTTCACAGAAGTTAAATATTTGGAGACTGGAAAAACTTTTTGCGGGTAGCAGGTCCTGATTTGGGATACATACAGAGTATGCAGACTGGAAGAGAGATACTTTCTTGGAATCCAAGCTTCTTTGAAGCTGCCGAGCCTTCTATAGATGTAATGTGTTTTTCCCAGTCGACTCTTTATTCTGCAGAACAGCCGCTCATCTGTAACAGATGAGCATTGGCAGGCTTTCCGGGACAGCGAACATGACTGTGTTTTCGAGGCATTAAATTGAACAAGATTTTGGCGCCCCAATCCAAGATAACTTTGAGGTCTTGTAATAAAGACTTCCGCATTGATCTACGCTTGAGAAATTGAATGTTAGGTGGAGGGGTACTATCGTCAGCAAAACTATGAATGGGACTGATTGTGGAAGAAAGAAGATCGTTTATGTGTAGAAGAAACAGAGTAGGTGCCAGTACTGAGCCTAGAGGGCACCCAGAATTAACCTGGTAGAAGCTGGAAGAATGACAACTACAGTAACTGATACGTCGATTAGAAAGGAAACTGGAGAGCCAAGAGCAAAGCTTAGGTGGAAGACCTAATCAGCTTTGGATATGTCAAGAGCAATGATCTGGGATTCACCCAGAAACTGAAGGAACCCTCTTCCAGTTGTGTAAAGACAAGGAAAGAAGATCAGCAGTGGATCTTCTGTGACAGAATCTATACTGTCTATACTGTCTATCAAGATCTTGTGTTTTCAGATACTTCAAGATTTGAGAATTAATGAATTTTTTCCCATTACTTTGCACACAACAGAAAGAACAGATAGGTCTATAGTTAGAAGGAAGAGTTTTGTATCCTTTTTTGGGGACAGGTTGCACACGTGCACTTTTCCAACTCACCAGGAAAATGCCCGTAAGCGATTCGAATGAGGCGAGTTAGGATGGGTGCAAGCTCGGAGCACATTTTTTTAAGACGTATTCGACAAAATATCTTTCGGGTCTTTTATTGCATTGGCAACGCTAGACTTTGACAGAATATTACCTGTTTTATTTTAGCATTTCAGGCATTTTGTGATTAAAATCGCAAATTTTTTCATAGAAATTAAATTAGTTCTGTTATTAATAAAAATGAATACAAAATTCTTTTTTATTGAAGGTATCAGAAAAAAAAATAACATCAAACATCCATCACATTTACCAACGACCCAAAGAATAAAGTGTCCCATTATAAACATTTCTCTTTTTTGCTTTCATTTAAATTATTTTATTAAGCCTTCTTTCAAATACTACAGCAATACACAAGATGACTTTTTATTTTTTTTTTCTGAGAAAAGCTACAAATGTGCCCCTGATTAGTCGTCGTCGAATGGCCCTGTACAAAGTTATACCAATATTTTAAACATTAATTGCAGTAAATGTTTAAATAATATAAAAACTGCTGTTAACAAGCTAAAAATGACACATAACAAGTGTAATGTTAGGTCAGGTAAGCAATGTTTCTAGGCTAGATAAAACATAAAAACAAGATGCTAATTATTATATAACGATCTATAAATTTAAATTTATTATATAATAAATAATATAATACAAAATGAATTGCCAAATAATTTCGCTTGGAGCGGGTTTTACCGAGGGAAGAGCAAAGTATGTTAATCTTATGTAAGTGATGTGTATTAGGTTGGACATTTGTATAAATTACAAATTTAAGACGTGCATTTACAAATCACTTCATTTACTGTTTTAGACATAATTAATTAAAAAAAAAAGATTTACTAATCCATAGCTTGATCATTTTATTTTTCAGGAAGTTAAATATTACACTGAGATTCCTCCCCTAAATAGGAGGATGAAAAAGCAAAAAAATGCTCTCTTCTATAATTTAGTATACCACATTGGTGTCCTGATTTTAACAACAAAATTTTAAATAGGTTCTTTAAATTTAAGTACCAACCTGTGCAACTGCAGTGACCTACGCTTGTTTGCCCAGTAGGGCCTATAGGCTGGCTTGAGAAATCAAATATTTGATGTGGGTTACTATCGTCCAGCAAACCTATAAATATGTTTGATTGGGGAAGAGAGAGAAGATTCTTAATGTGAAAAAGAAACAGAGTTGGTGACAGTACTGAGCCCTGGAGCATCCTAGCATTAATTTTAAAAAAAAATTAAATAAACTTTGGTTAGAAGACCATAGGAAGGAAGTTTATTAAGATGCCATCATGCTACACCTGCTCAAAATATTTCAATATATCAAAAGCAACGATCTAGGATTTAATAAAAAACTCAAGAGACTTGTTCAGTTGTGTGAAACAAATAAAAGAAGATCAGCTGTGAATCTTTGAATTTTTCCATTACCTTACAGGTAACAAAAAAGATGTATGTCTATAGTTAACCTAAAGTCAAAATTTCTGTCAGTGACTCATTTAATACTGGCCACCCAACCGACGACGGCTGAATAAAAATCTAACACTAGTAAATGATTTTAAGCCTATAATATACTTTTCCACTCAAATAACAGTGAACCGGCCAAAAGTTTCATCGCCACGTTGTCATAATTCGCAAGAATAAATCAGCAGCCAGCGTTCGCACTTAAAATAGCACGCCAATATGTATTGAAATCATTATCGAGAAGAAAATAAAAGTGGCAACACACATTCCTTGGTTACAACTTGAAGAGACTTGAAAATAAGCGTATCGACAGGGTTTTTCGTGCTGTTCGATGATTTTATTTAGTTATTATTGATTATGGACAGATTTTGTAAGTTTAAATTTTAATTGCTATACAGGTATTTTGTAAATATTATTAATAGTCTAGTAGTATATAAATATTGTTTTGTGCCAATTTATTATAGTTTATCTTATTTAGTGTATATAATTGTATATAAAGATTTAGTGTTGTTAAGTTCTTTTAATTTAGTAAACTATGAATATTAACTAACCTTTAACTAGTTATCCGCCTACAAAAAAAACTCAGTTAACGTTAAAAAAACGAATAATGGTTAAAAATGTTTACCATGGGATTCGGGAACGAAATCCAGAACTAACCACTTTGGATGATGCTGCAGAGATATGTGCAACTTTAACAAAAAGTTTTTCGCGTACAGTATTCAGATTTTAAAATGCAAATAAACAATGTTGGTATTCGGATACTGGAAAATACGATTTTTTCGCTATTTTTTGCACACTATCTACTTTCCGATTGTTAACCATGAATCAGAAGCTGTTTTTTGGCCGCCTCTCATAGTATTTCAAAAAAATATTAATTTAATTGTTTAATTTCATTTTACGACATACTCTTTAAATTCAATCCATTTGCACGAAAACATTTTTAAAAAACTCATACTATTTGAATATTTAAAATAAAAAGCCCTTAAAAAATACGTAAAAAACCTTATTTTTAATAAAAGTAGAAGTAAAACGTTTACGTCCGAATTCAATTCAGAAATTCTAAAAATGTTGACCTGTTGACAAGTTGTAATAGTTTTCTTTATGACATTTTTATAAGGTATGCGAACCTTGCTTCGGTCGGCCCCCAATGTTTGATCAAAAATATCCTCGATATGGAAATCCCTAAATATGGAACTCGAAAGACCCGAAATAGTTATTGGATTCTACAAAAGATCTCAGGGCTTTGTGTTCCTTATATAGTGGATATTTTTGATGAAGCAATGCGTGTAAATATCGTATTTAATATTGAATTTGCAAGATCGGTGGTGAATTGGCAAGTCGGTGTAACTTGGATTGTCTATCGTTCTGTTTTTACACATCTTTTTTAATTTATGTTAAGACTGAAATTTTATTATTTTCATGTAGCAAAATAAAATCGGAAAAGGTAAAATTAAAAGTTTTTTTTTCGAAAAACGTTGAGAAATGGCCAAAAACTCAACTTTGTGTTATATGACCTCAAAATAGGAGGTGTTCAAAATTAAGCAAAAAATTACATTTTCATTAATCCGAATAATAAGAAAATATTATAGGCTTGTTACTAATTTAAAGGGTCGATGAAAATGCGAAAATAACTTTTGCTTGTAAAAAATATTTTCATGTTTTGACGAAATTTTATCATTTATTTTCTGAAATGCACACGCCCACTGGAATTGATTCCCCTGACCCCACACAACCAGGGCACTCTAAAAGGCGAACGATGCGTCATTGACAGAAATTTTGGACTTGAAGCATAGAAGGAAGAGTTTTGCATGATTTCTTGGGGACTGGTAGCTCACATGCAGGTTTCAGCTCTCTGGAGAAATGCCCGTGTCATCAGAGATTCAAAGAGACAAGTTAAAATGGGTGCAAGCTTGAGGAGATACATTTTTAAGACGATTGCTGGTAGGCTTGCTTGATGCTAACGTCGATTTAGCTTTGTCAGGGGATTTAGAAAACCACAATTTGTGATTTGAGGGTTTGGGTTCTTTTAGTATGAATTAAATTATATATAATGCCTAGTTGAATGGTTTCGATAAGTTGTTTACAAATTTCGAAAGGATCGTGAGTGGAAAAGCAGGTATGATCTCAAGGCTAGGTGGCAGAAACCCCTCAGACCATCCCAGTCGGCCGAGTTGTAGTACCAGATGGTTTGTGGCAGCATGCATTCAGTTGCATTTGAATATGTAAGTATGATACGGTGACAAGCCATGATCTAAGCGACCAAGGGGCAGTTACTGATGCTTGCTAGAGTTCAGGGTTGAAAGTAAGAAAAAGTCCTAGAGGGTTAAAATTATGGGTAGAAACACTAGGGGAGTAGATAGGTTGGTGAGCGAGTTACTGAATGCCTTGCTCTGCCTTATGTGTCAGTTTTGCAGAACCTAGCCAG
Organism: Listronotus oregonensis; assembly: GCA_019359885.1. Lineage (NCBI taxonomy): Eukaryota > Metazoa > Arthropoda > Insecta > Coleoptera > Curculionidae > Listronotus > Listronotus oregonensis. The sequence goes on along the minus strand of JAHBCN010000121.1, from coordinate 38,207 downwards.
TCCGTATTGTGAGCATTAAAATTCCCGACGACGATCACTTCGGGCAATGGAAACTGGGAAATATTAGTTTCAATATTTAATGAAAGGATCTCAGACTCATATACAGCAGATAAATTTGGTAGAAGATCTAAGGTAAGTTTAAGCTAAGGAATATCAGGCCTACCCTGATTCGAAATTAGAAACTCTAACACAATAAAATCAAACTTTTTTGATGGTGCCCCCCCTCCCAAATGCACCTCTCACCCGTAAATCCGACTGAAGGGAATTTTATCTGCGAATCAGCTGTTATCATCATTATTTCCAAATTTATTATAAAAGGAAAAAAGAAAGAAGAAAAAGAGAAGAAAAAACTAACTCACCCACCTAAACTCCAAATAACCGATATGATTTTACGATTCCTTTAAAAGCCAAGTGCTTTACGCGAGAAAAGCTTCTCTGCCACCTGCCTGCTAACTCGGGTCTGTGGGAAGTGAATTTCCAAACTAGCATGACGATACTATGCTACACCCTGCATATATACACCCATTGTATAAAATTTCTTTTTGCGTGCACCCAACAAAGACTTTTTAATAAATGAATCACACAACAATACAAAACACATATACAATTCGAACATGGTGTTATGATTTGTCCAAATCAGTTAAAGAGTAGAAATGTAGGTGAAAGTTATATCACTGCCGTGTGGATTTAGCAATATAAATTAAAATAGATGGACAACCTTAATCTTACATAAGTAGAAGGTTGTGTTGGTGTATCCACAAATCTAGGTTAAGATGTGACCAACAATTATGTTTATTTTTGACAAAGCCGGTTTAGAGATCAATAACAACACATTTGGAAGTGATATTCGTCGAAAGTATTTGTAATGCATATGAATTTTGATGCCTGATAAAAAAAAAAAACAAAATGTTCAAAAAAGATAATACTACATGCTGTTTCAGTGGACAACAGTTGTTGTTGTAGCTGCTGCTCCTCACAGGATGCTACGAATTTCGAAAAACAAACTGTTGTCCCATTTTTGCACACCGTATTTGCTATGGTAGTTTTTTTAAATTCTGACATAGCATCGTTACTGAGGAATTGATCTCAATTAAAAAAATATATTATTTAGGTGCTTATCCATTTGGCGCGGCTGCCGCCCGCAGCGTGTTCGTTGTTGCCGCGGTTGGTGGATACATAATCGGTGCGCGCGGCAAGGCTGCCCACTACTGTCGTCGAACCAAGATTGGTCAAACCAAAGAAAGAAACCGAAAGCCAAAAATTGCGGCGACTTTTGTAATGGTCAGTTTTTTTGAAGGTGAGTGTTACCTATACTAACATACAAGAAGTGTCTTAAGTGACCACCAACAATACCTGATATAAGTCGATAAAGAAAGAAACCTGGAGAACCAAGAACAAAGTTATTTTTTTTTTTTAAAACAATTCCTGAAATGCCTTCAACCTGGAAGGGCTTGGATTAAGAGACAAGGGATACCAAACTGCGCCCTAAATATGATTTTAAATATTTTTGGGGAACAGTCTTTGGAAAGGGAAAAAAAGGGCAAAAGGATCAAGGATAGAATTGGTAGTAAACCTTTTAGCAAAAGATTGGTTTTTTCTTAAAAAGTATAATTTCTTTTTTCTTAAGTCAATCCTAAATTTCTAATAAAAAAAAATTTTTTTTTGTTGTTTTTTAATATACGGATTTTAAAAAACTAATATTTTATTATAAATATTATAAAAATTTCTTACTTATTTTCCGCTTTTTTTCTTCCACGGTTTATTCTTTCTGTGAATGGGTAATTTATTTTACTTTTATACCTTTTTTTAAATAGGAAATTAGCATAAGCGAAAACTCATTAAAACGCATTTAATTAAAAATGTGCTTACCCTAATTGTAACATTATGTAAAATCTTTAAATTTTTTATTTATGAAAAATCAAGAATTCGTTAGGGCAAAATACTAATGTCCCTGGTTTCTGAGAAAATAGAGGCAATTCAATACTGTTAAAGATATGAACGAAAAAGAAAAAAAAAAAAAACGGGAAAGTCCCAAAAATTCACAATCTATTAAGAACTCTGCATCAAAAACTTGCCATTTGTTATCTACTTAAACTAACCTTAAACTGGGAAATCATTAGGAAATGAAGGGAACAAAGCGGATAACTAGCGAGACGAGATCATCCCTCCCCTACTTTGGACAAGAACCTGCTCTTGGGTGACCCACCACAGCACGAGGGCAGGGGGAAAGGATCCGAAACAAACAGAGAAATACTGGTCAAGTAGTAGGTAAATTGGGAAAAAACCTTATAAGGGCTCATCCAAAGAACTACTCAGACAAAGTAGGAAAAGACTAAATGTAGGTGCATTTAAAAACGAACTTCACCAAATTGCTTATGATTTGGTTTATTATATTTTTATACCCTTTTCCCCTTCTCTAAAAACTTATGGGTGATATGTATAACATGGGTTGAATTGGCATATTGCAGTAAATATAAAAACCCCAAAAAAAAATTAGGAAGTCCCGTTTTTAGAAGACTTGTTATTAAACGGTTTTTTACAGAACAACGCATCGAATTAAGTTTTTCTTTGGATTACACAGGTTATAATTTATAGTTCCAAATGCGCATTACGCATCATCCATATTCCCCAGACCTGACATACATGGACTATTTTGGAAAGCTGGTGGTTGATAGAATCACAAAGTAATAAAAGCTGTAAAGAATCAAATAAAGTGTTATTACAAAGTGGCGAAGCTGTAAATAAATAATAGCTGAAAAATTAATAAAAAATAAAATTAGTTAGGATTAAATCTGGTATAACCAAGGAGCAGGAGAAAGACATTTAAAAAAAAACTTCAAGTTAATGTAATATTGTACTAATCGCTTCGAATGGATCGTAATAAAGAAAGTACTACCTTAGCCTAGAACTATCATCCCAAAAAGAGGGCAAAACAAGTTTATTAACATGAATGGAAGTTGAGAATTCAGCGCCTTTTTAAGAAATCAGAATTTAAGATCACGGTAATACCTATTTAACAATGAGGAGTGCTACTCATAATTAAAGTTTTTGTTTTGGTATTTTCTATATCCTTAAAACATTTATCTCATATATTTAATTTAAGTGTAATTTTGTATTAAAAAATGTATCCTTTTAAATAAAAACACTCAGTTTTTAAAAGTAAAATTACATTCCACAACATTTTGATTCTCCGGGTTCCTTTCTGTTAGATGTAAAACTCAATAAACTTTGGGTACCGCATGTAGATCCGGATTTAAAATTTTTCCCCTTTATTTATTATTGTACCTAGTTTTTGGTATATTATGTAGGTTAAAGACAAATTGCAGGTGTTTAAAAAAAAGCAGAGTTTTTTCATCTTAGTTCATCAGTCGTTTGGAGGTTGTCAAAGGTTTTTTTCGTGTGTTTATTGGGGCATCCAAAAAAATTAATATTAGTAGGTAATCGGGCCCCTGCCCTTTAAAAGGTGCGGTGCCTAGACAATAGATATTTGTCAGGCAACTTATTTATGGCGGGGTTTTTCCCCTGGGGGGTTGTCATTTAAATTATATTGCGGAAAAAGAAATAAACCCAAATTTTTTTGTGGAATGTCCCATGCCGTGTTCAAATACCGTTTCACGTAAGACCCAGTACCGTTAAGCAAAGTCGGGCGTATTTTTTACTTGAAAGAATAGCTGTACAACAGCACAAATTCTGACCTAAGTTGGGAAACTAACTTAGTTGGCCTCGATTGTCACAGCTAAGAAAAAGAATCTGACCTCCCCCTTGCCCTGCTAGGTCGGATTTCTGTCTGAGATCTTGGCTAACTAAGTTGAGCAAATTTGACATTTTTATCGTTTTGGGGAGTCGTGCGTGTTCGATCAAACAACAGGTAAAGAAACTAATTTTCAAGTGAAAAGTGGTTGTTCGAAACAGCTAATGACCCCACTTCGGGATGTTTTGGGCTTTAATTTTTCTTTATTATCCAGATGGCAATAGCCATCTCCAGTTAAGTTATTTTTGGACAGGATGGGAACCACTTTACTTTTCTTGTTATCATTATGATGTGCACAATCTTTTAAATGCCCCCCGTTTTCCTTTTTTGAAAATCGAGCTCCTTCTGTGGCATTTGCCATAACTGCTAATAGCAAAGTTACTTTATTAGTAAACTGTAAAAGGCTTTCGCGGCCATTGTTTAATGTTTCAATGGTTTTTGGGCTGTAAGGATGGCGTCGATTGTCGGGGTTGACTTGACGTTTCGCCAACACGAGCGGTTGGCATCTTCAGAAGTTGCTTCCTGGTTGACAGTTTGCGAACTACGAACTGACTTTATTAGTTTTCGAATTTCCTGACGAATATTTCCTTTGGTTTTGCAATAGTTCGGGGCATACTATTAAATATTTACTTTAAAAAGTCTTAAATAACCTGGGGCCCTCAGGAAACAGGACATAAAAAAACTCCACTCTTCTGGAAATTTTTTAAAAACTTTTCCCCAACATCTGCATGGCCTTTCGGATGGGGGGGGCCAGTTCCCTTTTGACCAAAACACATCTGAAATGTTATGAAAGCAAGATGGGCCCAAAAAATCTTAAAGATTCTTTAAAATGGAAAAAAACCTTAAAAATAAGTAAAAGTAAAAATTTTTATAATCGTGTTATCTACAGAGTACTATAAGATCACACAGAATATTTTAATACATTTATATGTTGTTGACGTTATGGGGAGGAAGGAAATTCTTTAATACCCAAGTTTTTGTAGGAGGGTTTTGCAATATAAAATGTATTGTTTTGAGTCCGACCGAAACTGGTTTTCCGGCCCAAACCGAATATTCGGCCGTGGCTTCAGTTTCGGCCGAAACCGAAACTCACGTTGTCAAGTGTAAAAATTCCTTAAAATACTGAAATTTGGTTTTATTTTACCCATTATTTCATTAATTAGGGCATGAAATGGAAAAACCCCGTATATTAATTTTGTTTTAATCATTTATTTTAATTTTATCTTTTAGGTACCCCTTATATAAAAAAAAATAATTTTTCAAAATTACGTGCACGACAACTTCCGAAATCGGGTTTTGGTTTCGGGAAAAGTTTCGGCCAATTTTGGCCGAAACCGAAACCCACCGCCGAAACTTGATTTTTGGCTGAAAAACGGCCGAAACCGAACTTTCGGTCGGACACTAATAAATAAGGGGCACTTATAATGGGAAGAATATAAAGTATAATTAAGTAATTTTTTTTTAATTCCATAATGTTTCAACGAAAAAATTGTTTAAGAACTCAAAAAGCTTTTCAAAAATGATTTTAAAAAATACATATAAATGTAAGTGCGAATAGTACCATTCGCTCTATAATTTTGAAAGTGTTTTAAAGAAAAAATATTCTTAAGTAAAAAATAAGCAACAAACCTAAAACAAATAAAAAAAATGAAAAAAGATAATAAAAAAGCAATACCTACATGGTACCGCCCATCTGTAATAATCTGGTTAATCCTCGACCTTTCCCAATAGCAAGACGTATTGAAAACGAAGGTCGTATTATTAAATGAAATTTTGATGAAAATAATTGCACAGTAAAAACAACAATAAAAGGGAGTTTTTTTTTTATTGCATAAGCATTCGATAATTATACAGGGGGGCAAATATCTGTGTTTTAAATAAACAGTTTTTTGCTCCCTCTTTTAGCTTGCTCTATTAACCGTGATTATCCGCTTAAACCAAATTTGAGTATATGGATAACGAAATCGCTAAGCCTTGATATTAGATTTGGACAACAAAAATTTGGTCCAGTTGATTCAAAGAGTCATTTATCGTTATGGTCGTTATTTTTTGAAATAAATCCAATTGGCATAAACATGTGTATCTATACGGCTAAAAAACTTAAGTATTTCTCCACTTCTAATCTGTATACTTTTTAAGTATCCCAAATCAAGAACCTGTTTGGAATAATATCCTTGATTCAATTAAAGGAATCCCTCGCCTTATTAAATGATTCTACTTTTACAAAAGATTTCTTCCCCTGTCCACCGACACTCTATAGAAGACCTTTCTTCTGGGTACTGTCATGGTTTGGCTCCGAGGGTGGTCAGCATATTTCATCCCCAACGCTTCCATCAGAGCAACAAGAAGCTTTATGCTTCTCCCCTATCTGGAGAATTTGACTTCCGTTTTGTTTGTGTGCCTTCATTTCTAGAGTCAAGTGTGAACTGGAACCTGATGCCTGCATTAGTCTTTTCTTTTCTTTAGACTGTACATAGTACATTTTTTAAAATTCAAAAATCGTTTTTAAGAAATCCTTAAAGGACAATAATTATTCTCAAGTTTATTTTGCACAACATATATTAAGTTCAATGTTTTCTTTGGAAAACGAGACAATTGAAAAAATTACATAATAATACAACAATACCATAGGAGCTACGCTCAACGAACTAGATAATTTATAATAAAATTTATTTAAAAAAGCAGGAAATCAAAAATAGGTTTTACAATATTTCTAAAAAGGCCTAATCTAAAGAATAATTGCGAATGCTACAGGGTTGTAGTGTACTTGGAGCTTATGGTCAGACGTGACAACAGTGTAAGGTGCATGAGTACACTCTGACCTGTGTATTTAAGGAGTACCTTTGAACTTAAAATTCAGTATTGTAGGGTAGATTAAGTGTTCACTTATGTACAGTTATAACATAAAGAATAAACCTCAAGTACAGTTGAAGTCTTATTTAATTGTCGAGCCTCACCCCCAATACACCACAAGTGGCGACGAGGTATTTAAATTTTCAAATTAACGGACTCACAACGGTTAAAGTAGTGCGATTATTGTTTTTCGATAGTTTTTTTTTTAAAAAAGTGGCTCGTGCACGTGCAGTGAAGCAAATGGCGTCTGCACTACGATGATTAGGTAATTAAGAGAATTTTGCCCTTCAAGATTCCGATTGGAGTATTTTAAAGCCCGTCTAGAACAATATTTTATAGCAAATAAAATAGATGATAAAGACATAAAAGAGCAATACTCCTAAGCAACACGATGAAGAAGCCTATAGATTAATCCACAGTCTCTGTCTTCCCAAACTTCAGAAGAAGAAGAAGTATGAAAATTATTCTAATTTAGCGATAGACATTTTCAGTCCACAATAAGTGCATTGCTGCAAGATACAAGTTTTATAACGCCAGCAAAAATAGGGCAAGACCGTTCAGCAGTGGGCAGCAAGAGTAAGATTATCTAGCTTCAAGATGTGCGTTTGAAATGAATTAAATGTGGTTCTAAGGATAAATTCATCATGGGATTAGATAATGAACACATAATGCAGAAGCTATTTGAAGAAAAATTACCGTGGAATTCGACAGGTCATTCAAATTGCCAGTAGTCAAGTTGAAAAACCGGATATAAAAAATGTTCAGATAAAAGAAGAAGTTTTTATCACCGCATAGGTCGTCAGAATCTGCAACGCCGCAATCGTCATGTGAACCAAGGCCAACCGGCAGGGAGCCAGCTCAAGCCAGCAGGGCGTCCACCGCACAACATGGCAACGAGGGCATCGACGTCCAGGAATGTCAACGTCAACCAGGTCAATATCAGCTTCAAATGCCAGCTGTCCAGTCTGCGGAAACAAAACCATCAAAAGATAAGTGTTTTTCAAAATTTTACTTGTAATTTATGTCATCATAAGGGCATTTAGCAAAATGTGTAGGAAAAGTACTAGAAATAATTTTAACAGGAACCGAAAGCGATTTAGACGATTTTATTGATGTGAAAATAAGGCAATGTGTTAGAATCGATGGTTACAATAACCTCTGAACATAAACAAAAACAATTCGAGCCCATATCTTTAAATGTTTTGATTAATAATACAGTATTTTTATTTGAACTTGACACCGGAGCTTCCGTGTCTGTTATTTCTTATAAATTTTAGCAAAAAATATCTTAGGGGTTTTAATTAAAATTGATAACAAAACTTTTAAGGAGTATGACAGTTCCACCATAAAGCCAGTAGGTTTTATTAATAACAAGAAATATAACTTACAAAAATGTAAAACATTTGATTGATTTATATGTGGTAAAGAAGGTGGACCACCATTATTGGGCAGAGATTTTTAAATTTATTTCAGCTTTCCATAAATAATTCAAATATAATGGATTTTAAAGTGACACTGATTGTCTAAAAAGCACACTTGTAAAACAATTTCCTAATGTTTTTCTTGTGTTTTAGGTTACTTTATAATGGAGGCACTATACATTTGACAGTAAAAGAGCCAAACCAAAGTTTTTAAGCACCGACCCCTGCCATTTGCATTACGTGAAGGTGTGGAACAAGAACTAGCGATTGTTGGATGAAGACATTTTGACTCCAGTATCCCACAGCGAGATAGGGGACTCCAATTGTTCCAGTAGTAAAAAGTGGAGGAGGTATAAGAATATGTGGTGATTTTAAATTACCCTCAACTGATCTTACATATTGACCAGTATCCTTTACCTAGAATAGATGAATTATTTAGTAAGTTACAAGGGGGCATAGGTTTACTAAAATAGACCTGTCAAATGCTTATCAACAAGTTGAACTCGATTCGAGAGTCAAAAATTATTAACGACTATTAGTACTCATAAGGGGTTATTTGCTTATAATAGGTTACCTTTTGGGATAGCTAATGCTCCTGCTATTTTACAAGGCATTATGGAAAAAGTATTGCTTGGTATCGAAGGGGTAACTTGTTTTTAGATGACATTTTAATAACAGGGGTGTAATCGCTCCAGAACATGTAAGCAGAGATTGCAAAAAGTTTTAAAAAGATTAGAGGAAAGATCTCCCAACAATTTCTATAAATAAATGTGAATTTTTAAAAAATTCTGTGACATATTGGGGGTATACAATAGATAAAAATGGACTACATACATGTAAAGAATAAAGTTAGGGCTATTTTAGAGGCTCAGTTCCACAAAATGTTACTCAAGCAAATACATTTTTTGGGATTCATAAATTTTATAATAAGTTATAAAAATGCCTCAATCCTTTTACAACCTCTGTATAAATTATTGAAAGAAAAATGTTCAGTTTATTTGGGGTAAGGATTGTGAACATGCTTTTTACGGAAGTAAAAAAGTTTAGCATCTTCTCCAATTCTAGTTCACTATAATCCTGAGTTACCTGTTATTTTAACAGTAGATAGTTCTTTTTATGGCATTGGTGCCGTAATTCCAACATCGTTATGCCATTAACGATGAGCAAACCATGCTTTGCTTCTCAAATATTAACTAAAAGCCAACAAAACTACTCGCAAGTAGAAAGAGTTTAGCCATAATGGTGGGCATAAAAAAAAAATTTTTCAATATTTATGGTGAAAGTTTATAATAGAACTTGATGCCAAATGCCTTTTAACTTATTGAAATAAAAAGGGTTACCTGTATTGGCTGCTCATAGATTGCAGCTGGGCCTTATTTCTCTCAAATTATAATTATGAAATTGAATATGTCACATCAACAGTAATCAGGCTGATTTTTATCTAGATTACCTCTAAATGAATATGTTAATGAAAGAGACTGTTCAAATCCTTATTTAAAATTTATGTCAAGCAATGACTTGCGATTAACTGGAAACAAATTGAAAATGAAACTAAAAATGATTTGGGCATTCAAAGAGAAGTTTGTAAATATATGTAAGGGTGGGTTGGCCAAAAGCCATTAAGTCACACTTAAAACCATATTTGCAATATAAAAATAATTTATCTATTAATGATGGTTTGTTTGATGCTGGGGCATAAAGTCGTAATTCCAACTTAAAAGCAGAAATAGTTTTTTTAAAACCTTCACGCCACTCATTTAGGTATGGTCAAATGTAAAGTTTGACTCGATCATATGTATGGTGGCCCCATATTAGTAATGATATAGAGGACTAGTGAAAAGTTGTAAATATTGTCTTAAAACTCAAACTTTCACCTCCAAAAACTCCATTACAGACTTGGGAATTTCCAGCAAAACCGTGGTCTAAAGTACATGATTATGAGTCCCATTTTTCAAAATATTATATTTTTATTTTTAGTAGATGCTTACAGCAAATGGCCAGAAGCAGTGGTAACCACCAGTGTGTCATCTGCTAATACAATAAAAATGTTGGGAAATTTTTGCTAGGTTTGGCCTGCCAAATAGTTTGGTATCTGACAATGCCACTTGTTTTAAATCTGAAGAATTTCAAACATTTTTAAATAAAAACCAAATTAATTTTAAGAGATACCACCATTTCATCCTGAGTCAATGGACAAGCCGAAAACTCAGTGAAAACTATCAAAAAAGCTTTATTAAAGGTCTTAAACCATAAAAATATCAAAGAATTTAACTTAGTTTTAATGCTTTTTATTTTCTTATCGAATAACTCATTGCACAACAGGAGTTTCACCGGCTGAACTATTAATTAATAGGATTCCCAGATCTGTATTAGATTTTGTAAAACAAAGAACCTGTAATTGTAAATAGTAATGTAAATAATAATTTAGTTAAGTAAGAAGTAAGAGGTTGATGAGGTACAAAAAAGCAAATAAAATATTATGGAGGAGAAGAAATAGAATATAAGGTTAATGAAACAGTAGCAGTTAGAGATTATAGAGTACAAAATAAACCATCGTGGATTAAGGGTATTATAACAAAAAAAAATTGGTTCGAAAACCTACTTTGTTTACATACCATTGTTAGATAAGACTTGGCGTAGACATGTAAACCAGATAATAGATTATAATTTCTCTGTAGAAAATAGTGATTGTAAAAATGTTTATAGTAAGGAAAATTGTAAAAATGTAGAAAATACAGTGACTTCAGAAGAAGGTGAAAATGAGAATCTAGTTACAGATTCGCCTGTTTCTCCTACTAGCTCAAATTTAAATTGCAAAAAAGATATTGCATTAAGGAGAAGCAGCGTAATGTAAATAAATTTCCAGTATGTATAAATATTTAATGTAAGATTATTTTTGTAAATAGTGTAATTTATAATTAAGTTTTAATTTAAAGGGGGAAAAGTGTAGTGTACTTAGACTTATGGTCAGACGTGACAACAGTGTAGGTGCGCGGTACACTCTGACCTGTGTATTTAAGGAGTACCTTTGAACTTAAAGAATTCAGTATTGTAGGGAGTAGGTGTTCACTTATGTACGGTTATAACATAAGAATAAAACCTCAAGTACAGTTGAAGTCTTTATTAATTGTCGAACCTCACCCCCAATACACCACAAGGGTTATTCCACGAGGACTGAACATTTTCTTGTAAAAACACAAAACGTCAATATTCTGTCAAAGTCTAGCAATAATAAAATTGACTTTATGTGTTTTGGAATATCAGGTATTTATTTTTACTTTTGTCTTATTCTAATTTTAATCGCAAATTTCTCATATGAATTGTATTCATTCTATTATTACGAAAAATTTATACGAAATCGATTTTTAAAATAATATTAAAAACATAAGGCGCTTCAAATATGGCCTTTGTGTATAACCCTATAAGTAGAGGAATGCATGTTACTATTATGGACTGAGGTGGCATAGCTGCCAGTAATTTTATTAATTTTTTTACCATTATTTCGTCATAACTGTTTTGTGACATTATTATTAATAATTTAATTTAAAACATATTTTCCTGCTATGCTTTTTTAAGCGAAAAAAGTTTATCACGATTTCGACGTGGGAACCTATTTAAAAATGGCCCTCCAAAGTCCCAAAATGAGTTTCCAGATCACCTCGAAATCTACAAAAATGGATCCCTACCATTTTTCATAACACAATATTTTTCGCAAAACGGACGTCAGAAAAATCCATAAGGATATTTTCGCGACTTACGTTTTTAACTACTGGTGTGCAGTTGCTTTCCCCCCACCATTCTAACCGTGTTTAACCGCCTTATCCTCGCAAAAACGAAACGGTTTACGTATGTCAACTTACTACTTGGTTTAATACACTTTTAAGTTTAAATTTAAATGTAAGGTCTTTGGAGAGTTAAGAAATAAGTCGGAAAGATAATATATAAACCAAATTTTTCATTTAATAAGATTTTAGCTTTTCAAGTCAACTCTAATAAGTAAATTTTTCCTTTATGATTGTAATATAATTGTATTAATTACCCATTTGGATTCTAATAAACCAAAAAATCTGCAATCAAAATAGTTGTTAAAAATAGCAAAAAAACACCCACAGAACCAAAACAATAGAAAAGCCGCGAATCCTCCATTATTTTAAATTTAAATTTGACATAAACCTTTATTAACGCTCCTCCTGACTAGTGGCGATAGCGGTAGATACTGGGTACAAAGTAATGACGTAGATACTGACACAGAACACCTTCCCCTACGTTACCGCTTCTCGCGAAAACCGGGTATGTTAACTGTCCTAACAATGTTCAACGCGGTATGTCCCAAAATTTGATGCATAATTTTCCCCAAAATGGATACAAATTTTTAGAACACTTTTATCAAAACGCAAAAGGTGTCAAAGGAAATTTTCTGGGGTCTTGAAGTTTTGTTAGGTCGTTTTTTAAAAAAGAAATGTTATTTTCAAACACAAACCATTTTTCAAAAATAAATAAATTAATAGATAGTCTGTTCGGTAGCGTAGTGGTCGGAGCCTCGGCTCGCCGCGCCGCGATCGGGTTCGAACCCCCGCCCCGCCGGGCAGACATATTTGAAAAATATTATTTAAATAACCCTTTGTGGCTTCGCGTTTCTAAAAATGCTTGAAATGCAATATTTGCATGTTTCGTGCTTGGGCGCGTTGACGGAACTGGGGCATAAAAGATGTTAAACATGGGAAAAAACCCGGCACTCACGGTATCTGATTTAGGAGTATATGTATATGTCTAATATAGTATATATGTATATGTAAATCCTTGTGAGTTGTCAAAAAAGTTTAAAAAAACTCAAAATATTGTGAAACTTTGACCGCTTTTTTTAAAAATCAAAGCAAAATTAGAATGGACCCAAACTCATATGCAATAATTGGTAGGGTTTTTACCATTAAATGAACTTTGAATTATTAAAAAATGTACATTTTGCTCAAGTAATGAAACAATTCGTCCGCCGGGTTATAAGTGAATCCGCGAAATATCCCGGGATTTAACGGTAAAAGCGGCGGCTAAAAAAGAGGGGCTTTTGGGTTTTCCCTTATCTTGAAAACTATCAAATTTTTTGAAAAAATTATAAGGATCATTTTTGGTGATTATAAGGCGGTCTTCATTTTTGTCAAACCGAAAATTCTCAACTCGCATATTTTGGCAGATATTAGCGGTAAACCAATTTTTCGGGCCTTAGGGGGCCATTTTCAGCCCTTTTGTACCTGTTAATGTTGATAATTTTTTTCGCTCGAAAGCATCCCGAAGATCTAAGAAATTTAGAAGGAAAACTGTACATATTTATTTACAGCTTTGTCCCTTCATTTACTGGACTACTTTTACACTGTATCTTAAAAATGAGGCTGTTTGGACCCCATGTTTATTGTTTACATAACATTTTTTTCTTATTTTTGGCCACAAAAATCTCCCATTCATATGTGTTTTGAATCACCCACAAATTCATAGAAAGTAGGATTAAATAACCAAATACAAACATCAACCTTAAAAGTCCGGAGCAAAGGTGTTATTCTAAAAAATCAAATCTCTTTTTTTTTCACAATAATAAAGATCTAAAAAAAACTGCTGGTGCAATAAAAAAAGTATTTTTAGCTATTTCCTGGTAAATTTTAAAAATCTATTTCCCAAATTTTTTTACATAATAATTTAATATAATTCTGACCGATCCTCCCAAAAACTGGGTTTTTTTAAAGTATGTAGTGTACCCCTTCCATTAAAAAAAAATATCGGAAACAACTATCCCTCGTGTTCAAACTGATCCGTTACATAACTGGGGCATACCGATTTCTATTTCTGCTGTCCTCCTATCAACCGGGGTTCCCAGAACGGAATCCCGCAACAATTTCTCTTAGGCCATACTTAAACTTATTTCCGATATACCTACTTATTTTTAATTGGATGCAATTACCTAATACTACTGTCTGCCAAGTAGTTTGTTTTTTATTTGTGTGCCGAATAAATAATTATTATATGTCTCCTTTGTATAACGCGTTTTTTTTTTGTTTATGATGACTTAAACATATCTTAAAAGAGCAGTCATGCAAAAACTTGCTCTAAAATTTTTAACTTTGCTAAAGGACATGGCTCCCCATAACATGGGATTCTGCCCCGACCGATTTTTAAATTTGAGTATGTTGTTTCTAAGATTAATAGAAACATTTTTTAAATGGGACATTTTTGTGCAGACCTTTAGGGTGGCCCAAAAAAATAACTGAAAAGTTTAAGCTTAACTGTTCTAATTGTACTTAACTGTATTAATTCCAATATAAACGCATAAAAAGAGTGAAATTTCGTCTAAATCCAACGGAATAATATTTGTATATTTGTTTAGGGTGGTCCAGTATCGAATAAATAATGTGGATTATGCCAACTAAAATGTTGATTAGAGTATATAGCCTTACTGTGGTAATGCGGGGCTCTGCCGTGGTGGACCATTACTTCCCTAACTCCAAACAGAAAGCGGACAGAACCGCTTTCATGGGAAAAAAATGACAAAGGTGCGCTGACAAAACGGAAGATCCGTTTTGAGAGTTGCCACTCAAGGTCACAAGCAGACAAAGTGCAAAACCGAAAGGGGTAAATCCGTTTCGAAAGGTGCCCCTGAAGTCACCGGCGCCTGTTTCACGGGAAGGGCTAATCCATCCCGAAAAACAGGTGCTTGGAAAATTTTCCCTGAAACCAAACAGAAGGCGGACAGAACCGCTTTTATAGGAAAAAGTGTTCCCTGGCTTTAAACAGAAAGCGGATAGGACCGTTTTTATAGGGTAAGGCTGGAGATGCGGGCTCAGAAAGAACATCTGGTACCTGTAACAAGGACTTGGTACCTACCCACGTCACTAGAACGGGAGAGGAGGGCATGCCGCTTCTAATCGTCTGCTCGTCATACTCTCCAGGAGACAGTGACACCAGAACACATCAGAACACATTGTGCTCGTGTCCGGTAGCCACATGGGTATCGGATTCATTAGAAGTTCGATCCTATTGGGAGAAATATAAAAAGGTGTGAGCCACAATAGACCGAGCGGTCGCAGTGGAGGGCGTAAAGTCCACTCTCCTTAAACCTACCTACTTACCTACTCAAATTTAAAAAAAAAATCGTTCGAGAGCCAGAATCCCATGTTATGTGTGTCATGTCCTTTCTAAGACACTCCAAGATTTAAACCATTTAACGAAGGGTACCAACAAAATATCTTATTAGGTCGTTTTCTGCAATGCAATACCATAACAAGACTGAGTGGGGGAATAAAACAAAAACTGAACATGGTTGTATTTGTAGATATATTAGGTTTTCCTGAAATTACTTCAGTATCACTTACACTCAGTATCTATATTCCGCGACCAGGACCAAGCGGTCCCATTGTATAAAGATAAAGTTTTAAAAAGTTCCTTTGGATGTTACAAAGGACTTTTCAATAGGACTTTTTTTTGTAGCTCTCCTGATATTAAAAAAAAAAAACTGTGATATAGCTATCTTGGGTTTCACGTAGAATTTTAAGAAACATTTAAAAATTATTTAAATTGAAACAAATAGATACGACATGAAATTAACATTTTTAGTGTCTTAATTTTCTTGATACGTTTTAATAAAAAGAATTTCGCATTTCTATTTAGTAACGACAGAATTAATTAAATTCATATGGAAAACTGACGTTTACAAAGTACCTAAAATGCCAAAACATAAAAAGTTAATATATATTTTTTTAAATAAAGTTAATATTCTTTATAAGTCCACCGTTCATTACTACTTTTTTAAAACATATTGAGTAAAATGAAAAATATAAAAAAAATTTAAATTTCCCCTGATACTAAAAACAAAAACGAAACTTTTTATTGAAACAAAAAAAAAATTAGATACTTTTTAAAAAAAACCAATAAATAAAAATCCCCTTAAAAATGTTAATTTTATTCAAAAAGGTTTTTAAGGGTTCTACGGGAAAAAATAAAAAAGAATTTTTTTTAATGCAAAATTTTCGGCTTTTTAGGAAAAAAGAAAAAATAAGGTCATTGTCAAAAATTTTAGATTAAAAAAAAGCTCAGAACAAATTTTTGCTTAATGGTTCTGCAATTACTTTAAACCCCAAAAATGTTTTAAAATGTATTTCCCAAAACACATTGCCAACCCTTTTTAGAAACCCTTTTTCAAAACCCTTTTCTTACCTAAAAAAAAAAAAAAACAGTTAAAACATTTTCGTTTTTGCAGTGGGAAAAGTCTATGCTATTTAAACAACTTTAGGAGTAAATCCACATTTTATTTTAAATTTTGAATACAAATTATTTTATTTTAAAACTTTTACTGGAGTAAATTTTTAGATTTATTTTGTAAAAAAATTTTTCCCTTTTTTCCCCAAAGGGGAAATATAAAAGTTTTTAAAAAGAAAAAATGGAAAAGCAAAATGCGTTTTTAAAAAATTAAAAAAATTTTTTTTTTAAAAAAAACCGCCAAAATTTAAAAAATTTTTAAACTTAGAATGTTCCTTCACCATTTTTCAAAAATGTTGATACGTTAAAAAAACCCCAAAAAAAATTTTTTTTTTTAGAGCCCTATAGGATGGGGAAACCATACCAACTCGAAGCTGACACAGAATGCTTCATTTTTTTCAACCTTTTGCAAGGAAGAAGCTTTTTTTCGGTGGCTAAAAATGAAAATTCGTCCTCCGGATTAAAGAGGAGAGTTTTAGATTATTTAGCAACTTTTTATTCTAGTCGATTTTTTTAAAAAAAAATATTAAAAGGGGAATAAGAGCCCTTATAGTTAACACACAAAAATAATTTAAATTAAAGCAAATTATAATATAATACATTCATTCCATTGGTCGACGAAAACTTTTTAAATACTAAAAAATCAGGGAAAAAGACAAAAAAAAAACCACACAAAATTGGATTTTGTTGTTTTAATGTAAATTCTATCAAGCCCTTTATAAGAAATGATGAAACGAATATTCGCAAAATTTGCATATTATTTATTTCGCATTCGCAAAATTTCTCAAAAAGTTTTGCGAATATGAATATCAGAAAAAAAAACAATTTAAAGATAATAGTAGGTTAATGAAATCAAAATCCATTCATTTCTTATTGTTTTTTTTACAAGAAAAAATAACAACTAATTAAAATTATCAAACTTTACTTTATCCTTTGGTATTTTTTTATTTATTTACTTTACTTTAGGTAAAGTTAACAAATAAAATTTTTTTTAGAACTGCAATGGAAACAAACAAAAACAAATTCTATAAAATTTTATTTTTGGGAAATTTGAACAAATACTAAATTATTCGCATTCGCGAATGTCGGTAGCCAGATATTCGCATTCGCGAATGTTCAAAAATGACATTCGTAACATCACTAATCTATATGGCGCAAGTTTAAGTGTGTTGGGATGTATAGAGTGAGATTTCTGTAGACGTCAAAAAATATGTGTTTTTTTTTTTTAAATTTTGTTGTATGCACAATTAGACCATGTTGGATTTTAAGAATTAAGACGATTTTTTTCCTTGTATCCTTTTAAAGGACTTCCATATTGTGTTATCCATGTGTTTCTGGTCCACATTTTTAAAGATTTTAGGAGTAATAATTCTGTAGAATGTAATATCAGTGAAATCGCGAAAAATTTAATAGTTTTATTAGCAAAAAAAGATATTGATGTTGCAAGCATTAAGCACACACCAAAAATTTTAGTCAAAGTCTTACGGTTAATTGATGATTTTTTGAAACCATAACCTTTATTTTTGCCACTATTTCTGGTGCTAATACACTTTTTGGACGTTCTTTACGGAAATCGAAGACTTATACAACCACGTTCAATTCAGCAACCTATATTTCCAATATTCCTATGCAAGGAAAAGGATCTTTATACATTTTTAACAATCCTTCATACATCTGTTGGAGTGTTACATCTTTCAAAAATTAAAATTTTATCACTGTAAACAGCAAACATCTTTGAACAACAAAATTTTTGAGGCGGTGCTTGGAAAAATATCAACACAAAATAATCTTCTTTGTAACTTTTCCAAAATCCCTTGTATCATTGATACATAAGCGTCTGATAAACATTAACCTATTCTTCCTACTCCATATTAAGAAAAAACCGGATAAAATAAAATTTCACTAACATCTACTTTTTTAGTTTTTTAGGAAAAAATAATTAGTACCTGTGATAATTTTGGGATACGATATCAATCTTTTTTCCCCTTTAGCTTATTTTAATAGTTAGAAAGCAATATTTAGTACATTTTTAAATATTATTAAGAAGAAAAAACTTAGTACATAGGCCCCACAGATAATAGTGTACCAGAAACAGCAAAAGTACTACTGCTAAAAAATTCTATAAAGGTAAGCTTAAAATAATAAAACATATTATAGAGAAAGAGAAAGTTAATCAGTTACATAAAAAGAAAAGCACTCAAAAAATTATAATAAAAAAGTCACTAAAAACTAACTAGAACAAAAAGAAGTTAAGCCTCTTTACTGATTTCTTTAAAAATAAAATTATTGACTATAACTTAAAATTCAGACAGCAAAACTGAGTAAAAATAATAAAAATAATTTTTTTCCAGACTACCAACAATGGCCAACCAAAACTTACTAACAACTTCTGTCTAAAAAAGTTGGATTAGTTGGATCAACCCCCCTGGATTATTCCTCTGATTCTTGCCAGTTTAACATTTATAAATTACAATAAGTTAGATCCAGAATCACCCGGGATATAATCACCCCCTATAAAGAATATGATTTTGTGTGGTTGGAGGTGGCTCGGGGCGCAGTAGTAAGTATTATTAGTTTTAGAAGCATATAAACCTTCCAAAAAACTCATTTTTTGCTTTTGCAAGGATTTTAACATACTCTCCTTTGTTTTCCAGGCAGTGGGTCAACTAATTGAGCTACATTTAACACATTTAATCAGTAACAACTAGCAACTTCACTTACGTCAAATTTTTGTGTTTGTTTAGTTTAAAATATCTTGCTATTTCAACCGGTGCCGGTGTAGTAAAGGAGAATACGAATTATATTATAATTATTTATTAATCATTAAGACGGCATTTATCTTTGGTCACTAGTTTCGTCAACATTTTTGTAACTTTAGCAGAACTAAAATATAGATCTGTAATCAACAATATTTAGTAATAGTCCAGGGAAGTTAGGAAATACATCAGAAATATTTAAGGCCAGCAGACATCGAGATGCGGTTTTTTCATTGTCTTCCCGGAAAAAATCTTAAATTTTGGTTATCCATTTATCGAAAAAAAATTCTGGTGCTATAAATGCATTTTCCCAAATTTCCATTATAAAACCAAAAAATTAAGAACGACTGGAAACTAGGAAAAATCGCTCGAAAATCGTTAATCCCGGGGGTTTTCAGGATGCAATTCAATTCTGGCATTAGAATTTCTCGGGTCGGAGGTGGCTATGCGGAAAGGTAATGAAGAAAGTGAAAAACCACCACCGCAAGCCACCCCGAGTGCGGGGGATTCATGCAAAATTATTGGCATCAAAAACCCCGAGAAAGATTTTTGAGCAATTTGTCCATTTTCAGTCGTTCTTAAGTAATTATCAATTTCCCCAAAATGCATTTTTTTTTAGATATTTCATAAATGGCATATTTTCCATGTTTTCCTGGAAGCTTTCTGAACACAATGCAGAAAACCGCATCTTGATATATGCTGGCCTTAAAAATTTCTTTATTTCGGTCGATTTTGATCTAAATGTCCTGGATTATAAGACGAATGATTGTTGAAAATTGTTTGAAAGGAAAAGGAATATTAATACAATTAATGATAACAAAGACAAAACTTTCTCTAATTTTAGGTCTCAGTTATTTAAAAGAGCGAGATTTTTGGATAGGAACTTGGCATTTATTTTACGTATGGGTGTTTTTGATGAGATATCTTCTCTTTATTCTGAGTTTCATAAATGGAATAAAATTATTCTACCAACATTTTAAATTCTGAAACAATTATGACCTCAGAAACTTAGGATTAATAAGATTGCAAACTTCTAAAATACCCCTTAATATACGATATTACCGCCCCTGTTTCAGGGCGTTCCGAGTAAAAATGTATAGTTGCAATTTTTTCTTCAGTTGTGTCTTAAAACTTATAAACCAAATTATTAGTTTTTACTTCCTCGGGCAGCCTTCCATAATTTTGATGAGTTTGAGAAAGTTTGAGTCAAAAGGTGTTTCAGTCAGTAGCAAAATGGACGATTTCCAAAATCGGATATCTCAGAAACCACTTGAAATAACTTTCTAAATTTTCCACAGGTAATAAGAACACTTATATGAATTTACATACAAAATCGCATACTTTCATGTCGAACAATAACGAAGGTATGATAGGGGAAAAACACGATGAAACATTTCGTGTAATATACACACTGCCAGCGCGAAACTCGGTCTGATACACTACCGTTTTCCCAGAACTGGTGAAGTGTGTTCGTAAAAAAAGGAAATACCTAGATTTTATTATACATTTCTTTTATTTTAGGTCGCGTCCAGACTATCCGAAATTTCAGACTGGAAAGTTCTTCTCTTGGAAGCAGGTCCAGACGAAAACGAAATATCCGATGTACCATCCTTGGCCGCATATTTGCAGCTGTCAAAACTTGATTGGGCCTATAAAGTTGAAAGTACAGGAAGGGCGTGTTTAGGTATGTAAAAATTAATTAAAATATTGGGGACTCTAAATAGAGTAGGGTTAGTCTAATTTAATATTTGGTACATTGAATAAGAAACAGAGCAGGAGCTATGGGCATTAAATATCTTTAAATTTTAGGAATGAAAAATGGACAGTGTAACTGGCCAAGAGGCAAAGTTCTTGGTGGATCAAGTGTCCTGAACTATATGCTCTACGTCAGAGGACATAGAAATGACTACGATCACTGGGAACAACTTGGTAAAGAAAATAAATATAAAGATCATATAGCCATAAAAAATTCTATAAATTTTTATTGTTATTAACATCTTTACAGGGGTTAAAGCCTGCCTTAACCTTACTAGGTTTATTCAAATTTTAATTTTGAAATCAATTTCTGCTTCGTTTAAGATGAAAAATTAACCAAAATTATAGAAGCCACGTCCGCATTATTTCTTAAATTTTCAAAAGTGGGGTTGTTTCTAAAAATATTTTAAAAAAAGAAAAGGATTTTTTAAATGCACTTTATTTCCCATATGCAAAATTTCACATGCATAAGATTATTTCAATGTTTTGCCCATTTTTTGTAAATTGTAATAGAGTTTTAAAACAGATCTCTATGCAATGTAACCAAAAAACTTTTTGGTTTTTACAACGTTTTATTCCAGATAATAAAAAAAAATTATAAAAATTAATCGCGCTAACAATGTTTTTTTTTTAATTAATAATACACTATTTTAGGTATTTAAAATGTGTACTTAATTGTCTTAGATATAGTGTTACACTTTTGGACACAAACTACTTTTTTAAAAAAAGCTATTTAATAAAGTTACCTTCTACAAAATGCTAAAAATAAATAAACTGCAATACATGCGACCAAATTTTACGGGTTTGTCAAATTGCGGTCCAAATCATCAGACAGGTAAAAATAATAGTCAGATTGCGCGCTAAAAAATAAGGTTCAAAGGGTAAGAATGATTACCCGGTTTGACCTTAATGGATGGATGGAAATATTGCGGTCCGTAATAAATATTGAAATATGAATATTGAAAATTATTGAAATTTTGTTAATTACTTCTACGTAGGGTTAATTTAGACATGTTCAAAACTATCTTATGTACCTAAAATTGTCTGTGAGTAAAACATTGCGTTTAGAAAAACTTTTTTAAAAAACTTTTTTTTTATATTTTTAGAAATAACCCTATTTTTTTTTTTTTTGGAATAAATTTGTTTGGTTATTTTTCATTTTGACCGAAGCAGCACTTTAATTTTTTTAAAGGTAATCCTGGATGGAACTACAATGAAGTCCTAAAATACTTTATAAAATCAGAGGATAACAGAAACCCATACCTAGCTAAAACTCCGTATCATGGAAAGGGAGGTTTACTCACTGTGCAGGAGTCTCCATGGAGGACCCCTTTGGTGGTAGCGTTTGTGGAGGCAGGAATGGAGATGGGATATCCAAATAGGTACCTATTAAATCCTTAGTTTTTATTCAAACCGAATTAAAGACGGTAAAGGATCACAAGACTTTTGTAACGAGTATTCTGTGATTTGTAGCTTTTATAAGACTCTTTTCGAGGGTATAGATCTTACAATAACTTATAGTATAGATCTTCCCAATAACTTTGTCGAGCAAATAAAAATATAAAATTTAATATTATTCTTGACAAGATGGTGAATACCAAACTAAAAAAGAAAGTAAGATTAAATTACTTTCATTATAATAATTTCATATTCCAAACGCTTTAAAATTGCACCCAATTATTTGGAATTTTTAATAATTACATATTAAACACTATAACAAAATATTTATTTTAATTTCAGAGATATCAATGGCGCTGACCAAGCAGGATTCATGATAGCTCAAGGAACCATTCGTAGAGGCCAACGTTGTTCGACAGCCAAAGCATTTTTGAGACCTGTCAAATTAAGGAAAAACATCCATATAGCTTTAAATTCACACGTAACCAAAATTTTAATAAACCCTACCAACATGAGAGCTTTTGGTGTTGAATTTATTCGTGACGGTAAGAAAATAATAAAGTTTTTAACTAGTTACTAATATTTTTACTACAGCAAGGGACTGTTCTGCATGAAAATCTTCCCCGCCCAACTAATGTATTATTTCAACAAATAATTTTTATCAATGTAACCCTTAAACTTACCTATAAATTCTCGTAGCACCTACGTACAACATATTTTGGGCTTTTCTATAAACCTACCAAATAATGACTGTTTATTGACTTTTTAAAGACAAGTCTAAAGAGCAGTTAAATGGAAATAAACAACTATCGGTTTCCGCGGAACATGCTGTAAATTTAAAAAATCTAAGAGAACATGCATATTACAATACGTCAATCATAAAATACAAAGATCATTAACGGAATATCTGTTGCAGAGTAGTTACATCAAATATTATTGTTTTTTATTAAAATGGGACAGCAGGGCCACAAATCAACATTATATTGTTAATGAATGAAAGTAACGTGAAAACACTGTGTCCACTACCTTAAAGAACCCTTAGCAAAGCACCAGAAAATGTATTTACTTCCTGTGCAAAAAGACATAGGGTCTATTAAATTCTTTATAGTTATAGGTTTCGAGTTTAAATTAAAAAAATAATAATTCCTAAAACTTTGTAGGTGGATTCATATTGGGGTAACCTACAACTTTTGTATCTTCGAAAATTCTTAAAAATGGGAGAGAAAAACCTTTAATTTTTGTGGGCAGTATATCTAAAACATTTTACCTAATATTATTCTGGCAACTGTGCAAAAATCAGCAGGATATTTATAAATTACATAACATTATGAATTTGACTGGTCCAGGGTGTAAGTCTCGCGAAATGCCTTAATATTTCTGTAGGTCAATATATTTTCGAATGTTTGCAATATAAAATATTTTAATAAAAAAAGTTATTCTATAAATTACCAATACATAGTTAAACCGACATGTTTGATGCATGCGAGTATTTTTATTTCAAAATTAAAGGCCGAAACCGATGCCTTATTATATTATTAAGGCCTTAAATAAAGAAGACAATGGTTTTCATTACCTGAGACGAAATTTGCGTGCCCAAATATGGCAAAGCTTAATGAAAAAAATTTCGTTAAGCCGCAAGTATGAAAACTTTTTAAAGACGGAAATTCTGAAACTACACTTTCGGCAAAAGAAATTAGGGCATGGACTGTGTTCAAAAGTATTACAAGTCGTTAAGCTGCAACATTTCACTTAAGCTCCTTTTCTTTATTTCCATTTGGAGTTCTTTCCTGATAATTTAGGTGCAGTTTCACATGAACACGGCAAAAGATTTTACTAGCAAATTGCTGGAGAAGCGGTAGGGAAAATGGATCCCAAACATGTTAGAGGACTACTATTGGACCGATTCCTTTGAATTCAAGCAAAGAAACACAATAAACTAATTTCTTTAATTGTCGTATACTTTTTTTATACAAAAATAAAGCATATTTTGTAAAAAAAGTGGTTTACTTTTTTAATTTTTGACAGTTTAATATGATTTTGGCTTCTTATATTTAATGTTCTTCATCTCTTCTCTAAGAACTTATGTGTTATGGGTATAAACCGACTTTACATTTAAATTCTGCCTATAACAGTAGATACAATAAACTCAAAAAATCAGGGAGCGACCAAAAATTTCCAAATCCAATCCAAAAATCCAATAAATAAAACTGTTTTGTCATTTGTCCAGTTTCCCAATAGATTTTTCTCTTCTTTAAAATTTGTAATTACCATTAAATTAAGCATTAAAACTAGAATTAACCCAAGAACTACAAACCCATTTTCTTACCCGTAAACTACAAACCGGGCTAAATAAGTACCCCACGAGATTTTGGCTCTTAAAATCGTTCTGAAAGCAGTAATTTGACTTATGAGTATTCGAATTTTTTGTTTTTTTATGCCCAAGATAATAGTGAAGAGCAAATTTAATTTTATCAAGATTTAATTGGTTAACAATTGATTTGAATAGCTATAAGTAATGAAAAATAGTCAAGCCGCCATTTAACAAACAAAAATTTATAACTATTTTTCTAAAAACCGATTTTCAAATTTCCAACGAGATTTTAAAGAGGACACATAAAGCTTTAAAAAATATATACCATCATAATGATTCGCTAAAAAGGCTATTTATTTGGAAAAAATTCAAACAAATTGAGAATCCGATTAATGGAAAAATCAAATAAATATCCATAAAATATTGGCTCTCAAAAATCTATTTCTGTTTGTCTAATTGAAACTATGAAAAAAAGGAAATTTAACAGATATAAAAATATTTAGAAGTACAGTTACGATTTTACTTATTATTTACTAATTAAAATTTACCTGGGGTAGATATCTACCCTGGTTTGTAGTTCTAGGGTAAACTATATTTAAATTAGTTCTAACTAAAATAATGCGACGAATCAAATTAGATAGGAAAATCGAACAACTTTAAATTCAATGTCACAAATTATGTAAAAAAATAATAATTGAATAAAATATATTTTTTTGACCTATAAATAAAAATCAAAATATAATTTTGTCATTTTTTTATCCTAATTATCCTGCTAAATCAAATCACTTTTTATACTAATCATTTTGAAAAATGCGGTACAAAAAAATCAGTGAACCATAATTAATTTACATTCAAACAATTACATTGATTTGTCGCCGATTTTATAAAAACAAAATAATAAATTAGCAATAATTTGCACACGAGCATTTTTCTATCATTTAGTAATTCCCAAAAACAAATGGGACTAAATAATAATAATAAATTCTTTTCGTATAGAAATATAAAAAGAGGACCACGGTGGATAGCCTTTTGAATTATTGTATATTATAGTAATTCAATAAAGAACGTTAAAAGTAAGTAAGTATATTTAAAGTCCACTTCAGGAACCTTAGGAATCCTTAAAATCCTACGACAGAATATGGGATTAAGATACTGAATACAAATAAATTCCAAAACATTACATTTTATTTTATTTAGAGCAAGGGGGAAATTGAACCCAAGAATCGATTTCTTTTTTGTTATATAATTTTAAAATGATCCGCAATCGTTTCCCTTTTGGGGGAAAGGATTTTGTTTCCCAAAATCGATTCCTAACTAAAAGAATTTGTTTTTAATTGTGGTATCCAAATACGCATAAATTTTTTTGTTTTGTTTGATCTTTAATTTTGTTCTAAGGGACTTTTAAATGGGAAAATTTTAAACAATACTCTCAGGGTGTCTTACAAAATTAATTTAAAATTTTAATACATTTTTATATTCCGCAAGAAAGAGAAATTTTTAAAACGGTACTTGTAAAACTTTTTGTAAAATTTAAAATGCCCCTTTTATAGCTGCTTAGGGTTTTTCTCAAAAATACATTTAAAAGCCTTGTAAAGATCAATGAAGTTTTGGAATAAAAGGGTTTATACTCTAAAAGAACCAAAAAATCTCTGACATTTCCGGGTTTTTCCCCTGACATTTTTTCCCAGTATGTAAATAGTTTTTTTTCCCTAACAAGTATTAACGCCGACATCCCCCGCGTCGTTCGGGCAACGCAATCGCGATGCTAAAAAAAGTATCACTTTGCGCAAGCGTTAGGAAAAAAAATTTTCCCCTACGAGCGTCAGATAATCCAATATTAAAGCAATGATTTTTTTTTAAATTATTTTTAATCGAAAAAACTACTACAACATATTTATAAAGGGGAAAATTTTTGAAAAATTAACATTTACAAAAAAAAGAACATTTTTAAATATTGTAAATTAATTGTAGAACCTGTAATTTCATTTACCCGGGGGCTTATGGAAGCGCTTATTGTACGGCTTGATGAAGGTTGACTTAGCTCAGGAGGGAGTTGTTCATGGTCAATATTTTATTCGACATATCCTTTTTCTGATTTGTGGATTCATCAATGTAGCTCTCAGCAAAGCCGTTGATTTCCAGCCCCCGTCGCTTGACATTGGATTCTTCTCAGAATCCCTAACATAGTCGCGAGGATCGACGAATGTCCAGTGTACTCTTTACCCTGTACTCTGGATTTTTAATTTTAGGTATGCAGCAATTTCTGAAGAACACTTCTTCTTTCACTTTTGTCCCCTTGTAGACCCCAGTTTTCTAATGACATATTTTCTGAGATTTTGGTAATAAATTCAAACTTACGGTATTGCTGCATCCAGGATAGAATCGTGCTCCTCATGGAACTACTCATTTTAAATATTATTTTTGTCGGATTTTTATTTAATTAAAAAAAGATCTATGACGCCTTTTATTAAAATGCTTGTTTGTATTGAAATCATTGTGCAATAGGGTCCTTGCACGCAAAATAAATGTTTATAATTTCTATGGTTCGATTAAATATGGGTCTAAAATTGCGTGTGTAAATTAGTATACTGATAAATAAAGTAACTGAATATTTCAAAAAAAAGTACTAAAAATTCAAATTTTCTAAAACGATTCTGATTGGATAGCGTCATCACTAGGTAATAATTTGCCAAATTTTCCAACTTAATTGTACTTTTTTTGACAAAAAACTTGAAATACCTATTTGATTTGTGAAAATGAAAATGAACTCGTGTAAAAATCTCCTCGTATTACTGTCATAAAACTGATAAAAAAATACTTACATCAAAGTGATCTTCACAAACAAACAAACTAGATGTTAGAAAAACCTTTCAGGATCCCTCCCCCTGCTTGAAGCCATGATTCCTTAAGCCTTATCAGATGGAACTTGAACAAAAGTCTTTAGCATATTAATAGACGTATTTTTGCAATGAGTAATTATACCAACGGTAAAAATTTTCTCATTTTGAGACACAACCGTAAAATCCAATACAAATCACACAGAACAAGAGCAACGATAAAATGAAAACAAATATTGCAAAAGCGAGGTTATAAAACCGCCCAGTTCAATGCGTACATCTAGTGTACATCTCCACTGTGTCATGTACCAATGCCAAAAAATTTACTACTAGGCTATTTGGCAACAAAACATTTACCTATAAATGACGTTTTATAAGTAACCCAGAAAGCGTTTCGCGGGACCTTTAAAATTTTGAAGTTATTAAATCGAAATATCGGCAAAAGCATCAAGAAAAAACAAGTAGTAGGTTTTGAAGAACGGTCTATAATAGTGCAAACGACATCATTAAAAAAATATTTTCAAGGACACTATTGCTTGTTCATATGGGGAAAAAGAAGAAAAAAACTGACATGTGTTAAAAACACCAAGATTACATATTGTTGTTTGACTTGTCATTCATTTATTATTATTATACAGGGTAATTAAAAAAAAGTTTTTTTTTTGTTTAGTTGAAATATTGAAAATCACGAAGTAACAAACAAAAAAAAAATCTAAAACTTGCAAAAGTCTTCGTATATTGCATGAAATAACTAAATTACTAAAATACATATAAATCTTGCTTACCTGTAAGATTTTTGAGTAGTTTTTCTTTTCCCCGGGGTTGAAAAGTTCACTTTTCTGCACGCCTTGCGGGAAAAAATTTCGCATTCAAATGCGTGCGGAAACGAGGACTTTTTTGCAAAGCTCAAGGAAACTTTAAAAAATTTAAAAGGTAAAGGGTACACAAAAAGTATATTATTTTTGATAAATAAAAAATTATTTAAAAAACAAAATAAAAATATGAATAATTAACATTTTAGACATACTTAAACCTTAAATTTTTTTTTTTTGGTTTAATTTAAAAACTTTATGGGAAAGCGCTTTTATATATAGTACTATTTTCTAGATTTGCCTTCTTCCTCTCTAGACCTTTGATCTTTGATGCCGCTTTTCTTTTTTTCTCTATTTTTTTCTGTTTTTTAGCTTTATCAATTCTTTTTTTTCTAGATACTAAAGGTTTTTTATGTGTGATTGCCTAAAGAATATTTTTAGTTTTGGAGTAATTTTAATATTATCTAAGCCTTCATAATACTTCACTGCATCATAAACAGTCCTTCTAGCAACCATCGATTTTTCCTGCATATTCTCGATTAACATTTCTTTAGTCACTGGGAATTCACTTTCAGCTGTAGCATTTCCTTGAGAAAATAATAAAACGATTTTAATACTTTAAATAATTCAGCAAATTGAAACCTCTCCAAAATAATACTCTTAAGAAAATTATCAAGACCATTGGAATTGTTATATTGGTCAAAAATGTTCGTATATTGTTTCAATTATATTATTCTTCATTTTTTTCCAGAAATCCTATAGATTTTCCTGACATTTAGAAAATCTTGGAAAATTCCCTGACATTTGTAGCTCTAAATTCTGAAATTTCGGCCGTGCCGTTAAAAATGTCCTAAAAGGTCTTTCGCTAGTTAAGTGATAAATCGCGCTGTTAAATTTACAATGGATTCAAAGTTTAGAATGTTTAACAAAAGTCGTTTGTTATTCAATGATTTTAGTAGGCAACCTAATTCACATTTTGTTAAACATTCTAAACCGTTGTTAACTTTTAACAATTTGCTAAGTTGACAACGGTTTAGAATGTTTACAAAATGTCAGATTTTGACAGTTCCACTAAAATCATTGAATAACACTGACAATGACGTTTTGTTAAACATTCTAAACTGCTAAGTCCATTGCTAAATTTAATAACGCAATCATCACTCGGCCGTTAATTTATCATCTAGATTATGCAGTATCATTCGTATCGTAGTTACCATTTGTAAGTATAAAAACTAAAGATGATCCGGATTCATGATCTGATTAACAGAAATCGACTCCCTGTATTTGATTCCTTTTTTCTTAAAAAACGAATCGTGATTCGTTTTGTGATTTGATTCCTTTACAAAGCTCCGGATCCGTAAATCGATTTCTTTTTGAAAATCCATTTTAGCTCTGATTCTATGAAAACAAAGTATAATAAATAAAATATGGAACTTAAAAGCATAATTAATGCCGGCGAGTTGGAAACTACAAACTCAAGAAATTTACTGGCTGATTCTTTAGGTAGAATCTTTAAAAATACATAAAAAGGATAAATAAATTCCCCACAGCAAACATGATTGTGTTGTTGAGACATTAAAGTGAACAAGACGATTGATAATTGGTAAAGTAAAATACTAAAGACGTTTTTAAACGGAAAAAAAATTGGAGACAATAATGAAGAGTTTGAAATATTTTTGTTAAAAAAAAGTATTTATAGAAAATATATTTATATATTATATTATATAATTTAAAAATAATAAAAAGATAAATAAATTAAAACTGATTTTTTTGAGAATTAGCCATTTGACCCTATAATGGAGCCGCAATTGATTTGGCTTATTAATAAAAAAGTACGGTAATAAAAATGCATGCGGTAATAAAGCTCTTAACTCCGACCAAAAGCATAAGTAATAATTTTGTATATTCGACATTTATTTATAATTATGTCTATAATCTATTTTTTAGGTTACAGGCAGGTTGTCTTGGCAAAAAGAGAAGTAATTCTTTCTGCAGGCGCAATTAACACCCCGCAATTATTAATGTTATCAGGAATAGGACCTAGAAAAGAACTAAACAGGCACAATATACCCGTGTTAAGGGATCTGCCAGTAGGAAGAAATCTACAGGATCATGTAGGAATGGGAGGACTTACATTTAGGTAAAAGTATTGGTTCATGTTTAATTGCTTTTCTGACCACCAATCCTCAACTATGCCCATTCTTAGAAGTAGAGTAGAAAGAAAAGTGACATATGCTATATAGTTTCTGAAGGAAAACCTAACCAATGTTACAAAACTGTTTACTTAAATAAAATTTGTACAAACAAATTTTTTCATATTTTTTTTAGAATCGACAAACCAGTTTCCATAGTCCAAGATAGGTTTCAAGCATTTCCGATGACCATGCAGTACATTTTAAACGAAAAGGGACCCATGACCACACTTGGAGGAGTAGAAGGCTTAGCTTTCGTTAATACAAAGTAGGTTTACAGAGAGATGTGTATACATTAGTGACGGCTCGTGGTTTCTCTAGCAGGGAGGGCCCAACATACAAAAGTAAAAAATAACTTACATCACACACATCATTTAGATAGGTAATGTTTCTTTTTATTGTTAGGCGAAAACATTATGATTCAGATTGTAAAATAAGTAAATACACACCAACTCTATTTTCTAAAATAAAGTCCATTCTTCTGTTTTTTTAACACTGAACTTTTAATCACTGTTTCATTTAAGTTTAAAATGTCAGTAATCATAACTTTTTTATTAGAGATCATTACAAAAACATTTAATCTTTCTTTGCCCGTGGGGACGTTTCCTAGAAATCTTAACATTCTCGGTTCCATTCAAAGAACTGTTCGTCTTATTAATGCTTCCATGATTACAGAAAAGCTTTCTCCTCTTGCCAACCGACGGTCTACAGGAGATCTGTCGTTCTTTTGTAGGTATTTTCACAGCTTCTTTCCGAGGAGTTGGCCAGTATAATTTCTCCTCTGGCAGCTTCCAACAGAGCAACACGTAGTGCAGCTTTTATACAGTTACAGTTCAACTAGAGAAGTCCCGAACTTCCAACTTTCTTCGTTCCTTTATCCCTAGAGTAGCCAGACTATGGCAGAAGTTTTCCTTTTCCTCCAAATCTCCAAATATTTAAGCCCCATGTTAATAAACTCCCTTTTACCTCACTCAAGACACCCACGTTACGTTAGTACTTGGGCCTCAGCCTTTGTGGACAGTCCCCAGATAAAAAATATCTACCAAAATACTTTTAATTAATTTTAAAGCTAAAAAACGCTTTTCATTTTCTTATGTCGTCATTGAAATAGTAACCAATATTTTTAAAACCCAAACAATTTTCTTAAATGCATCAATTATTGTGTCTTTACACTGCCTATTACGAAAAACCTGATCATTTTCAACGTAAAGGCGGGAATAAACATCCA
The DNA here is from genome assembly GCA_019359885.1 of Listronotus oregonensis. Lineage (NCBI taxonomy): Eukaryota > Metazoa > Arthropoda > Insecta > Coleoptera > Curculionidae > Listronotus > Listronotus oregonensis. The sequence continues at coordinate 6,655 of JAHBCN010000121.1, read as the reverse complement.
AATCCGAGCTGATGGGCGAATATGCAGGAGCCCCAAAACAAACCCGGCGTTGTCGTGTTGTCATGGCAAGAGAAGTATGTTGCAAATTTCAGGATTTTTAACCTAGCCCCTCTCAAAACTCGGGAGATCTCGCCTGCGCTCCCAATACCGGAGTTAAATGATTCAACGGTCTAGTACATGGGTTGCCCGGTAAGAACGTAAAAGCTTTTGGCAGTATAATTTGTTTTAACTATTTGACTTTACACTTATATTTTTTTAATAAATTATAATATATAAAAATGAAATGTTAACATATATTGCACCTTTATGACTTTTTTTCTGGGACTGCGGTGCCCACAACCCTCACGAGCCGTCACAGCTATATGCATATAAATTAGATTTACAAATAGGATTATTTAGATTTGTTTCCCAAAATGTAAGCCACTTTTAGCGTAAACATATTTTAAACATTTCGTAAGGTCTGTATTTTGGCGTTAAAACCATGATGTCTTAAACAAAATGTTTTTTAAATGCACTAAATGACGTTTTATCGCCCATTTAGACAACGAAGAGCAACAGATGATACAAAAATTAACTTCTATTTTTAGTCATTTTAAAAATTACCCTCATAAAAACATACTTTAACCTTCAGCCCCTCTTTTTCTCTCTCTTGCAGATACGGTAACAGATCCTGGCCAGACATCCAGTTCCACATGGCTCCAGCTAGCGTTAACTCCGATGCAGGCGCCAGAGTCAGAAAAGTCCTCGGTCTTACCGATGAGCTCTACAACACAGTCTACAGACCGATAGCGAACCAGGACGTCTACACACTGATGCCCCTTCTACTCAGACCTAGAAGCCGTGGATGGGTCAAATTACGAAGTAAAAATCCCTTCGACGCACCTATTATTCATGCAAACTACTTTCCATGACCCATTCGACATCAAAACCCTTGTGGAAGGTGCCAAAATAGCCATCAGAATCAGCGAAGCAAAATCGTTCAAAAAATTCGGTAGCAGAGTCCACCTAATACCGTTTCCTAACTGTAAGCATTTTGAGTTTGGTTCCGATAAATACTGGGAATGCCACATCAGAACCATTTCGATGACAATTTATCATCCGGTGGGGACTTGTAAGATGGGTCCGCAATGGGACCCGGAAGCCGTAGTAGATCCGAGACTTCGGGTTTATGGGATTGCCGGGTTAAGGGTTATTGATGCAAGCATTATGCCGACGATACCCAGTGGAAACACCAATGCACCTGCGATTATGGTTGGAGAAAAGGGTGCAGATTTAGTAAAAGAAGACTGGTTGAGGAACTATGGGCATGGAAAATAAAAGAATATATGAAAATTTCTTGTGTTAACGATAAAAAGCAGAACTTTTTAGCAAAGAAAGCGAGCTGAATCATCAGTAATTAGCCAACATAATATTTAAGATAATCGATGGATCGATGGAGATAATAGAAAGGGATGATAATTTGTGAAAATATTTCTTTGATGTAAAAGAAGTGCTCTTCTAAAATCTGTTAGACCTTGTAGTGTTAAAAGATAAACTTAAAAAATAAGTCAATAAGGTCTAATAAAACATTTCATTCCAGTGCCATATTGTCAAGTTGTTGATGTGCATTGTCCTCCTTGTAGTATTATTATACTAAGTTATAGACGAATTTATAAGTTTTCGCAATAACTACCATGTCCAAAAGTTGTAAATTATATACAGGGTGTCCCAGATCTAACCGTAACGAATAGGCGAGAAAATAAATTAAAGAAAATCTGCATATTTTGAAGATCTTGTTAAATAATTTATAAATTAGATACTCCTTTATCTACTAATTTTAAAATCAAACTTAGGCAAATTACCAGATATTGTACGGTATTAACCGTGGTAATAATTGGTTCCTCTTAACAAGTCTGGAAGACATTTTTTTCGAAAAAAGGTACTTCCTATTGCCATGGGTACGTTGTATATTGTTGTGGCGGATCCATTTATTACATAATATTTTTTTGGTTATTTGCCAGATCCAAGAAGGGACCGCTTTAGTAGAGGTACCAAAGTACAGATATAGTGCACAAATTCACAACGGCTGTCTGTACTATGGTTGTTTTAAGGGCATTTTATTAACATGGGAAATTTGGACTGGAAGAAAACACGTCTGCAGAAAGCAGGTTTCACAGTTTAGAAACTCTAATGGGGAATATTGGGGCTTCTTCAGAAGGTATGTAAGAGAAAAATGTCCTCTATGACCAAGAAAATAAATCTTTTTTATAGGAGTAGAGTCTTTAAATACGCGAACGACTTCTCCCTGATGAAAAATCAAGAATGCTAATGGGAACGATAGTTCAATCATTTCGATTTGATACATAGAAAGTGTAGATGCTACGCAGTTTGTATGAATACCATTGAGAGTAGTATATGTAGCATTAAAAAACTATATTTAAAACCAAAATATAAATTATTTTTAAATATACCAGAAAAAACATTATCGTATTTAATAAATTTAGGACGAAAACTATATGGGTCAATAATTATGGAAATAGATGATTCAATTGATCAGAAAATTATTTTTGAAGGATTTCTGAGTTTCGCTTATTGCATTTTTGGGATTGTAAATAGGTTTCAAAAATGTTTATGGCATGTCTGCATATGTATTACGTAGATCTTTTAAGGCATTTGACTACTTATTGGACATTAAATCTTTTACTCTCAAACATGCTAATAGTGGTACGCTCTGATTTGGGCCACCCTACATACAACTATGTAAGTATAGATAAAAGGTATTATAGTTGATTGATAATAATACCTTAATGGCTGGGTCTTTATGCAATAATAAATGTACATACCATAATACCGTCATTAGTGACGATTTTTATAAAAAATTGTATTTATTCTACTGGGTGATCGTGATACTAGGAGCCAAACTTCCGTTAGGACAAAATATTTAACTAAATAGAAAAACTAATTATAGGTTAAAAATTTGCTTAAAATTTAGACTTATTATTTCGTGATTGCCCAGAACAGTTGTAAATAGTCTTGTACATTTTAAAGATAACTAAACAAATGTAACTTAAATAGTTACTGTATTATATAGTTTTTGTTTTAAATTGTAAAAAAATATATACGTATAAAAATAATTTTGTTTTTTCTTTCTTAATTATAATTAAACAAATTAATATAATAACCCATGCATTGAAACAAATTAATTATGTATTGGGGAGTAAGAATGTTGACAAACGTCAATTAAATATAACTGATCAATGATACCTAGATATTTCACTGACGTAAATCTATAATTTAGGGAACCTGATAGGAAATAACTTCGAAAAAAATTACACGCTCTTACTTTATTCTATAATAACCTTTAAACGTGCATAAATTGCGCACTGTTTTCGTGTCCTAATGAGGGTACTTTTTATCCCGAATTACAATTTCACTAAATTCGCATTGGTGCAATTTGGAGTACCTACCTGTCTTTAAATAACAATATCAAAGGTTATATTTTATCGTACAAGGTAGGAGAGGCACCAGAAAGACACTCAGGGCCCTTGCCAAGAGCAGGGCCTGATTAACCCTTAGGCTAATTAGGCTGCAGCCTAGGGCGCGAGCATGGGGGGGCGCACTGAAATTGTGTCTTCGCATGCACTATTAATCTAGCATCATTACATTTACCCTACATATTTCAACTAGACTGAGACTGAGACTAGATCATGACAATTTTCCGGATTATCGTAAATGTTTGAGACAATATGTATGTAGAGATCGAACGCTGTTAGAATGACACCGATACGTCACGGTTTTATACGGGTTTCGATCTCTAAAGGAAACCTTTTACAACGATTGGATACCTAAATAGTCAAACAATATAATGAAGAAATAACTTATTGGCGAAATGTATTACTACATGTAAGAGAAACAATTAAGTTTTTAGCTTCTCGTGGGCATCCATTTCACGGTCAAAATGAAATTATTGAATCTGCACTAAACGGAAATTTTCTTGACTGTATTGAGCTTATATCTAAATTTGATTCTTTTAGGCTAAACATTTTGTGAGGTTTGGACAAAAAGGCAGATGTTCTCTCACAAATTTCACACACCGATTAGTTGACATTTATAATTCGTTTTTTTTTTCTGACAGAGAACCTTGCGGTCATAAAGGTGAAGATATGGAGGAGGCTGCTCTTGCGATAATTGATAAAACTTTGAAACTTGATATTTAGGACTGTCGTGGCCAAAGTTATGAGCATTATCATAACTTCGGCAATAGGTCTGGTTAATACAAAGGTCTCCAGTCAAGAATAAAAGCTGTAAAACCTTTGGCTATTTTTGTTCCTTGTGCAGCGCATTTTCTCCAACTCGTGGGGATCGGCTGCCGCGGAAAGTAATGACGAGTCAGCTTCTTTTTTTACTCTTGAACAACAACTATCCATTTCTTTTTCTGGATCTACAAGCAAATGCAAATTTTATCCAAATTAGAAAATTCTCAAAAATTCGATAGAGTGCGCGAGCAGATGCAAGCAAACTTTAAACAGATCATAAAAACAAGTTCCGGAAGCATTAAACTCTACTTGCGAAGATGAAACTTAAAGTTAAGAGACTAAAATAGAAGCAAAAGCAATACTAGAAAAAATGAAAACTCAAGAAATTACAATAATGTTGTGCTTTTGGAACTCTGTGCTGTAAAGTTTTAAATCGTTAGTACACAGCTACAATCAAGTTCTGTTGATTTGTCTAATGTTGTTACTTTTTATGAGATATTACATGTTTATCTTGATACGTTGCGTAACGAAAAAGATTTTGAATCAGAGACAATCAAGAGATGCGAAGTGACCACATAGAGAAAAGATGTAAGAAGAAAAAAGAAACCAAAATTGAACTTTGATGAAGTTAACGGGGCACAATAAATTAGAAGGAAGACGATCTTTCAATGTTGATAATTATTATGCAGCTATTGATTAACTTAAAGTGCACCTAAAAAACCGGCAAATTATTTATAATACAGTAAACACAAAGTGTGGTTTCTTATGGAAACTGCATGAACTAAACGACAGTAAATTTATTAAAAGCAAAGCAGAGGAGTTAAAACAACTATATGCAACTGATTTTGAAGAAACCTTTGCAGAAGAATGCGTCCATTTGGCGCAGTTTTTAAAATCTGACACCGAGCCCGAGCATTCTACTTCTGCCAGAGCCCCAAAAGGTTTGCTGCAGTTAATAAAAAGTTTTAATATTTCATGCATGTTCCCAAATGTGTAAATAATATTAAGAATTTTTTTGACAATGGGTGTTACCAACTGCTCCGCCAGCATAAACTTGCTGCGCTCTCGCTAATGTACATAAAAAGTGCTTTTTTACAAACTATTAAATTAGAAAAAATTGTGGAAAGATTTGCAAACGCTAAGGCACGAAAAAGGACTTTTGTATAAGCTAATAATAATCACTTAATTACTATAATTTTCAAATAAATCATTAATCAGTTGCAAAAATGTTTTAGTTGTATGATGCCTCTCGCCTTTTTTAAAGATAAGTCGAAGCAACTTCACACACTAGATGATCACGCTCATGGTCATTGGCTGCAACAACTGAGTTGTCTACAGAAACTGTGGCCAGACACGACATGGATTTGGTGTTCTATAGCCTGCGGTCACTTGTCATGATTTTGGTTAGCTAAAAAAATAGTTTGCCACAGTAAGGTTGAATGTCGTGCAGATTAAAGAACAACGTCTGTTTCGCTTGCAAATCGATCTGAAAACTTTTATAGGTAGTATGAACCATGTTAAAATTTTCACACCAGTAAACAAAGTTAAAACTAATATACTACTTTTTAGGCCGACCGTAACACACCTGGTGGGGGCGCGTCTTCATATTTTAGCCTAGGGCGGTCAGAACTCTTGATCAGTCGCTGGCCAAGAGGGCGGGTTCCGAGGGTAAGAACAATTTCAACTGGGAATTTTTGTATTTGGATTTTAAAAGGAAGTATGATCTTGTCTCCTTAGTATATAAGAAGCAAAATAAAAAGAATTCGATCAATCAAGATTACATGTCAGAAATGATTTTTGATTCTTTTAAGTGCCTCTTCCGTGTCAACTGTTATCTTCGCTGAAAAACCCACTCTTGGTGATGGTTTTGAGAGCTTGGGTAAAGCACATAAATTTCGCTGACCTGGGTAGATAACGGGAACGGACAGGGAGTCGAAAGGTTTAGTGGCAACCCCCTTCCCTTCCCAAATATAATCCTGGCTACGGCCAGTAGGTTTGCCATATTATTAAAAATTTCATTTAACTAACCACAACTAACAAAAACGACAAATTGCTGCGAATCATTTTACGCAAAATTAACTGATAATTTTTATAAAACACATTTACCCCTATTTGTGTTTGGAAATGTTTAAAATAAAAATATCTGGAAGTTTATTTTTGTCTTCTTTTACATACAAAATTTTAAACGATTTTTTTTATATCGGTAATTAGTATGAAAACCTTTTGGTGTGCTGTAGATTTGGTTGGTTTTGGGTATAGTGCGCAATTTAAGTCTACCCAATACAAATAATTTTTCTCTTAATTTTTTTTATTGATATTTTTTTAATGCATACGAATACGAAATAATCTTGTTAAATATAATATTTATTACTCTCTTTAAATGCGTTTTTTTGTCATTACTTTAAAATAAAGGGCTAAAA